>CM031240.1:683623672-684113672 GCA_018340775.1 Taxus wallichiana var. yunnanensis | reverse complement strand
TGAAAAACTTGAGCTTGAAAATTAGTGAAATACGATGGAACTTATTTTATGAAGTGTATAGGTGTAGATAATATTAAATCATGGAGCAAAAAGGAAAATCTAAACAATAATATTTTATCCAACTATTTTAATATTCATGATGACCAAAACAAACAAAACAATCTATTGAGATATAATTTCATTGATAGTTACAATATATATTCTAGAAATATAAATTCATTTTACATGATGAATGAGAAAATGCAAAGGAAAATAAGAGATGGAAAATATTGTCCTATAATATACTCTTGATTATGGAAAAATATCTAGAAGGATAACCATGAGAGACAATAGGAATATAATCCATTAGTTGTAGTTTTCATTTCAATTTTCTAAAACTTATTCTATCACTAATTGAAGACTTTTCAAAAATGATTAGTTTATGGATAAATAAAAATTTGGTGATTTTAATGATGGAGATGGAGGCGGTGAGCTAACAAGTGAGATAGAGATGGAGAAAATATTTCAAATGGGGAAGAGCATGAAAAAGATAAAATATAGATTCCCATTATTGTGGATAGTGGGGTCTCTATGATAGATAATATTGTGTCTTATTGGGTCCCCAAATCACCTTTCACATGGTTGGGTATCTTGAAAAATGGATCGAGCAAGGTAAGAGTCGTATCCTCAAGTATAAGAAGGATGCATCAGGTATCTTCTTGGAAGTATTGGATTTTATTATGGACCAAAATATTAGGAAGATAGAAAATGCACCTATTGGTAAGATGGCTGGAGGGCTCCCAAATATAGATTCAATTTGGGCTTGGTCTACTCAAAAATAGAAACCAAAAGGATATCTATAGGTGAGTGTTCTCCCAAATGGATTTTTCTTATTCAACTTTAATAACTCTGAATATCCCCAAAAGGGTTATGGTAGAAGGACATTGGGTTTTTAGTAGAACGGGTATTTTTCTAAGAAAATGATACCCTAAATTTAATCCCAAAAAATAGAATATAAATCAATTTCTAATTTGGGTAAGGTTACCCGAGCTTCCTATGGAAATTTGGGATCCCGTTGTGATTAAGGGGATAACTACCTCTCTATGAACCTTTGTGTCTTTTGATAATGAAAATCTTAACAAGAAAAGATTGGTTTGTACTTAGTTTTGTATCTACTCATTAATTGAATATTTTATCCCACAAACATTTACTTTTAGATCCAAACTAGGCATTTAGCCACAAAAATTAAATTTGAAAGTTACCATGTGAAATGTTCAAAGTTCCAAGGATGGGGTCACTCCCAGTAACATTGTAAAGTGAAATCATCCTTGGTCTATAAATAATTTCCCAACTCTAGTAAAATGAGGATAATGGTAAAGGAATAAGTACTTCAAATCCAAACGGAGAAGATCGTTAGATCCTTGTTTGCTAATGAGGGGGTAGTCATTTTTGGTTTATATGACTTTTCTTTTTGTCACTGATGTTTTATCCACCTCATGTGGTTATTCATCTCACTTAGTTAGAATAGTTTGATATTTAGTTAGGTTGTGGACATGTATCATGCACAATATTTACATAGAACTCCTATATGTACCTCTTATTTTTGAATTATGAGAATGTTAGGCACATTGCATCTTTCTCTTTTTGATTTTCCTTGTGATTAATTATCTTGGTGATTACATGAACCATTCTCATCACCGTTATAAGCTGAAACATTTTCAATGTGCACAAGGTTCCATATTGATCCTAAAAAAACAATCCTATATGGTATCAAAGTGAGGTTACGTAGACTTAGAACTTGTTTGAATCTAGTGTTGATTACTTCAATTTTATTTTTCATGATTCTCTTGAAATTTTACGAATATATTTTGGAATCTTGTTAACAATTTTGACAATCTCAATTGTTTCCCTACCACATCTTTTAGCTAAGTTTGAGGTTGTACATTTATGTTTTTAATCAAGTATTTTTTTGTAAGAAATATGCATGTGGAGGATCAATGCCATCCTCATGTTTGCATATTTTTACCACATCTAGCTCCTGTAGCTAAGTTTGCCTTATTAAGGATTTTAACTAAATATGGAGGTTGCTTTTGTACAACACAATTTCTTTATGTTTACCTTAATTAGTGAGATTGTCTTTTATTAATTTTTGAATGCCCACATCAATGTTGGTTTAGGCCCTTCCCGAGCTTGTTTATTCTTGCCATCTTCATCCTTTTTCTGGTTGGTTGTCATATTTCCTTAAGTTTTTACATTCCCCTTTACATTGAATGCTCTAGCTCAGGTTGCCTGTTTTCTCTATAGGTCTCATGTTATCCTTGAATTAGGTCATTGCATTTTATTTTCACCTTACCATTAGGGGTGTTGCAATCATTTATCCCTTGTTGCACTACACCGAGCTACGTAACACCAATTTGCCCTTTCTTACCTATTCATTTGGCCATTGATTACTTTTCTACCTATGCAATAAACCCACCGCGTGACCTATTCATTGCACCTTTTATTTGGATGTTTACATTGGTTGTTACCCACCATGTCATTTGGGATCATGTTGGATCCTTATATTAGTGTACATCTCTCCACCTACCCCAAGCCATTTCATGTCATGTTGGTCTTCCCTCGAGACCTTTCCGGTACCTGCATCGAGCTCCAATTCTTCATTTGTATCCTCTCTTACTTTTTAATTTCGAATCTCTTTCAAATACTAAAGTGGTTAGTTTATTATATTAAAGTGGGCGTGTTAATTAAAAAGTTCTCGGTTTTAATATATGGTTGGGTTTATATTTAAAAGGTGGGTCATTATTTTAAATGTGGCTGAATTTATTAAAAGTGGGATGGTTTTAATAAAACAGTTAGTGTTAATATAGGGTGGGTGTATGTTTATTAAAGTGGGTGCCTTATAATATAGAGTAAGGATATTTTTAAATAGGGTGGGTGTTAAATAATTAGTTAGGTTTTAAGTAAAATTTTATGATCTAATTTGATTTAATCAAAGAAGATTAATTTAATCAATCTATAGGGCTTTGATATATTTTAAGTATTTAATTAAATTTTTAACCTCTTTAATATATTGATTAGTAGTAATTTTTTTGTCTAAATAACATTTTTATTATCCCTTTGAGGCCTTTAAATCTTGAAAATTAGGTTTATTTTCATTTTCTAAAAGTGTGTTTTTAAATGTATTAGATGATTTTTTCTACTAATCTTTGATAGAGTGTGCAACTCCATTTCTAGCCATTTTTGCTTTCGGGAGTATTTTCAACATCTCGAAGGTCCCTAAGACTCGTCTTGAGCCCATTTTGTGCATTGTAATAGCCCTTTTTATTTCTTGTGGACTAGTGAGTGTGTCTCGCCATAGTCTTGCAACAAAGGGGTTTTTATTGCGATGTGAGATGATTTTCTCACAACAAGACTTGTTTTCACCCCTTTTTTTTTTTTTTTACTTGTACTTGTTTATGGTGTCAATTTATTGCAATCAATAAAACATGATTGTGGTCTCCTCTCTTACGCATTATTATGTTGATTGTAAGGTGAGTGACCAATTTTTTCACAATGCACACTCACACCTGATTTTATCTAGCACACTAAACTATAAAGTGCCAAAATTGGGGGTTATAATATTGTCTCGGGTGGTTGTGTTCCTTGTTTTTATTTTTTGTATTTCATCTTTCTCTCTCCTCGGGATGGATAATTTTTTAATTCCTTGTTTAGGTCATTCAAATTATTTTAATGAAGATAGAAAATGGTAGGTAAAGGTTTATTTTGCATCACCATGTGAGTTGAGACTAAACTTGACGGCGAGTCTAAAAAATCTAAGTGGTTGAACTGAAGTGATAAAGCCTTAGGTATTCTTTGTATCTCTATTTATCTTAATGTGCTCTTCCAAATTAAGTCATCTAAAACAAAAAAATTACATGGAAAATGTTAAATGATATGTTTAGACAAAAATATTACATGAGATCACATGAGTTGGAAAACGAACTACTAGAATTAAATCCTAGTGACTTGAAAACCTACAAGAAATCTTCTCAAACTTCATCCACACTAGATTGATATTAAAGGAATATAAAGTGGAGAATAAATATTCCCATTTTATCTTGTCGATTCATGTTTTAAATTAGAACACGAATGCTTCGTCTTTATGTCAAATTTTCATGCTACGGAAGATGTTATGGGAGTTCTTGGATTATGCCCTCATTTGAATTTTTTTCATCTGGTCTCATTCGGAATAGGAAAAACTCATTCAAATACGGACTCTCAAGTCCAAGTCACATGCCCTTGTAGCAAGTACTAGTAAGAAAAAATACTAAAAATAAGAAAGAGAAAAAGGACAAACCCAAGAAGCAAACCAAGACCAACCAACCTAAAACCAATCCTAAATCAAACACTTTGACTTCTAAGACTAAAGCAAGAATAAATAAAAGTGTAAGTGTTCCTATTGTAAGAAGACTAGTCACGAAGAACATCAATGTATGAGAAAAAAATGATAACCTTACTAATTTACTAGAGAAGAATCATATAGGTGTTCCTAAGTCTATAAAACAAAATTCTTTGAAATTTGAGTCTTCCACTGCAAGAGATTATAAATATAATAAGAAGAAAGGAAATTCCTTTGTAGGTATATTTGTTACTTTATTGACATGGATTATAGATTTTGGTGCCTTACACCACATGGATTCTTTTCATGTTGAGTTCTCTAACATCAAACCATGTGGCATGTCTCAAATCATGTTGGGTGATAACTCTTTAGTGTTGGTTTCCAGTAGTGGATCGATAGAGATGGATGGGAGATCATTTAACCAAGTGTTGAGTGTTCTTGATCTCTCTACCAATCCTATAATTTTACCAAATAACTCACGTTGGTGAAGGAATGAAAGTGGAATTTTGTCCTAACTCAGTGATTATTTGTGAGATTCACTACAACACTACTATGGCTAAGGAAAGGTAGATCATCATTCAAAGATATAAACCTTCTCTTACTTTACATCGATTTGGCCCACTACCTTACTTGCCCATAAATATGGGGTTAGTAAGTTATGAAATGAGTGATTTGGCCATATAAACTTTTGTTATCTTGAACATTTGAGTAAAAATGGAATAGCCAATGGGTTTCCCAACGTTAGATTTTCTAAGGTTATTTTTGAGGGTTGTGCCCTCAAGAAGCACCCTAAAAAGATTTTTGACAAAGGAAAAACTTGGAGAGTTACTCATCTTTTAGATTTTTTCATAGTGAAATCTCTAGCCCTTTCTTATCTCTATCATTTACTAGAGCTCTTTATATACTAACCCTCATTGGATGAACTTTTTTGCGTTACACTTTGGTGTATTTTATTAGGCTTAAGTTTGAAGTTTTCGACCACTTTCGATAATGTAAGGCTCTTGTTGAGAAACAAGTGGGATGGTCTATCAATTTTATTTGAACTAATAATAGAGGTGACTATGTGAAAATAGGTTCGAATATTTATATAATTTTGAAGGAAGTGCTTTGATATGTGGTTGGTTATAACCATTCACAAAATTTAGTTGTGGAAGAGAAGGGCTGAAGCTTAAGGAGATGGCCACTTGTATGGTTCACTTAAAGTCCCTTCCTCTGTATTATTGGTCCAAAATAGTGAATTACATTTGTTACATTTAGAACCATGTTCCACACAAGGTAGTAAGAGGGATGAAACCTTTTAAATCCTGTTTTGGAAGTAAGCCTAATGTTGAGAACTCTTGAGTTTTCAAATCCAAGGCTATAGCCTAGATTCCCAAAAATAAATGTAATGATTTAGAACCATAGTTGAAACCTTGTATCATTGTAGGGTATCCTAATCATCGCATGAATAGATATGAATTTTTGAATCCTACTACTCATGAGCTTTATATCGAGATAAGTTTGAAATTTGATGAGTCTTCTTCGACTTCTACTTCTCTACCTTCTAAGGTCCTTAAAATTTTGATTCTAAATCTAACCCTTCAGATGATGATGTTGTTGAGCATGTTCCTCCTCCACTTGATCCTCATATGCTTCTCGACCTATTGTACCCCTAAAATATTATAAGTATAGTGACACGAGAGTTTTGATTCATGGAAGGTAGGCAGAGGAACGTGCGAGAAGTAGAAGAGGCAACATGCAGAGGTTTGGGCCTAGGATAAATACCTTTAAGACTTACCCATATTTTGAGACATGGGATGAAAGTGGAAGATGAATGGTTGGAGTGGTGGAAAAGTAATGTTTGAGATTAGAATAAAGCATGGAGACTTGGAGTCGAAGCAAAGTCAATTTTGAGGAAGATCACATGTAGAAAGAATATAAAGCTTCATGTGGAGTTAGACTAATAATAGAATTATATATAGAGTTAAAAATAGAAGATAACCTATTATTAGGGGAAGCTTACAAGGTTTTGTAGTTATCTTGTAATGCACACATGGCTATTTTTGGCATGCAGGATATTTTTTAGAGTACACGAGGGTGAAGGGAAAGTCCCCAAACCCTACATGTATGTATTGATTTACACAGTTAACTATACTTGATTTTTGATAGAGTTATATTCTTTGGTGTGATGCACACATAACTTGGTATTAATAATTTTTATGTATTCAACTACTATGTTTTATGGTGGATTAGTATGATTGATCATTGTGGATGGTTCTTGGTTATTATATGGTGAATCTGGTATTAATCCTTATGTGATCTATATGTTTACTTATTATGTGTGTTTCTAAATTGAGTTCATGGATCTGATTGTTAGAATGAGATATGCACTTTGATATCTAGTTATTATGAATATGCATGTTAACACCTTGGTAAGATAGTAAAAAAGAGGGACCTCATACATTTTTAAGCTTTGGGTGAGTGCTTAGATCTATCGGTGATGTGCCAACGCATCTAGGGTTTTGAGTGAGAAATGAAGACTACATTTTGTTTTGTTTCTAGGACCTCTTTTCAAACTCTTTACCATGATTTGTGTATTGATTAACTCTTGCATCCATTGAAGATTGGGTTTTGACAAACAATATGATTTTTCATAGAGATATAGTACTAGACTTGATTTCAATCTAGACACGTGAGTTGAAGAACATATTTATCATGAACTCTACGAGACATTATTCTATTTTTTCTAATAGGTTTTTATGAGTGGCGACCAACGTATGCATCAAAGATGAGTTAGAGTTATAGACCAAGGACATGGACACAACAAGAGTATCAATCCATGTTTGATGAAGCTTAACCTTGGATACATGTTTTAGATCATTGGCGGAGTTGGTGTTATGAGGAGTTATACTTTGGAGTACATTGTGTTTTCATATTCTTGTCGAGAAAGTTACCGAGTTTGATATTTTATATGAACCCATAGGATCTTACTTACCCACTATCCCTTTAGCGATTAAAATCTGGATGGTGGTGTTGAGTTTAGAGCACCTCCCTATGTCTTGTTAAACCATCCCATTGTGTATAGGGAAGGAGCGGGTGTGGTGAAATATGGACCTTGTGGCTTTTGGCGAAAGGAAGAGAGAAGAAAGGAAAATTAAGTATAATTAAGTATGGGAGAGGTAATTAGAAAAGAAGCATGATATTGAGGAGTTTGTGGAGTTGCGGAGGATGATGTCTCATGAATTATTTAAAGGTCACGTGGAAGATGTGGAGCCAGAGCATTAGGATGCCCCTAATTAGGAAAGTGCAGTAGAAAATACTCTCCAGATTCTTACGGTGAGAGTGTGTTTGATGAGGAAATATTGAGGACCACTTACATGCATAAGATCCCATCTAGTGACCTAGACATTACACTTGGTGTTTGAGTTCTAGAAGTAACTATTGATAAAAAGGAAAGTGTAGGTAATCCAGTGGCTTCAAGTAGATATTATTTTCCTTTGAATATAGAAGTGCATAAAAAATCTATGACATCATAGGAAACAACTTTTCTATTTGGAGAATTTATTGGAGTAGTATTTTCTAGTGAGTCATCAAGAGAGAGTTTGGGTGTGTAGAACATTCGAAACATGTATGGAAGTAATAAACTTTATAGACTATGGGAGTTTAGTTTAGTACTATGGTTGGGGCATAATGAAGTACACCCAATGGTCTAGTTCCCACTACTAGAGGATCATGAGGTGGTTAAAGAGGATTAGGAGGCTCGAGATCTAGTGAATATGGGGGTTCTGGATGTGGAGAGAATACTAGAGATAATATAGGATTTGGATCTGGTGGGCATGGTCCGCACTAGCCACAAAAATTTTATTACAAGATTTATCTTCACTTACTAGAGTATAGAGGCATTGAGTATGTAGTAGAAAATGTGCACATGTGTGAGATACTATGACACACTAAGGGGATCATAGCTCTTGAGTGGAAGGAAAGTAAGTTTTCTACTACTTTGCAAGGGCACACACATAGTTGGTATAGGAAGTATGACCTGAATTAGACTATTTTGGATTACAATGCATTGCATGATGCCTTCTTAGTTGAGTTCCATATACCTGAGTTTGAATAGAAAAGCATCAACACACTAAAGGATATTAAGTAGGGCATGACTGAGAGCATAAGGGAGTATGATGCACATTTTAAAACTTTGTTATCAAAGTTATCTTATGATATTCACCCCAGCCAACATGCATAGTGGTTTGTTGGCAGATTGATAAAAATGTTTAGAAGGACGCTCTTTCATAAGACCTTTATGGATCTGGGTGAGCCATTGGAGGAAACTCTATGTGCTGAAGTAGTTGGAAGCATAGACATTAGAGTTAGCCCATTCTTGAAGGCACATATAACATCTATGGAAAATTAGTTGGAAAAACTTTCAGAAAATTTAGATCATGAGATGTAAAGTGGAATATGGTGTATAGATTGTGTGGTTGAAGGACTCACTATGGATAGATGCCATCATAAATCAATATGTGCCATGTTGTTGGATTTTGAGATCTTTCACTTGGATTTGATTCGATTAGGTGCCCTATTGTTACAATGCATGATTTAGAAGAACATATCCATTTATTATAAGATTTATAAATCTCACACTCATATATGGAGAAATGAAGATTGATTGATTATATTAATGAGGCTATTTATACCGGTGTTTTCCATACTAGTATATTTGGTAGTTCTAAGGAATAAGAGAACTACATAATGAAGGGCGTAATAATGGAGATAAAGGAATAAAGGATTTTGTGGTGGATATAGAGGTTGAGGTCACGGTGGTGAAGAGGAGGATTTCATAGAGGATATTTTTTTACTTATGGATGTCTCGATCATTATCAATGTGAATTACCTCGGGGAAGTGGTTCACTCTTGGTGTGGAAAACAAAATAATTTTGAAGAATTCCCTAACTTGTATGAGCATATGAGCAAACAACACAAACAAGATAATAGAGAAACTATGGTTAAGATACAACACACGAATGGAGATCAATGGATGTCAAAGGTTAGGCTGAATTTTGAACTACAACTAGTGTTAGTTACCAAAAGCATTGATGTTGTGCACACCCATGAACCTCTGAAGTATAAGTTGAATATAACAAAGAAAGAAGTGATCAATGCAAAGTAACTTGATGTTGAACATTATAAATAAGTGTACCTAGAGACTATGGACATTATCAAAAATTTGTAGGGTGAGATTCATAATTTTAAGGAACATGTGCATGTAATGGAATGCGTTAAGAAGTTTGAAATCCCACAAAAGGATATAGATGATTTAAATTAATTCTACAAAATGTTATGCCAGGAGAACATAATCCCCTTGTTAGGAGAGTGGTTAAGAGAGAAATTATTGTGTGTAGGTAATGAGTGTGAGAGAAATATCCTCCATGCAAATCTTCCTCCCCATAATCATGAATATGATAAAGAGATTACATTGAATGTGGTCATTGATGGGTGGATTTTGAGAAACATTATGATAGATACAAATGCGAGAAGTTAATGTACTCACGTTGGATTCTTGGAATCAGATGGGTAGACCACCATTATAGCCTTTTTTGAATGTGTTGTATATGGAAAAAGAACTAGGGATAATCCTATTGGGGTATTAAAATATATGACTATTATGATTTAGGGAGCCAAGTTTACTAGGTAATTTGAAGTATTAGATCTTGCAGAGGTAGATAGTTTCCAAGAAAGTTACTTGGGTGCCCTTGGTTTTATGTGAATAATGTAGATTTGCAATTCAACAAGGGGTACATTAGCTTTGAAAACAAATAATATTTCATCATTATACCTTTGATACATGAAAAGGCTTCCATGTACAATCAGAGAACCTAAGGTTATAGAGCCATCTAAGGAAGGAGTGATATAGTGGGATGATTCTCATTTAGTTAGTGATACTACAAGTATTGCTTGTGATAACTGGGTGCATGAAATGTATGAAGTAGTTGGGTGAGAGATCAATAATATTGTTACTCAAGTGGTCAGGACATGTGTCATTTGGTGCTTGAGTCATAACCAAGTACCTCGATACACTAGTGAAGGGAACCCTAATTTATTTTTGTGTGCCATGGAGGCTCAATAGAAGGATCAAGGTGAAAAAGATATATTATGGTTTATACCTTGTGTGGGACAACAACATGTTGGTGGACTACACATAGAGACAACCTATTGGAATGATGAGAGGTGAGAATCACCTTTTCTACTAGGTTTCTAAGGAGAAATGTACCTTCACATATATGTGAATTTCATGGGAAGGATTTTGCTTTGCACCATGTTCAAAAGTGTGAGAGACTCTAGAAAAAGGGGAAGGAGGCCTTACCACCATCACTTTGGGTACATAATTTCTACACCACCCTAAGTGGTTGCACACATGCATGGTATGTCCATGTAGAGTTAACATGGGAGATAGTTAATTGGAAAGAGATGACCTTAGGTATGATCCATACTTTTGATTAATTTTCTACTAAACCTCGGTCCATGAAGCATTGCAGATTATGAGGTTCCTTACTTTGGGAGATAGTGCAAAGGCTAAGAAAATTATTTTGACATGCTCGAAGAGCTAGATTTGGAAGCATGCCTTGACCTTAAAGAGAATGAAGAATAAGAAATGGTATATGCCTAGAAGAATAAGAAAGGGTTAAACCTGGTATTCATAGACAAATGATGATGAGGATGAGGACAATAACCTAGATGTTAACCATACTAAAGGTACACGTGAGGTGATGGACACAATAGATGAGAAGGAACGTGCATATCATGAGCCTATGAAAATAAATAAGGTTAACATTGGATGATGTAGAACCTAAAGAAGTGATTATTGGTGACTATTGGTCCGACCAAGGATGTTTTTAAGATTATTGAATTATTGCATGAATTCTAGGACTTATTTCTATGAATCTATCATAAGTTAAAAGGAATACACAATTCTTTAGGTGAGATGAAAATCAAACTTAAAGGATGCACACGCTCGATTAGGAAGAGGCCATACGGGATGAATACTAATCTACTCATTAAGGTGAATGAAAAAAATTGACAAGATGTTGAAGTTTGGTATCATTGAGCCCATTAAGTAATCTAGTGGGTGATTCACATGGTAATTACTATTAAAAATATGGGAGGTAAGGATCTATGTGGAATTTAGGGAGTTGAATTCTTCATGTGTTATTTATCCTCTCCCCCTTTTTGAGAAGATCCTGGAAGGAGTTGTAGGGCACGAGATCTACTCTTTTACTAATGGATTCTCTTGTTATCATTAGGTGTGTATCACTAAGGAATATAGGAAAAGAAAACTTTCACACATACATTAGTTATGCCCTTTGGATTGAAGAATACACCTACATATCTTTTCGTACAATGTTGTACAAGAAATTCATGAATTCATTCATAAGTTTTTATAGGTATATCTCGATGATTGAATAGTGTATGGTTTGGTTAAGGATCATTGTGATAATTTGAGGCTTATGTTTGAGAGGTGCAAAAAGTTAAGAATCTCCTTGAATATTAATAAATGTATCTTTGTGACACCTTTTGGCACTTTTTGGGGCATATTATTTGTAAGGAAGGATTGTTTGTAGATCCAACCAAGGTTGTTGTGATCTTAGGATTGGAAGAACCTAACAATCAAATTGAAGTGCATGATTTCTTTTCATACAGGGTATTATAGGAAATTCATTAAAGGATATGCAAATATTTTTGCACCCCTAGAGGAAATTTTGAAGGATAAAGGAAAATTCTATTGGGGTGAGGTACAATAGAAGGTGTTTGAAACAATAAAGGAAAGGATTGACTACTACACTTATTTTGTACTTTCCTTCTTGGAAAAACCATTTCATGTTCATGTGGATGATTTTCGGATGGAAATTAGTGTCGTGTTAGTACAACTAGGTGAATGAATAGCGTACCACCCTATTTGTTCTGTAAGAAGGAAGTTGACACTAGCTAAAATGAATTATACAACTACTGAGCATGAAGATTTGTCCATGATTTATGTCGTTACACAAGTTCTTAAAATAATTTTTGAATATACCATTTATTTTCTTCACAAATCATATGGCACTTAAGTATTTGGTTAACAAGAATGTTTTACAAGATCACATTTTGCAAGTGAATACTACTATTTCAAGAGTTTCAGTTTGTAGTGCTTGTGAAATGAGGAAAAATTAACTTAGGGCCTGATCATTTGTCAAGGATATTTTATGGTGAGGACATGTAGAGCATTGAGGACAAAATGTCGGATGTACAAGTCTTTTGTTTGAATCAAGCACCCACTAATTTGGAAGATATTACAATATTTTTATGCACTAGACAGTTTTTAAGGGAATGAAGACTTTAGAAGAAAAATTAAAATGCAATACATGTGGCACCTTATCATTTAATAGATGGAGATTTATATAAACTAGGTTGTGATGAATTTTTGTGCCGGTGTTTACAAGAGCATGAGTGCAAGGAAATAATGAAAGAAGCTCATGGTGGAATTGCAGGAGGTCATTATATAGGAGATGCCCACTTTGTACACAAAATTTTGATGGTTAGATTATGGTGGGAAACCTTATACAAAGATATTAAATAATATTTCAAGGTGTGTGATCATTTTCAGCACCTTGGGAAGCCTAGATCTAGAGATGAGATGCCTTTAAGGCCTATTGCAAGTGTTGAACCTTTTGAGAAATGGGTGATTGACTTTGTGGCTCCCATTTCCCCACCCACGTGTAGGATTGATGTGCATTATAATATAACATACATGACTATATGACAAGGTGGGTAGAAAGCAACTACTATAAAGGATTGTATGGAAGTTACAACAGTGATATTTCTATGGGAAAACATTATCATAGGTATGGATGTCCATTGATCTTGACAAGTGATAGGGGAACCCATTTTATTAATGAGACCATAAAAATTATTTTAGTTGAGTTTATGGTGGTGCACCATGAGAAAACACCCTATCACCCATAGGCTAGTGGTATTACTGAGGCTTTAAACAATATATTGTGACATACGTTCACTAAAATTTGTGATGTTGGAAGAAAGGACTAGGATGATAAAGTATTTGTTGTACTTTGGGCATACAAGACTACTTACAAGAGATTGAATAAGGCCACACCCTTTTAGTTGGTGTTTGGCATGGAAGTTGTATTACCTATGGAATTTATGTTTCCATCCCTACATATTACGTGTGTAGGAGGATTAGATGATGAACAAGCTATTGAAGAGTGCATAGACAAATTGATGTAGTTAGATAAGTGGTGTGCTATTGCTCAGTGGAGCTAGAAGATACAGATAAATAAATACAGAAAGCATGACATGATAGACATATTCAAAATAAGAATTTGAGGTTAGAAAGAGGGTTCTTTTGTATTATTCAAATTTTGCATGCCACCATGGGAAGTTGAAAGTTAATTGGTTGGAAACATTTGTCGTAACAAAGATACTTGATTCAAGTGCTTGTCAGTTATAGGCGTTGGATGGAACTTTATTACCTAGTTAGTTAAATGGGAGTAAGATGAATCCTTACTATAAATAAGTCTTCTTGGTGTTTTTTATAAGGAAGTATTACCATCAGTAGATTAGGTTTCCCTTATATGTGTTTCCTTTCACCATTGCTATGATTTGTGAATTTAGTTCATTTTTTGTGTGTAATAATCACATTTGTGTGCCAGTAGATAATTACCATGTCATTAAATTCATGTGCAAAGGACCACACATACTTTTAGTGTGGGGTGGATTGAAGTGTAGAGATGAGAATTGTTGGCTCCTTCTTGATACAAGTTGGTTTGGTTAAAGGTATCCTCTAGAAGGTGGTGTGGAAGAGGAAAAAGTGTTACACGTCTTGTGCATAAGGTGCTCTAAAGTAATTGAGTTGATTAAATACCACATAGGAAAGATGACAACACAATGAAACATGAGGTAGGTAGTGGCATGGAGAACTACTTGGGATATAGTGCGAGAGGTTTTATACTTTTACGCATGGAGGCGCATAGAGGAGGTATGTGGTTAAAAAGTAGTATAGCACACTAAAAGGTTATGACTATAGTGAATGAAGTGAAGTCATGAAAGTGGAAATAATAGAAAAATTACTTTATTGAATATGTGACTTAAAATCGTGGGTTGAAAGTACAATTTGGATCATTGTGGGCTATTGAAAAAGTATAAATAGGGTTAAGGGGTAGTCATTTTACTACCTTTCCTTTAACGAGAAGTTTGAGTAAGAAGGTAGAAAGCATGTGAGTGCAAAGAGGATAGAAGAGAAAGTATGAACTAGTGGTGTGTGGAGATTACGTGTGAATCCTTGTAGAAGGGTGAGTTGGAATCGATGCAGTAGAGCATTAAGGAAGAAGGTTGTGTATATTATCAAGTAGTTACAGTTTGCAGAGCTCAGAAGGAGGAAATTTTTTATGAAGAGCACCTAAGGAAGGTAGTTACAGAAAAATGGTAGAAAAGGGAAAAAAATTATGGACAAAAATCCACGAGGTTGTTGCATAAAGAACCCTAGAAAAGATCTATTTAGAAATGCAATATCCCCTTAGTGTGCTTAGGGTGGAGATTTGGAATTTGAAGCTCACCAGATGAAAAATTAGTGAATATAATCACTATATGGAGGAAAATGAGAAGAAAATTAAGGTGGATTTGGAGAAGGTACTTCTAGGAGTGGATGAGGTAGGAAATCCTTTGGTTGATGAATCCATGAGGTGGTAGTTAGAAGACCAAAGTGTTACGGTTGTATAAGCTCCCTTCTTCATGAAGCTGTATATCTCTACCAGTGGTTGATGTTACAAGTGCATGAAGACTTCTTCTACTTCACCTGGAAGGAGGATGTGGATCACCGCTCACTTAATTTAGCATATTATAGGTCTTCTCAGATGAGGGAAGACATGGATTTGGATTTTGTGTGGTAACAAAGATAGAGGAACTAGCCATTAAATTTTTTTATGAGAAGGGCGCTAGGGAAATGACCATTAAGGATTTGGACGATCTTGCACTTAGGGTTTCCTTGAGACTAGTAAGCTATAAATTGGGTACTTATGAGCGCTAGAAATATTTAAATAAGAAATTTTTATATGTGGCACATAAAATTGCAAAAAGGAACACTACAACATTGCACAATTTATTGTGGATGGAATCATAGAAAACTCATGGTTACTGAGAATCGAGGAAAGTACTAAGATTATGTGGGGGTCAATATTGTTGTTTATCATGTTTTGGGAGATTGGGGTGCCAAACGGACCTGAAGATAATATGTGGGTTTACCCACTAATGCATCCATCCCCGCAGTACAATTTGTAGGGTACACTTGTGATGACACTATCACAAGCACATACAAGGCACACATAAATAAGTGGTATGAAAATTAATAGGGGCATTTGAGAATGAGTGCCACATTTCGCATGAACTTCCCATGGTGGTTGGGGAGAAGGTGAAATTTATGGTCATGCAACACTTTATCCTTACATGGTTCAAGATGGTGAATGGTGAGATGGGCCCTTGGTGTAAGATACCATTTATATTTTCTACACAATACCTTAAGTATTCTATCAACCAGATCAAGGACATGTAAAAGTTAAGGTTTAATGTAGATAAAGTTGATTTAGATTTTCATACATTGCATGTGAAATACATGTATGACTCTAGACCAACATAATTGGAGGTATTGGAACCAGATACCTTGGACTGAACCCCCAGTTAATTTCACTTTCAAAGGATTAATAAGTAGAGTATTTGTACAATGCAACCTAAGAATCGGGGAGGATTTGTGGTGGAGGAAACTTGATCTCCACATTCCCACATCCTAGAGGAATAGTTGTGCCACCAATACACAAGGCACGTAAGGAAGAATCCCCTGAGAAGGAAGAAGGAGATGAAGAAGAGGGAAAATTAGACCATTCAAGGAAGAGAATGTACTATTCTCTGATGGAGCAGTAGTGGTGTAGGAACCTCATAGCGAGGAATCATAGAGAAAGAAATAACTAAGTGTGATAAGGTTACAAGTTGAGTCAATTTAGAGATAGAGTCTGAAGAAGAGATGGATTTCACCTCACTAAGAGAGGAGTTAGAAAAATAATTTTAGGAGAAATAGAAGAATAAAAAAGAAAAGGAAGTAGAACAAGCTAAGGGAGAAGAAGAAGGCACCCATACATGAAGAAGGAAATAAGAGCCAAGTGAATGATAGTACACTAGTTCAAACAAGAGAGCATGAGGGAAAGGATATTGGTGACACTTTTGTCATCAAGGAAGATATTGGTTTAGGGATAGGAAAAAGTACACCCACTCCCAAGAAACAAAGAATAAAAAGAAAGGCACAAAGGAGGTGGTGGACACCAAGGTCACCTCACATGGACTACGTGGATGACCCCACAAATATATTACGGGTGAAATTTTAGAGCATGGTAGAAAAAAGTAGTTGAATGATTTAGAGTTGTTGGTTCAAGATGGAGGGGTGTCCAGGAAAAGGAAAATGTTGAGTTTAAATTTACATAATCATTCAGAGGAACCTGAATTTGAGGTAAGCAAGCACTTGATTTAAATGCTTATATTGAAGAATAATCCAGGAGAGAAGTATAAGGCCATAGACCCCAACCACTTTATAGATGAGAAGGATTGCAATGCCTTAAATAATATGGCTTCTAATGTGGTGAGGAGATGTTTGGACACTAGCACCATAGTTCGTACCTTATTTGTAGGCAAAAAAGGAGAAAGAATGCGAAGTGGATAGGATCGGGGGGGCTTACATGAAGAATAGAAAAGAGAAAATGAGGCATATGATAAAGCTAGTACAAATGTACATAAGATATTGGAGCAGTTCCCTTCTTTAGTTAGCTAGGCCATAACCGATTATGAAGATGTGATGTCGTATCTTGAGGATTTGGTTGGAATGCTCTGGTTAACATTTGAAGTGGCACAGGTCCATTGGAGGAAGAGATTTCAAAGGAGAAGGAGAACAATAAATTTTTTGTTGAAGCCAGGATCATTGAGCTGGAGGGCATTTTCACCAAGCTCAAGGAGGTAAGTGAAAGATAGATATCAAGTTAATTAGGTGCTAAAAGCGTGAACCATACATTGATGTTAGGTTAGTGGATGAAGAAGCTATATTGAAGACTATCCAAGAAAAGACCCCAAATAACAATATTGAGTGCACACAGTTAATTTCGAGACCACAACACATAAGGAAAATATTAAAACAAAGTATGAGAAGTTAGAAAAATGCATTAGTGAGTTTCAGAGATCAATACTCAAGCACATGGATGTCATTGATGGTGAATGCATGGAACTTATGGTCATGATTAAGAAGTTAAAATAAGAGTTAAGATATCACTCTTGATGAGGTGTTGGACATTGTGGAAGCTACATCGGGAAAATATTTGAGGGAGTTAGAAGAATGGAAGAAGTTATTAGATGGGATAGATGTATAATTTCTCAATATATTCCACACATAGGTGCCTTAGGAGATACTAGGTATATTTTTCCTTTATGAATCTTGAATTTTTATTCACCTTCATGAAGTTTTGATCTTGGTGATAAAAGAATTTATGGGGCGGTAATCCAGTTAGTATGGGGTAATGTGGCACCCTTGAAGTGTGCTAATTATAGCATCACGAGAGTTTTGGACATGTGGAAGGTAGTCGTGGAGGCACACACTGAAGTAGAACAAGAAGCGCATGGAGGTTCGTGCCCAAGATGAACACCTTTAGGACTTAGCCATATTTTGGGCCATGGGTTAAAATTGGAAAATGAATAGTTAGAATGGTGGAAAAATAATATTTTGAGATTAAAATAAATCATGGAGACTTGGAGTTAAAGAAAATTCCATTTTGAGGAAGATCACATGCAGAAAGAAGATAAAGCATCACGCAAAGTTTGGACTAATAATAGGCTTAGATCTAGAGTTAAAAATACAAGATAACATATTATTAGGAAAAATTTGTGATGCACGCATGGCTATTTTTTGTATACAAGCTATTTTTGAGAGTGCACGAGTGATTTCCCACCCCCTATATATGTATGTATTGATTTACATGGTTAAGTATGCTTCATTTGTGATAAAGTTATGATGTGGGTATAGTGCACGCATGACTTAGTATTAATACTTTTGATGTATTCAGCTACTATTTTTTATGGTGGATTAATATGATGGATCATTGTGGATGGTTACTAGTTATTGATGTCTTTGTTACTAGTTATTATATGGTGAATCTTATATTAATCCTTATGTGATCTGTATGTTTACTTATTATGTGTGTTTCCAAATTGAGTTCATGGATCTTATTGTTAGAATGGGATATGCACTTTGAGATCTGGTTATTATGAATATGCATGTTAACACCTTGGTAAGATAGTAACAAAGAGGGACTTGGTACCTTTGCACACTTCGGTGAGCGCTTAGATGTGTCCGAGTGATGTACCACGTGTCTAAGGTTTTGAGTGAGAAAATAGGTCTACACCACCCTCATACCTCCGAGTAGTGTTGATTGGAACCGTCTTCCTTCTCACTCTAGTGAAGAATATTCTAATTCATAGCCTAAACCTGGTTGTCCTTATTGGGATAGGAAAACTTTGCAGAGTTTTAGAGATTAGATGAGAGATCTTTCAAATAAGAGGCATATTCACTTAAATTTTGTTGTACCTCACTCCTTCACCTCCACTTTTGACCCTCAGTATTTCTGGGAGGATTTTTGTATTCATGAGTGGGTTTCTTCCATGGATGAGGAGTATTCCTCACTCATGGAGAATCATACTTGGGATCTCACCCCTCTTCTGAAAGTAATCGAGAGGAAGAAAAATCATTGATTGTAAGTGGGTGTTTTGAAAAAGTATGGTGTTGATGATAATGTTGATAAGTTAAAAATGTGACTAGTAGCTAACGGTTTCTCCAAGGTAGTTAGGGTTGATTAATCTAAAACATTTTCTCTAGTTGTGAATATGACTTCTATTCAACTAACCCTCACCCTCATTATTTCTTAAAGATGATAATTCCATCGGATGGAAATTAAGAGTGTCTTCCTTCATGGGAACTTAGAGAAATATACCTACATGGAACAACCTCTTGGTCATGTTTATGATCCCTCCTCATCCGTAAGTTAAATAAGTCTCTCTATAACATCAAATAACCCCCTAGGATTGGTATGCCAAGATGGACTCTAATTACTTACATCAAGCTTCACTTAGTGTGCTATGATCTAAATTTTTACATTCTATGGTAGGATGAATCCATACTCATCCTTGTTATATATGTTGATGATTTGTTGATCATGGGTATTTCTTATTTTATCATTGATTCAATGAATATTTCCTTATCCAACATATTTTCTATGTATGATGTAGGATTTCTTCATTACTTTCTTGGGATTGATTTCACACCGACTTAGGAATTATAATTTCGTAGCCTAAGTACTCCATTAATTTTCTTACTTGGTTTCATATGTCCAATTGTAAGCCTTCTTCTACTCATTTCCTTTTGGGCTTAAATTGGTTTTTGATTGCTCTACTCCCTTGGTTGATAGTACCTTTTATCGATAGTTGGTAGGGATCTTGATTTACCTTCCTCAAACTCTTACGGATATATCATATGCTATTGGGATCATGTCCAGATTCATGTAGGAGCCACATGAGTTCCACTGAAAACTAGTGAAGCAGATCCTTCATTTTTTTTTGGAATTTATGCGGATGACATTCACTATCTAAGAGTATATATTGACTTAGTTAGATCTATTGAATCTAATTAGGTCGGTGATTTATATCATTTAAAATACACGTCAACCTAAAGTTTTTTCTTGGTTCACGTCATGTTAGTTTTCTAACAAAATTCAGAATGTAATTGTAATATCTTCTACAGAGGTAGAGTATATAGGATCGATTAATGATGCCACAATTTTTTTGGCTATAAGGTATCTTGATAAAGTTTGGTATTCACTATCGGTGGCCTACTATCATCTACTATGACAATATGAGCACCATCTCAATTTTCCAAAATTTAGTTTAGTATCAGTGAACAAAGCACATCAAGATACATATGAACTTCATCGGGATCTAATTCATGATGACATCATCAACTTGTAGTATTGTCAGACTTCTGATATGGTTGTAGATTTTTTCACCAAGACCTTCACTGAGGTAAAGTTTATTCACTTGCAGTCTCCTCTTGGGGTGAGTTATTTTGTAACCACCCATCTTCATCTAGATTTCTAACCTTCTTCTCCTCTTCTTCTTTTCCAGTTAGATGTTTTTTTGTACATGAGTACCTAGTTAGGCTAGGATTTTTAGGGGATTTTTTTTTATCTCTTGTAAGTGGATGTTTTCCCTTAGGGTTTTTCCTCCATTACTTGAGATATTTATTGTACATGGGTACCTCCAATTTTTCTACTCTTATTTTTTTCTAGAGATGTTTTTGTACATTAGTACCTTATCGGGACTCATTTTTGGGTCCCATTGACACATATTTCTTAGTTTTCTAGGGAATTCTCTTTCTGTTCTGAATTTCCATGACCTTTACCTCAGCTTCGATGAATGGTTTTTGTGTGTATGACTTGTCTCGTTGTGTTTCAACATCTTTCCACATCATGTGGTTAGTCATCTCACTTAGTGAGAATAGGTCAATAGGTTTAGTTAGGGTTATGTACATGTGTCATGCACAGGAGTTACACAACACTCCTATATGTACCTCTTTTTTTTAATCTATGAGCATGTCAGATACCATGTCTTTCTCTACTTGATTTTCCTTTGTGATTCATTCTCTTGCTGATTACATGAAGCATTCTCATCACCATTGGAAGTACAAATATATTCAATGTACATGATGTTCTATATTGATCATCATGGAACAATTTGATAGTCATACCCAAAAATGGTGTTCTTTTGGATCCTCTAATCCTTTCTAAGAACCTTATTACTAATTGTGTAAAAGGATCTAACAACATATCCGCTTATGGATGAAGAAGGGTTTATTGAAGTTAGGTGATGATCCCAATTTTTTTATGCTATAAACCATATTAACCCCATACGATTCGATATCATACTGCAAGATGTATTATGTTAACTTCTTATACTTAATACTTTACTATGTTTTTGAAGGAATTATTATGCATATGTTTTTATTTTTATCTTGTTAATTCTTCCTCAAAAATGGCTTAAATTGATCTTTTTATAAGCATTAACAATACCTTTGGAAAAGTATATGTTGAGTTATCATAGGAGTAGAATGAAAATAGCGTAGGAGTCAATTTTTTCACCGACATAGGACTCAATTAGTGTGTTGGTGTAGGACTCACCTCCACATTAATTGAGGACTCACAGTACCACACCAAGATCATCCAAATCATCAACTATGAATTCCTTGAAACAAGGGATTCACGCAAGCATATATATAGCTCGAACTACTGGTAATACAACTGGAAGCACCACATCATGAACAGGAAATGTGTGCCATTAAATCAACCTATATTTAGGCTGATTTTGAGGTCTAGTTACTCCAGTCACTAGGAGACAGGATGCGACCAACAACTAGAGATTTACTATCACTGTAATTCCATTCAATCATCAAAATATAAGAAGAATCTTCCAACACGATTGACTACTTCAAAGGATTCAATCACAGACCTCCTCTGCAATTTTCACGATTGATTCAAATCCAAATACTTCAAGGAATTCTCCTTCCATAAATGTAATCCTTAAAATAGATAGTCATTGTTTCAGTCAACATTTAGTTAAGTAGATGTTAGTCATTATGAATAACTATTTCTCTCCTAAAGAGACTAGAATTTATCTTGTATAAAAGAGCTAATGTATTTAGATTAATCAATTTGGTTTAGTTATTCGATTGATTTGTACAAGAATACTCTTTCAATTCAATAAGATAGTATATTCAGGGAAAAATTTTGTTGTGTGAATTTCAATACGAAACCTGATTAAAGGGAAGGAGCAAGGGCCACTCCTACCCAATGAAAAGGGAGATTTACATTTATTTCCTTTATGTATTCTTGGATGTATTTATTGTTTCAACATTGGTTCTGTTATTTTGATGCATTTACTTTTCCATATTTAATTATGTCAAGAACCTTTCAATTCTATTTTGGTCACATTTTCCCTTCCAAGTATTTTATTTTGTAATCATGATCAGTTCATTATTTTCTTATTTTTACCGTTAAAGTATGTGTGCTAAGATACAATTCCTATTTTTTCCTTTATTTATGTGCGAACAACCATGAACACCACCCTAGATTGAAAAAATAATATGATTAAAGTACAAGCATTAATGACACTTGTCATTATGTCCCATAAAAATTATCAAAAATCCTTCTCTAATCCACTTTTTCAATCTGCGAAGGTGCATATTCAAGTAGATAATGCTATTTCTATTAGGAATTTGGATCCATTACTATAGAATTTACCTATTTCTAAGGGAAAATAATTTATTAGGAAGAACTCACCTCGAAAGAAACTCTGCATTTCTAGAAGTCTTGGGGTGTATATCTCTACCTGCTGCTAGTTTCCCTAAGGTTAAAAATATAGAGTCTGCATCAAGGTTCTTGGGAACTAATGATAATATTGAAGCATAAAGAATTAAATATATAATTCGAGATAAAATGAATAATATTATAACCAATGAAGATCTTGGTAGTGTTAAGGAAATGCCTTTTATTTAAGATCAAATTATCTGCACACATTTCCTTGAAAGTTTTCTTACTAGCCCCAAGGAGGAAGGAATGATTATTGCAAAAAAAAGTGAATCATATAAATCATCTAGAAAAACCCTATGAATGTCACGTCATCGAGAGAAAAGTAGGTCCTTATAGACCTAATAGACAAGATACTAGAAATAAAAACATCTAGAAGGAAATTGATGATGGGAATCAATCTAAATTAGATGTGAGAATCTTTAGGAAATGTAAAAATGAAGTTCCTAAATGAATATGATTTATTGGAAGGTAAGGGGTTTAAATAATCCCACAAAATGTAGGGTTCTTAGATACTAAGACTAAATTACAAGATGGATATTTTATCTATTCAAGAAACAAAGATGAGTGAAAAACCATTTCTTCTAGTTAAAGATAGTTTTATAACAAGTTTGAAGCTTTGGTTGTGAGTTCTAAAGGTGCTTCAGGAGGTTTGGTTGTGATTTAGGATCTTCTCATTTCAAGGGTTTAAATTTAGTGAGGAATGCTAATAATTTGGATTTCCTTATTAAATACCTTAGTAAAAATATTGTTTGGATCCTTTCCAATGTTTATGCTCCAAAAAATAAAGTGAAAAGGAGGGTTCTCTGGAATCAGGTGTCTAGATTCCAGAATATTATTTAGGTTTTGGATTGGATGATCATGGGAGATTTTAACACTCCCTTAATTCCAGGTGAGAAAAATGGAGGTAACATGGATCTTAATGAAAGTATGGAGGACTTGCAGGACTTCATTTATAATATAAACCTCATGGATATTGACTTTGAAAGGGTGCGAGTATACATGGTCTAAGGAATATTGGAATATAAGCTTATACAAGTTAGGTTGGACAAGGTTTTGAATTATTTAGAATGGTTAAAAAGGATATTTTCCTAACTAACCTATCACATATTAGCTCGATCACAATCCTATTCTATTTTTTGTTAAAGAAGCTAAGAGAAGAATAATCCCCTTCATATTTTAGAAAATGTGGTTATGACATGAAGGTATTAAGGACTTGGTTAAAGAGTTGTGTAATATCAAAATACATGGGTCTACTCTATTTAGAATTTCTAGAAGACTGGATAATTTCAAAAGGAATCTTAAAGGGTGGAACAAGAATAACTTTAGGAACATATTCTTCTCCAAGAATAAACTAGAGCATGACCTATCCTCTTTCCAATTCTCTTCGGAAGAGGAATATGTTGATAGGATTGTTGATTTTTAAATGAAGGAAAAGGAACTCCTTGTATATTACCACAACATCCTAGCTAAAGAGGATATATTTTGGAGGTAGAAATCTCAAATCACTTGGTTAGAGGAGGGGGACAAGAAAACCAAATTCTTTCACACTTATGCTCTCAAACATAGCTACTCTAGCAAGATAGGTAGAATTATAGAGGAAGGGGATGATTTTTACTAGATGAAACCAAGGATATTAAAAAGGTGGTTGTTAATTTCTTTAGTAATCTTTTTCATCCCAATATAGTTCTAATTTGGGTAAAGAAGATCTCTTTTTGGATTACATACCTAATTTGGTATCTCATTAAGACAATCAAATACTTGTCAAAATACCATCCAAGGAGGAGATTGAGTATTCGGTTAAATCTAAGAGCTCGGATAAAACTCCGGGACTTGATTGATTTCTGCCTTCTTATTTCATGTTTTTTGGGATTGTGTTAAAGGGGATGTTTTTCTTGATTTTCAAGAATTTTTAAAAATTAGTATATGTTTAAGGATTTAAATTTTACATTCCTTTCCTTAATTAAAGAAAACTTAGAATGTTGTAGATTTCAGAAATTTTAGACCTATTAGCTTATACAATCACATCTACAAGATGTGCACTAGGATTTTGGCTCCTAGAATTCAACTAATCCTCCCTATGCTTATTTTTGATCAACAAGGTGGATTTGTTATGGGACAAACAACTTAATATGGCATTTTCACCATACAAGAAACTTTAAAATCTATCGAACAAAGTAAGAAAGAGGCTATGGTGATCAAATTTGACATGGAAACGAACTATGATAGGGTCCCTTGGGAATTCTTGAATAAAGTTCTTGAAAGGTTTGGCTTTCAATCAATTTTTGTAGTCTCATCCAAACTTGTATCTCCAAAGTGCGGATTTTTCTGTTTTGATTAATATAAGTCCTTGTGTCTTTCTCTGTTTTTGCCCTCAAAATTCCCCCTTTTTTTTAATTCAAATTCAAAATTTTTGAGCTCACGCCCTTGAAATGTTCAAGTAAAGTTAGAAGTATGAAAAGATATAGAAATTCATGCTTTGAAGTTGTTTAAATTGTCTAAATGTACATTATGATAAGTTTTCCATTTTCTTGTCTAGACATGTGAAAATTTTATTGTTGTCCTCATTTAAATGAAATTGTCAATATTTCTATGGCCATGGATCATCGAACCTTGTATTGTTTTCAATCCCTTTGTTCGCAAAAGAAATTTGAAAATCGGGCGTGAAATGGTGGAGTTTTCTTCTTCTCTACATTTTTCCACATTTGTTAATGACAAAGTTTTTTCTTTCCCATCAAATTATGGCCCCATTATCCATGGGTACATGGAAATATCTAATTGGAGATGGGATAGTGGAGAAATTTACATTTTGAATTTTTCGTAAAAAGGGCTAAAATTCATAAAGTGACCCGTAACTTTGATCATGCTATGAGGAAAAAGTCAAATATTAAGCCCGCGTCAAAAGGTCAAAGTGGGGAGGTGGGTCGGTGGAGTAATTTGTGTTTTTGAGCCCGCATTGAAAAAATGTAAAATTATAAAAGTGACCCATAATTTTGTCTCCACTCAAGTAAGGCCATGTGTCAAAACCATATCAAAAGTGGGAGAGCGAGGCCAAAATGTTCCAAAATGCCATTTGTCCAAAAGTCACAAAATGCAAAAGGCATCCTCCATTACGCTCCAGTGAATTTCTCCCACGTGGATGAATATGGTTTAAAGTTTCAAAGGAAACAAGAACGGTTCTAATTCAAAGTTACAAAACAAGTGTAATGACTACATTATGGAAAATCTGGTTTTCTCGCCATTGGCATTTCTTCGCGAATCAAGAATCTAAATGGACACGAAGGAAAAAAGATTGTAAACCATTTCTTGCAAGATATTTAATTACTTATTCATGCCATTATAAGGGGTTGGTGATTGATCTTGTAAACTCCAGAGTGCATTGTACCTAGAGAAAGCAAAGGAGATAGCCAATTTTCTTCTACTTTCCTCCATTCTCAAATTTCTTCCATTCCCACATTATGTACAATCTTTGTTTAAGCATCAATACAAGAAGAAGGATTTTGTAGCCTCTTCGATGAGGATATTTTAGAAACTTTGAGTTTACAATATTATCTTGTCTTGTTGCCATTTACAGGGTTGTTTCTTCTCATGAATGCATGTGTTGAAGTTTCTAACTAGTGCATGTAGGAATATGATTTTCTACCTGTGACATTAGTTCTCCTACCTCTTTTCTCACTCCCTTTCCCACCTTCATAGAAAATTCCCCCTTGCAGATAACTGCAAGCATTTTCCGCAGGTCAGTGGAGTGCCCCTGTTGGATCCCTAGGCCAAAAGGCCACCATAGAAATCCATTATTTTTCACACATGCATACATGTTGATGCACCGTATAGAGGGACTTAGATTCCTAGAGCATTGGAAAGGAATTCACAAATTTTTCCACCCAAAAATTCCCTTGCCAACAATTTTTGGCACCCACCATGGGGCAGATTTAGCAGCATCTACACCTGAATGTGACCGCAAGGTCAGAAAATTCAAAATTCAAAAAAGAGAAAAATTCTAGAATTTGAGTGGCTATATGAGACACATGGATTGGAATCATGGCTATTCGGGAAACCTTCATGTTGAAATACCCAAATTTATCTTCCATATCCAAGAAGAAGTTACTTTAGATTTGAGGGAAGTTATCGGCATAATAGACAAATTTCCAATCACTACTTCATTGCCACAAGAATTTTGGACCTTGAAGAAGAACATGTTACTAAATTGGAGAGGAAAAGACAAATTCTAGCACCAAAATGAAGAGCATAGATTTTCAAGATGATAGATAGAAGATTCACCTGACAACAGACAAGGAGGACAAATTGATCCCATTTTTGAGGAACTTCAAAGGAGACAAGAGTTACTCGTAATCCAGAGGCTTCCTTTTCAAGCAACCGGTTAGGTTGGGAACCCAAGTGTTGCCAATCCTTGGACAAGGTGAATTTTCATACATCAATGAGAACCTTGTAGACTTCATGTGATGTGAAGACCGAAGAAGAAGCTAGAGAAATAGAGGTAAGATCTGAAAAATAAATAAGAGCTCAACTCGAATAAATTGAGATACTTCAAGCCGAGGTAGATGAAAAAGTAGTAGAAAAAGCCATGACCTTAACAAGGTTGGAAGCTACAAATAGAAATAGAATGGGGATTGTGATCATGAGTGTGAACATGATCATGAGGCCTGTAGGCCTAATGTACCATGGGGAGGAAACATTGGTCCACAACGGCTCTTTCTCAACCACTCCATGATCTATCGAGAGGCTCGAGAAAAACTTCCCAAAATTTAGTGGGGATGGTTCTCAACTCCTTGAAGAGCATGTAGCAACATTTATCACTATTTTTAGTGTGTTGGGTGTTGAGGATGAAGATGTGTCAATTTAACTCTTTGTGGAGTCACTTCAAGAGAAAGTTGTTGAATGGTTCTACATGCTACCACCGAGGTCTGTCACCTATTGGGAGGATATAATAAGTGCATTCAAACACAGGTTGAAGAGCACAAAATATTTTTAGGATCTTCTAGTCCAATTGGTACAAATGAAGAAAGAAAACTCCGAGTCAATGAGGGACTTCATAACAAGATATAAAAATTGATAAGAAGAGTCCCTGAAGATGTGGTGCCTCTTGAAAATAATTTGAAGAGATTCTTCATCAGCACCTTGCCATTAGAATTAGGTTTCTTCCTTAAAATAACGCAACCAAGAAAATTAAGGGAATCTTAAGACCATGCAATAGAAACCAATGATGATCTAATCTTTTCTAGAAAGGTGAAAGTCCCTAATGGAAATAAAAAGGGTCAAAGTTCAAACTCTGTCACCACATATCCAATGTTCCAAAAAATGGAAAATGACTTGGTTTCCTTGAAGAAGAAGCTATCTCATATCACAATGTGGAATGCTTTAAGGAAACCAGCCCTCCAGATAGGCCAAGGATTTCTCCAAATCCTTGTTGGATTGCTCTTGAAGCACTACCAATCAATTCCATATATGACACCAAAGAGCCTGGAGGAGGAA
Source organism: Taxus wallichiana var. yunnanensis (assembly GCA_018340775.1). Lineage (NCBI taxonomy): Eukaryota > Viridiplantae > Streptophyta > Pinopsida > Cupressales > Taxaceae > Taxus > Taxus wallichiana. The sequence goes on along the minus strand of CM031240.1, from coordinate 684,085,361 downwards.
GCAAAAATTGATGAAACTTGAATAAGAAATATGGAAGACTATGAAAAATATCTTGAGGTTGAGGAATTTGATATGCATATTTCCTAATTGAGTACGTTGATGATGAAGAAGATCCAAGTTCCCATGTGTTTTTTTCACTTGTGCACAATCCAGAAAGGTGCTTCATCCTCAATGGTTATGGTAAAGGATAAGAAGAATAAAGAAGATTCTCTCCTATAGGTTACACAAAATAAAATCATCAGTAGAGGATCACCATTACCACCTTCTATGGAGTCATCCAAAGAAAAACCAGACTCACTGGTTGTCAGGGATCATGCTACTATGCCAAGTAAGTCATCTAATTCTTCTCCTAGCTCAAAAGTTGCTAAGAAAAACTCTCCTTTAAATGTTATTCCTATAAAAACATCTAAGGTTTAGTAAAAAGCTACACCCTCACCCCCTTCCAAGCTAATTTCTACACCCAAAAATGAGAATTCAACACCCAAAGTAGAAAATCCTATACCATGTAAATCTTCCTCCATTTTCGTAACCTCTTCCTCACTCACTATAACCCCATTTGACTTTGTGGAACATTCAAGCAAAACCAAAGTCAAACTCTCGAAATAGAATACCTACGAACACACACCGCCCGGTTGTGACAGTTCATTAATATAGTTCGTGGTGGTAACCCTATATCCTCGAGTCCTAATTCTAAATGCTTACTTCCCACACCATTCAAACCACTTTCCCAAAACATGCTAGCCCTCGGTTGCCTCCAAAACCAATAGGTTTGAACCTTTCTACCTGTCACTCCTCATTAAAGGCTTCTAGCTAAATAATTGTATCATAGATTCTGGATCCTAAAACAATGTGATGCCAGCCAAAGTTGCAAATTCTCTAGGCCTCACCTTAAACAAGGTAAATGGAACCTGCTACTCAATGGAATCCAAACAAGTGCCATTGGTAGGAAGAATCAAAGATTCATAGGTAGCACTAGCTGATTTTCTAGAAAAGAAGATGCTCCTAACCATACTGGTAGTAGACATCTCAACATCCTTTAGTATGCTATTGAGTAGAAGTTTTTGCAGAGAATTGGGTGGAGAGATAAAAATGAATTGGTCATCTAAAACTATCCCTAGTAAATGGTGATATGAAGAAGTTGCTACCAGTAAGAAAGATGAAGTTCATAGTACGAAAGTCTGATGATCTAAAAGAAAACATTCTCTTTCAAGATTGTGGGCTAGGAAACTACTTCCTCACATCAAGAAAAGAGGATAAATTTCCACTTCTCATGGAGGAAGAGGAAGATCAAATTTGGACAATAGAATTTTATGGTAGTCATTCCAGTGTGGGCTTGGGAGCTGGTGTAGTATTGTACTCTCCTTCCAATGAGTTATACCCATTTGCCTACAAGATGCAATTTGATAATACAAATAACACTATAGAGTATGAAGCACTACTCTTAGGCATGAGTGTGGCAGAGGACATGGGAATCAAGAAACTAAGATTATGAGGTGATGTAGAGGTTGTAGTAAAGTAGGTCCACTAAAAATATCAGGTGAAGAATCCAAGACTCTGGCATTGTAGAAACAGAGTGTGGGACTACATTGAATCTTTTGATGCATTTTCCATTGAAGTTATTCCAAGGGAACATAATGAAAAGGTTGATTCTCTTGTAGTTTCATCTCCCCTAGTGACACATCATCCTTCTTTTGGTAAATACAAAGTGACCATTGAAATGGTATTTAGGCCTAGTGTACCAGATAATGCAAATCATTGGAAAGTCTTCAATGATGATAACCAAATTCTATCATTTTTAGAGAAAAGGGATAATTTCAATAATATCTTCTTTGAAGGAGGTGAAAATTCACACCGAGAAGCATTCCCAAAGAAGGAAAGAAGGAATTGAAGGGATTGATGATGAAGGAGTTATCAAATTAAAAGGGAACAAAATTCCCAAATGCTTAATCTCTTTAGAAAACCTATTTGACAAACATGAAAGATTAATTCAAGAGAAAGAAAAACAATATTCTCATTGCCTAGCTGATTTTGATAAAGAAAACATTGGTACCCAGAGGAACCAAGGATGGTCAATATTGGAAGATCTTTCTCACTTGAAGAAAAAGAAGGTTTGTTGCATTACTCAAGAAATACTCATATGTCCGGGCCTAGTCTTATGATGAACTCAAATCCTTCCAGCCAAAGGAAATGCATCACTCAATTCCTTTAAAGCGTGGTGTTAAGATCTTGAGGCGAAACAAAAGTCTGACAACCCAAATATTTCGATACCATCAAAGAGGAGGTAAAAAGATGCTTAATGCAAGGATCATATTTCCCATCCACCATTCAACGTGGGTGGCTAACATTGTGTGAGTGCGGAAGAAGAATGGTGAAATAAGGATATGTGTGGATTTTCGCAACCCGAACTAGACATCACTAAAGGAAAATTATCCTATTCCTATCATGGACCATATCCTACAAGAAGTCATTGGATCTGAAATTATTTCATTACTTGAAGGATTCTTAGGATATAATAAAATCAAAGTGGCAGAGGAGGACCACACCAAGACAACCTTTACAACACCTTGGGGCACTTTTGCCTACAAAAAAATGCCTTTTGGCCTAATCAATGTAGGAGCTACATTCCAAAGGGTGATGGATTTGGCCTTCAAAGATCTGAAGCATTGCATTATCATATATCTTGATGATCTCACGGTATTTTCAAATAAGAGGGGAGATCATATCTATCACTTGGAACATGTACTTGTAAGGTGTAGGAAACATGGCATATCACTAAATCCAAAAAAGTGCATTTTTGGAGTCACAGAAGGCAAGTTATTGGGGCACATCATGAAAAAACATGGAGCACACATTAATCCTGAGAGGATTAGATCCATTCAACCATTAACCCTACCCACAAGAAATAAAGGATTTCATTCATTCTTCATAAATGTGAACTTTCTTCATCATTTTATGCCGAGTTTGCTAGAGTTGATGAAGCACATCACTTCCATGATGAAACCACAAGAAAACTTCAAATGGAAAAATGAAGGAGAGGCAACATTGAAGAGATCAAGAAATCCATTCCAAGGCTCTGCGAATCTTATATCTCTAGATTTTGACAAAGAATTCATCATGTATTATTATGCATCAGAACATACACTCTTTGATGTTCTCGTTTAAAAAAATGATGAAGGCATGGAAGCACCTATTGCTTTCATGAGTTATCCTTTGAAAAATCATGAGCTAGAATACAACCAATTGGAGAATCATGCCTATGTAGTGGTCAAGGCTATAAAAAATTCAAGTTTTACATCCTCAATTCCCATACGGTGGTGATGGTCCCCGGCAGTGCAATCAAGTCCATCTTGACACAGCAGTATCCAGAGCTAAAAGAGGAAATTGGATTGCAATGACTCAATAATATGACTTGGAGATTTGACCATCCAATCTAGTAAGGGGAAATGGCTTGTGAAAGTTGATTATCAAAGATGAAACTCTCAAAGTTCAACATGGTGAAGAAAGCTATGCTTTCTCAACTTGTTCAAAAGATAACCCACGGGTTCTCTTTGTCACCACTACCGATGACTGGTATGCTGATATTTCCTATTACCTAGCTTATGGATAATGCCCTCCCCATATTGATTACAAGCAAAGGAGAACACTCAAGATAAAGGCAGCTAAATTTGTAATATGGAATCATGTGCTTTACAAAAGAGTCCTAGAAGGTTGTTTCCTCAGTGCTTAGATAAAAAGAGAAACAAGAACATTTTCTTAAAGCATACCATGACCAAGCATGTGGTGGACATTTTTCAGCAATGGTAACTACACACAAGATCCTTCGAGGAAGGTATTATTGTCCCACCATCTTTGCAGACACTCAAGATTGGGTTTCTAAATGCAAAGCATGCCAACAATTTGTTGGAAGACCACAACTCACTGCATTACCACTCAGGCCTATGGTTATTGAAGAACCATTTCAATAGTGGGGGATGGACTTCATTGGTGTACTAAACCCTCACTCAATTGTGGGGTACACCTATGTACTCATAGCAACAAACTACTTCACCAAATGGGTGGAATCCTTTCTGGCCAAACAAGCCAACACTGAAACAATATGCAACTTCATCAAGGATAATATCATAGTCCATTTCAAAGTGCCACAAAATATTATAGCAGATAATGCTACCTATTTCTCTTCAAGAGAGTTGAATGATTTTTTCTATGGCTACAGAATCTCCCTATCTCATTCTTCTGACTACTATCCATAAGGAAATAGATAGGCTAAATCAAGCAATAAGAATATTGTGATCATTTTCCGTAATCTTGCAAATGATAATAAAAGGAGTTAGCACAAAAGGTTGTATGATGCATTATGGGTGGATAGGATCAATCCTAAGAAGGCAATAGGTATGTCACCATTCCAATTGTTGTCTTGAGTCAAAGTAAAAATTCTTCTCATGATCAAGATACCATCTCTTAATCTGCTATAGGAAATAGAAGATGGTCGTCACAAGGACTCCATTGACAAGAGGATCCTATTTCTTGAGAATCTAGAAGAAAATAGACTCTAAGTGGTGGATTGCATTAAGTAGCACTAATTGAAAGTAAAGAATATTTTTGATATGAAGGCTAAGGAAAGAGAATTCAAAGTTGGAGACTTAATCTTGCTATGGGATAAGAGAAGAGAACCAAAAGGCAGCCATGGAAATTTTGATTCATTATGGCTCGGCCCATTCCAGATTCGTGAAGCTTACGGTGAGAACACTTTTCTTCTCTCATATTTGGATGGAACTCCACTATAATTTCCTTGAGAGAGAAAAATACTTTAAATTGTATCATTAGTGAAAGTGGGTTGTTCCCCCACCTTTACCATAGGTGTGTTTACTTTTTGTTGTGTGCTTTTGTTTCCCCTTCTATTGTGTGTCGTGTGTTTCCTTCATATTGTGTTCTTGCATGTTTCCTTCTTTCGATATTTCTTTCTCAAAGTTGTATATGACTTTTCAAGGCCCAATGGATAAGGCACTGGTCAATGAATTACATGGTCTAGAGATTGAGATTTTGTATTCCCATGTCATGTCTTCACTATGCTCAGTCCATGTCATGTCCCTAAGCTAGAGCCAAATGTTTTCACCCTCAAAATCCCCCCTTATTTTTAATTCAAATTCAAAAATTTTGAGCTCATGCCCTCCAGAAGTGTTCAAGTAAAGTTGTAAGTGTGAATAGATAGAGAAATTCATGCTTTGAAGTTGTTTAAACTCTCTAGTCTACACATGTTTTGATAAATTTTCTATTTTCCTATCTAGACACATGAAAATTTTATTGTTGTCCTCATTTGAATGAAATTTTCAATATTTATATGGCCATGGATCGTCAAACCTTGTATTTTTTCAATCCCTTGGTTTACGAAAGAAATTTGAAAATCGGGCGCAAAATGGTGGAGTTTTCTTCTTCTCTGCATTTTTTCCATAGTCATGAATGACAGGTGTTTTCTTCCCCATCAAATTTTGGCCCCATTATCCATGGGTACGTGGACATATATAATTGGAGGTGGGTTGGCAAGCTAATTTGTGTTTTTGATCCTTTTTGTAAAAAGGGCTAAAATTCATAAAGTGACCCGTAGCTCCGATCATGCTATGAGGAAAAAGTCAAATGTTGAGCCCGCATTGAAAGTCAAAGTGGGGAAGCGGGTTGCTAGAGAATTTTGAGGTTTTGAGGATTTTTTTCACTAAAGGGGCTTGAAGTTAAAAAGTGACCTGCAACCCCGCCCAAGCCTAGTAAAAAGTCAAATATTAACCTGTGTGAAAAGGTCAAAGTGAGGAGGCGGGTGCACAGAGAAATTTGTGTTTTTGAGCCTGCATTGAAAAAATTTAAAATTATAAAAGTGACCTACAATTTTGTCTCCACTCAAGTAATGCCATGTGTCAAAACCATATCAAAAGTGGGAGAGTGGGCCAAAATGTTCCAAAACACCATTTCTTCAAAAGTCACAAAATGCAAAATGCATCCTCCACGCCCACTCCAGTAAATTTCTCCCACGTGAGTGACTCTCGGTTTAAAGTTTCAAATGCAAGATGAATGGTTCAAATTAAAATTTGAAAAATTAGTGTAACAACCGCATTATGGAAAATATGGTTTTTCTCGCCATTGGCGTTTTTCAGAATCAATAATTCAGCAGAAAGATTGAAAGTAAACTGTTTCTTGCTAACAAAGAAAAATTTGTAACTGTTTCTTACAAGATATTTAATGGCTTCTTCACACCATTGTAAGGGGTTGGTGATTAATCTTGTAAAATCTAGAGTGCATTATACCTAGAGAAAGCAAAGGAGATAGCCAATTTTCTTCTACTTTCCTCCATTCTCAAATTTCTTCCATTCCCACATTATGTACAATCTCTGTTTAAGCATCAATACAAGAAGAAGGATTTTGTAGCCTCTTTGATGAGGAGATTTTAGAAACTTTGAGTTCACAATATTATCTCATCTTGTTGCCATTTGCAAGGTTGTTTCTTCTCATGAATGCATGTGTTGAAGTTTCTAACTAGTGCGTGCAAGAATTTGATTTTCTACCTGCGAAATTATTTCTCCTACCTCTTTTCTCACTCACTTTCCCACCTTCATAGAAAATTCCCCCTTGCAGATAACTACAAGCATTTACCACAAGGTTAGTGGAGTGCCCCTATTAGATCCTCACTGAAAGGCCACCACGAAATCCACAATTTTTTCGTGCATGCATACACAAAACTGCACCATTAATTAAGTAGAGGGACTTAGATTCCCAGAAATTGGCAAGGAATTCAAAAAAATTTCCACCCGATAAATTCCCTCTCTAACACCTTCCTAGCATTAGAGGTTGAGGCAGGGGGACCCTATTTCTCCTTTTTTTTTTCATTCTTATAGTGGAATCTCTTAATAGGGATTTTAACTTTACAACTATGGAATGGAAAATGCTAGGTATTACTCTTGGGATCAATTGCAATTAAGTGGTTCACAAACACTTTATGGATGATGCTATTTTTGTTGGAGAAGACTTAGTTCCAAAAGCTAGAGATTTTTAAAAATTATCTAGGATTACGAAGAGGTTTCTAACTAAAAATTAACTACAAAAATAGTTTGGTTTTCTTTCTTAATACCCGAGATAGGATATGTTAGAAAATATCTTAGATTTTGGAGTGTGGCATCTAAACTTTTTCCTCCAAATACTTAGGAATTTTGATTGGTATAGAGAAGCTATTGAATGTTGATTGTAATTTTTGATTGATCGGTTTATCAGAAAGTTGGATGTATGGAAAGGGTTTCTCCTTTCTCACGCTGGTAAGATCACATTATTAAAAAGTTCTTCACAAATTTTTTAATTTACATCATATCTATTTTTAGACTTCCTTCTTAGTGGATTCTAAATTGGAAAGCATTTAGAAAAGATTCTTATGGATTGGTGTGGAGAGTAAGTCTAGAATTCCTCTCATGGCTTGGGATAAGATTTGCAAACCAAGGAAGTTTGGTGGTTTGGGGATGCGAGATTGGGAAAAAAATGGACAAGGCTCTCGTCTCCAAGATGGCTTGACATCTCACCAAAGAGGAAAGTTTTTGGACTATTTTTCTTAGGAATAAGTATTGGGATAATTTTATTGCTGCTGATTGGTGCTTCAACATTCCCACTTTTAATGGATCCCCTTTCTTCAAAATCTATTAACTAGGAAAATGTTACTCTTTCAAAAGGATGTAAGTGGAAAATTTGGAATAAAAGCATGGTAAAATTTTGGAAAGACAAATTGTTGTGTGATACTCCACTGCAAGATATTTTTCCTAATTTACAACATGTTGATGTTAGTTAGTATGGTCCCATTGTTAAAGACTATTTTAATGAGGAGGATCCCTTTATAAGATGGATTAAAATATCTCTTGATGGGAAGATTGATGACTTGGAAAACCTTAATATTATTTTGAGTGGTGTGGTTTTTGTTAGGTTAGGGGAGTAAGACAACATTTTTTGGTCTAAAGAGGAGAGTTTATCTTTAGAGTTAAGAGTGTTTATAACAAAGTATTTTGATGAGGAAACCTTTTATGTGAACTTTATTTGGGAAAAAGTATGGATCAAGAATGTTATCAAAAAAATTAATGTTTTTTTGGTTGGTGCTCCATGAAAAAATATTAATGGTGGATAATATCATTCAAGAGAGGTTTTCAAATGGTCAATAGGTGTGTTCTCTATGAGAAGGAAGAGGAAATGTTTTTCATCCGTTCTTGATTATCTTGTTTTGGTATATGTTAGAGGTTCTTGTATGCACCCAAAATTACATGTGCTACATTTTCGAGAAAATGGTTACAAAATTCCCTAGTGATGATTCAAAATCCTTTCAAGAAGGTGTTCAAGCTCCAAATCCCACTTACAGTATATATTTGTAGCCTAAATAGCCTTACATAGCTTCTCTTTGCATTTTTGCATTTTTCCCTTCATTTTGTGTTTTCTTTGGCCTTAAGCGTCAAACCCACCACCCTTCCCTGGGTGGAAGTCCTAAAATCACTTCCATGCGCAAGGTGGTGGTCCCGATTTCTTTTTCCATAAGCTTCATGCGTGAATTTTCATGCGACGATTCACTTAAGTTCGATTTTTGAACGCATCCGTGAGCCAAATTTGCTAAAAATAGATGCATTTTCTTGGTTCTCCTTGCTCCTCCTATTTTTAAAATAGATTTAATGAGTGGAACTCCCTCTTCATTTCCTTGTGCATGAAGTAATCTTATATCTTCCATTCCTATATATTCCATGCTTGTATTCAAGAAAAAGGGCCTAAGAATTTTGTGTATCTTGCATTGTTGTGCTGCAATAATCTTGCTAGGAATTGCATAGCCAAGTTCAGATCTCTTGTGCTATCTTTCTTCTACCTGCATTACACCCAGATTGCTTCCAAGCTGCCATCGCTCAAGCACCATCCTCTTGTTGTTGTTCTTTGCATTCCCATCCTTGGACTCACATGAACGCTCAGAGAAAGAAAGGAAAGAACTAAGGGGATAAATACTCATACTTCCGGATTTTCCAAAAGCTCTTACCCTTCCGGTTGGAGTTTTGTATTTGTTTGCTTTCTTTTGTAAAATTACATATCAAATAGAGTAGAGAAACAATTCATTTCAATTAATCAGATAGTTACAAGTAGATCAAGTCAATAGGAATTTTTCTCTTCAATATTGCCAGGGAAATAGTGGGTGAATGATAGCTCTGTTAGAGTCATGATTTATTCTTCACTTTTGAGGTAGAGTTGGAGAGATTTTATTTGAATTAGAGTAGATCTTAGATTTAGATTCACACATCTGCATAGATAGCTAGCTACATCCGGCTAGCTATTTGTTTTTTTTAAATTGTTGGTTAGATTAGATGCATTGTCTGAAAAGTTAGAAAAGCACAAAAATATTTATTTCCATAGATTAGCTTGTTTATTGTTTTGTTCTTATATGTTGAGAAAAAACAAAAATATAGTTTAGATTTCATTTGATAGATAGTTTATTCACTGAAAATGAATCAAATTCACTTTGTATGACCATCAATGGTCCACAGTAGGAAAAGACCTACAGTTGTGATCCTCTGGTCCCACAACCCAATGGGCTAGAGTTAGTAACTGACATTGACACAAGTCTGTGCTTAACAATCTTACGCACACCCACCACATACACAAAGAGAAAATAAGACAGTTAGAGACTTTAAACATAGCTACTAACAAGGCCTATGACTTTTGGAATGCTCCTGGGAATAGGATTTGACTGCATGTATGACCATTCTAGGGCCTTAGCCTCAACAAGTCTTTGGTTGTGACCCACAGGTCCCACAACCCAACAGACCTACTAGTTAGTTAGATATCGACACTAGCCTACGCACACAAGTATTCATATCCTCACCACTTCCACCTAATATCATCACACAAATTTCATTGTTAAACATAACAGCTGATCAGGCTAAGACTTTTTGGATGAGACTAGAGAATCGCCCTTAGTCCCTGCAGCTCCGCTACATCTCTTGTCTCAATTTCCATGAATTTTTCTAAAACCCATACGAGGCACCTACAGGCTACTTTCCACATATTCCACAACCCACCAATAGAATCTCAGCTGAGCTAGACATCGATTGGAGTCTCCAAGTAGCTATCATATCAGACCCCGCCATTACACCCCTTCAGGTTAGGAGATCATTCTTTTCCTTAGATTCATAGATTCCGTTATTGCGCATGTTGAAGACATAAGGTTTCCCAATTAGCTTGGTCATCGCCATCACTTTCACTCCCATTTCAAATTCCACACCGGTTGTCTCGGCACGACCTTGGGAGGTTGGGTGCATAGAAGGTCACATGTTGATTTTATGTCGCATAGTTCTCCTTCTCTCACTCTTTGAAGCCAATTGGGTATTCCCTAGTTATTTTAAATTGGTCTAAAATCAATGGTGTTTTCCTTTAGAATATAGTGTTTGAAGAACTTATGGACCTTTTCTCTCTTGTATTTTTGTTGGGAAATTTGTAAAGAAAGAAACATAAGAATATTTGAATGCAAACATGATAAAGTGGAAAGAATAGAAATCAGATGTAGTAATGTGGTTATTTATAATTTTCTCTTCTTCAAAATAGTAAGAAATCCTTTTAGAGAAGGAAGACAATGTTTCTAGAAATTGGGGTTTTACCCTAGGCCAAAAGAAGAATTCTATACCAAATCCTATGGAGCTAGTTGTGTGGAAGATTCCTTTGAAAGGTTGGATCAAGTTTAAATTTGACAGGATTCCAAGGGTAATTATAGGAAAGTAGGAATTGGTGGGGTTTTCATAGACCATAGTGGTTCTTTTTTTTTGGCTACTCCTGCAGTATAGGTATCTAGACCAAGCATGTTGTTGAAGTTGCAACTACTTATCGGGAGTTAAAATTTTTGTGGACAAAAACTTTAAGAATCTGAAGGTGGAGGGAGATTATTTAAATATTATTAACAACATTCTCAACTTAAGTGCTACCTCTATCTCTATTAGGGAATCCATTGAGGGCATCAAGAGGTTATCTTTGAGCTTTGACAATTTTTTCTTCAACAACATATTCAGAGAAGGAAATGGTGTAGCATATCTATTTGCTAACATAGGTGTCATAATGGATGGTATGAATCTTGTGGAGAATTTTTTATTTCTTGAACCTCCTTTGAGGGCTATTATAAATAAGGAGGAAAATGGATTAAATACTAAAAAGGGTGGTTACCTCATTGATTCCTAATTTTTTCCTTGTTCCCTTAGTATGGTCTTCATAATGATAAGGTTTGTTTCTTGGTATTATAGTTGGTATGTAAAATATGAGAACATAAATTATGATAGGATAAGGTGTGGATTTCGATAGGTGTACAAAGAGTCTAACAATTTAAAGATGGTAGTCTCTTCCTTTAGGCACAATCATGATTTAAAACTTGGTAATCAAAGTTGGGATTTTATTTCATGCACTTGTGTGAAGGAATTAATCTTTTAATGATGATAAGAGGGGAGCCAAACTCTTTATTTTCTATCTGGTTTCTTTCCTTTTTTGTGATAATGGGCGGTGAATTTTTGTGAAATAAACTAGTAGGGATCAAGGAGATAAAGCCCCAAGCTTTGGCATATTTTTGAGAAAGTAGGAATGTGCCCCTTATTTAAAATTTTCAAAGGATATGAGGAAAAATTTGAGCATTCACTTTGGTCAATCCTAGAATATTTTGAAGATGTGGAAAGGGGGATCAGTTTCAATTAAAGGTATAACTCTCCAAATATCCATTAACACTATTTCTTCCATTGTGGGCCTTCAAAACGGTTGATAGGGAGTTGAAAAAACCCAAAAAGGACTGCTAAGAGGAGGTTAACTCATTTTTAACAAGTAAGAAAACACTTGTTCCACATTTTGATGGGTTTCTTAAAGATTCTCTTCCTATGAAATATAGAGATATTTCCCTAAATCTTATTTAGTATCTTACATTGGAGGGTACACATAAAACCATCTATGCTTATCACATTCCTATGTTGAATTTCATTTGTTACAAGAATTTTTTTATCTTTCCTACTTCATCTAGAGGTTTTTAATGTACCTCTATTGATCAGTTCAAGAAGGGAAAGATTCAAGTCCCTCTCCATCAGGGAATGATCATTTCATTGGTAAAAGGAGGTCCACAGACCTTACAAAATCCATTAAGTTTTGGGCCCTTTGATGGATGTTTTTTCTGTTTTTACTGAGTCTAGACCTATCTTTCGCACTACAGAGAAGAGTAATTCGATTCCCCTACTTCATAGAAACTCGGGTTTGAGCCAAATAAATTTGAGGAGGATGTGTTGGGCCTCCATAATCTCAAGGAAAAGGGGACAAAATAATATACTTTCATAATTTCTCTCGGGGCCGAATAGACCAGTGTTTCAAGGTTAATTCTCCAAAATATCCACTTAATTTTGATCAAATCAAAACCGATATCAATTTTAATAAATTTTTATTCATTTCATTCTCAAATACTAGCATATGATGAGATATAAAATTGAAAGTTTCATTGCCATTATAAATGTTGGTAATATGGACAGAGTTCTTAATAGGTGTACGACTCTTGAGAACAAGGTGGACAAAGTTGAAATATACTTTGAAAAAAATTAACAAATAGATCTTGCTTCACATCAAATCAACCATCCAACATCTCCACATCATGGCTCAAATTTTTTATTTCTAGAAACAATTTGATAGTGGGTATCTCGCTAAGAATTGGAAAATAGGTGTTAATGATCTAGATATTGACAACCGGGGTCTCTATTAATAATTTGGCTAAGGAGTGGAGCATTTTACTCAAAGATCTAGAAGTGAAATAAATTAATAATGGAAGTTAAATTTGTTCATAATTATGTTGTTGGATGCATTTCTTGTAGATGTTAGTTTTGTTGGTTTAGGGTTGTTGTTAGTTATTCTAGGTTGTGTTGTCGGTATGGTTGTGGTTTTTACAATTGTTATATTCTCTATGTAGTTGTAGTTTCTTCCTTATTGGTCTAGTGTGTTTTGGTTTATTTCCCTAGTGGGTTTTTTTAATGTATGAGGAAGGGACCCTTAACCCTCTTTTACCATCTACAAAAAAAATTGGTGATTTTTGAGATTGTAAAATCAACTTAACAAATAAAAGTGGATCATCTTATAATTATGTTCCACAATTTTATTGATAAAATTATTGTTTCCTCATTTGTAATTTTAATTATTCATGAATTTTAATAGTACTATTAAATTTATACCACTCTCAACAAAATGATAAAAAAATTCAAATTGGAAACAAAAATATGTAATGTTTATTAGGACCGAAAATGATTGCTTTAATTTTTAAATCATGATAATTTAGTTTATATAGAACCTTTGATCAAGGAACTTAAATTGTTTTACTTTTTTCTCCTAACAACCCAAAATTTTTTATAGACATAACATATAATTTGACACTCCATACTACCAAAATATTGAATTAAAATTACAAAGGAGTGTTTTCCTATATGAAATCCAAGATTATTTTTAGAAATATGTGATTAAAAGTTTCAATTAAGATGCAAGTTATGATGTACTAGGTATTTATACGGGGCTTGTTTATTTAGTAGTTTGCTAGTCATGTGTCGGTCCTTAAATAGCATAAGCTAAACAAACATAATAAAAAAGGCACTCCTAGGATCACATTTTTCTTAGTGTTTCTACTTGGCTTGCATTTTGAGGTGAGAGATCACGTTCTTCATTTTTCTTGTTCATCCTCGCACGCTCTTCATCACAACTAGTGTACTCCGGATTTTCCTAAGTGTGCCTGGGCCATATCATAATCTTTCCTAGAATTCTAGGTCTAGTTATACATCAAATTTTAATTCACAACTACTTTTCTTTCATCACTATTTCAATTTCACAGTAACCATCGTTGGTTACCCTCTAACCGTCATTGGTTATATCTAATCGACATTAGTTCGTGTCCTTTTATTAACCTACCCAAAAGGAAATTTTATTCATTTTCTTCCACTTTTCACAATCCCTATCACTTTCATCATTCCCATTGACATTATAAAACACCATCAGATTTGGCATACCTGTCAGATTTGACTTTCTACCTGGTTTTTCTCTCACTAACCATTTTTTTATATAGTGATCATGGTAGTGGTTACCCCCGACCCGACGTCGATTTTCCTTAACTAACATCGATTTAGCCTATTTCAATTTCCAACCACCATTTAGTACCTAATCCACTTTTTATCATCAGATTCATCTGTTCCTATTGTTTTCTGTGTCATTTACAGAGAAGCAACCCTACCTGATCAGTATTGGTTCACATGGTGCTGACCTAAAGACAAGCAAGCACACTCGTATTTCACACCAGTTGTCAACCACTCCCACCTAGTCCTTCACCACCTTCCATTTTATCACTAGCCATGGATCCCATCCAACCTATCACTATCACTATCAAGATGAGGAGTTCACACAACTCCTTAACCAAAACCCTACCACCTTGCATTTTTACCTTTCCCACTCATCCACTCGAGATGCCTCGGGTCATTTGATATATGGCATGCCCGTATCTATCCCCCGACTCTCGCTCCCACTCCTGCATTAGATCCATCTAGCTCTGTGCTGCCCACATCTACCTTACCCCTAGTCATTTCATAGCTAGGTCTTATACCCACTATGACTGCCACGTCTGCCACCTCCATTACCCCGCCACATCCACCATACCCTCGACAACTACCCAAAACACAACCTCATCCACCCCTAATGTCTCACACATACCCATAGCTACACTACCACCTCCCGTGTCGGTGACCCCTACCCCTTTTTAGAACATGGTCCTTTCCATTCCACAATCATTAACTCCCATTTCCACTAGGGTTACCACGACCCTTCCACCTCCATATACATACTATCAGCCACCTCCCATTTCCTCCATTATTCACTTAGGGTACGCACCCTATTTCACTACCTTCTTCCCAATCAACCTACATGGAAGCACCATACACTAGAGTGTGACCCCATTATATGCCCAAACCAACCCTCTCATGCTACAAGAGGCACACAATCATCGTGCAACCTACCAACGATCTAATCAAATTGATGTTGGACAATATGCAAACATTAGAGGCATCGTTTCCAGCTCCCACAACACTCACCTATGAAAATATTTGCAACAAGCCCATCCACCCATCCATTCCTATCTACCCATACCCCATGCATTGGGAAATACCTAAATTCAATCATTTCAATAAAGCAAAGAAGACCCGCAAATAGCATTTACTGGTCTGCTCAAACATGGGTGTTATCTCGATCGCTCACGATGATGCCTTACTCTTGAGAACCTTTCCCATGTCTCGATCGACAAACATTAGATTGGTATATTGGGTTACCTAGACACTCCATATTCTCATTCAATCAGGTAGCCCAATCCTTCTTGGATCATTTTTCTATCAATATCATCAAGAAGGTTACCATGACCAACCTATACTCCACGCGTCAATATGAGGATGAATCTATCACATATTTTGTCACTCGTTGGCGTAGCTTGATCAACCAACTCACCTTCCAACTACCACAAACAGAACTCATTGAGATCTTCACATGGGCTTATGCTAGACATATCTCACTGACCTTGCAGGTCCAAACCTTCCGAACATTCGATGAAGCATTCACTATGGCATGAAAGTTAGACATTCGGGCCATCGAAGAGAAGAAAATCTAGTTATGCAATAAGAATTCGGCATTTAAGTCAAATGATACCTCTTCTTCTTCCAAACCACAAAATAATTACTCAAAATCTAAGGGCACTACTAATGCAAAGTGGTATTCAAGGCTAGCCCAACTCATCCATCAAATCAAGGCTACCCCTCATCAAATCTCTCACTTGTCCAAACTTTTCAATTCGGACGAGAGCAAGTGGAAATACACCCCAATTGGGGAACCTTATTCTTCTATCTTAGAAAATCTTATCAAATCCAGATCCATCACCCTTCCGCCTATAAACCACACACATTTTTTACCCCGCTCGCCCCATGCCCGTATGGTATAATAAACTTGACTTCTATAACTATCATCGAGTAAAGGGTCATAGTGATGGCAATTACATCACTTTCAAAAATATTTTCCAAGAAAGGTGAGTTAACCATGGATAATCCTAACGTACCTACCAACCAACCAAAATCTACACATCTTCAAGAAACCATTTCCCAACCACACCCCTTCGTTTGATCAAACCGGTGAGACCTCAACTCATGATACCCATACCCACGAGGTCCACGCTATCTTTAATGACATACATGTAGCCTCCCAATTACCTCACATTCCTTCCATAGAGGAAATCCTAGCCCAAAATCCTCCTTCCGCATCGTAACCAACCTCCTGGTTCCTTCACCCATAGAGGAACATATTTCATCTCTTTCATCACCTACAGAGGTGTCTTCTCGCTAACATCGATACCATCTCACCCCTAGCTTCTCCACTTAGAGAAATTTTACCCATAGTACCTCCTCCACCCATAGAGGAGAACCCATTACCTCAACGCACAAAGGAGCACCTATTCATTCCTCCACTTGCAGAGGAGCTTCCATCATATTCTATACCTACCATAGACCTAGTTGATATAAATTTATCTCTTCGTGAGCATTTTCCATCCGCTACCCAAAATTGCGAGACCTACTTACTTTGACTCTCTTACCCATGGAAGCTAAAGCTATCCAATTTCCCATCTCTAAGACACATTTTATGGGAATTTCCATTAGGTCCTCATCAACTCCACCTACTGATATGCCATTTTCATATTTGGTGATCACTTAGATTATGTGGATAGAGCCTTGTTATGGGGATGCCTTTTGCTTCTGTCTCAACGTAGATGCAGATGTCACTTGCTGATACTGCACTATCTACCCAAAAATATTTCAGCCAATCGAACCAAACACAAACACCTCTATCACAACTCCTTCCACGACACTGTCATAGCTCAAACCCCATCCTTACCCATAGCCCAATCTATATCTACACCTAAACCCACACCTATGACATCATCCTTGACTAAACTTATTACCACTTTAGGGGTCACCCCAACTACCAAAGCCTTACTCATTTACCTATCAAACTAGATTTAGCTACATCCTCTAAAGACAACACCACTCCTAATCCAACACCCAAAAGAAGCACCACACCCATAAAACTCATACCTCGGCTTTTCCAATCACACCGTGCACCTATCCCATCCATCTTAGGATCTCAACTTCCCACATGGTCAAACAACCTCAACCCATCACTAAACCAAAAACACAACAACCCATTCCTTCCTCACAAACCTCTAATCTCCCCAGACACCCAACACGACTTACACCAGCACCTACAACACCTTTACCACCCATACCTCTAATACCCTCAATTATTGCTTCACTACCCACTACACTTCGGGTCGTTGTCTCTCACACCCCAAGCACGACCTACCTCATCTACCTTTATAACACCCATGTTATCCTTGTGGGTAACTCACCCTCTTCCCCATATAATTTTCCTTCTATACCTCATACACCCATATCACCTTTACCCAAGAAGTTACAATCCAAAAACAAAATTCCACTACCCCATAATAAGGTAGTTAAAACAACCACACACCCTCCTACTTGTTCACCTACTATACCCATACCTAAACCAACACAATCGACACCAAAACCACACCAACACCCAAACCCATAGCCCAACCTCGCTCCTCCTCTTCCAAAAGTTGTTCCTGAACAATCAACCACACCTACACCCAAACCCATGCTCACTTCCCATTGTGATCCACTAGCAGGGTCTTATAACAAAAATTTAACCAACCTCCTTGAGACGTCTGTCATCACATTACCGCCACTCAGGCCTTATGACCCCCTCAAACCCAAGCCAAGAGGGTTTGATGATACTAAATTTTTTTCCTACCATCGTGTGCCAGAAACTATGTGGAAAACTACAAGGCATTGAAAACATCCTTATCCAGTTGTGTCCCCCAGAAGCCAACTTTGACAATGATGACCTTCTCGACGAGGATCCTACTTCACCAACACCCATTCCCACACTGCCCACTCAACAACCAAAACCTCCACCCTCACAGATCCTAGAGCCACCCCCAAGATTTGAAATTAACATGGTTCACATTAGAGAACTTTCCATGCCACCACCCAAATGTCGTTGCGCCCAACTCACCTCATAGGGTTTTTCTCCTCCGGTAGATTTTTTCCCATCATGTCATTATACCACTCACCCTACACCTTCTCTATTTTCCAAATATCCTTAGAACAACATGATTCACATCACTACATGTGCTCAGAAGGATAATGGAAAAGAAAAGGAAACTAACCCACCAACCAATCCTATACCCAACATACCATCTAGTCCCATACCTAAAATCACTATTTGTAGCCCCATGTACCCCATTTCTAATGGTGTCACACATCGCATGAGGCTCAAAAAATTACACTAGTCTCCCCTCAAAATGTTCCTATATGACTCATCCAAACCTCGGAATCCATCGTCAAGCTCTCATGGAGGTTCTTCAATCTATTGAGGTTTTACCCAATGACCCTACACCCGTAGCCTCCATTATCACACCCCATCATGTAGCCTCTCTCACAAAATTATCACCTTCATCTTTGCCCCACCGTATTAACCAAGTGGCCTCCCTTATCTTCTCATAGGAAGAGATTGTACCACAAAAAAATTGACTGGACTGACCCCTCTTCATCTCTGTCCACATCGATGACATATGGGTACGCCATGTGATGATTGATGGGGTGCTAGCATTAACATCATTTCATCCCATGCATTCACTCAAATGCACATACCTGACAATTGCATGCATAAACATCCGGTCATGTTGCATTCATTCAATGACACTATCACCTCTACACTAGGCACCGTCATCCTCCACATTTGCATGGGCCCCCGCACTATTCCAGAATTATTTTACATCTTGGAGGGGGAATTTCAATATAACTGTTGCTTGGTAGACCCTAGATTCGTGTCATGGGTTGCATTCCTTCCACTTTACATCATTGTGTAAAGTTTGAACACAAAGGACACACCTATACCATTCTTACTAATCCATCACCTTTTAAAACATGCAACATGATTTACCGACCCAATGATGTGATCATAACTATTAAGCCATCTACCTCCACAAACGCTACTTCTTCACCTACACTTCCACTTACCAAGATAGCTATACTTCTGCATACTTCTACCACACATACCTCCTCCATGATGACCCATCGATTCCTAACTCCGTTAACTCCACCTTCACATTGACCTCT
Organism: Taxus wallichiana var. yunnanensis; assembly: GCA_018340775.1. Classification (NCBI taxonomy): domain Eukaryota; kingdom Viridiplantae; phylum Streptophyta; class Pinopsida; order Cupressales; family Taxaceae; genus Taxus; species Taxus wallichiana. The sequence goes on along the minus strand of CM031240.1, from coordinate 684,066,105 downwards.
CGACACATCATCCATTCCAGCTACCTACATACCAACCAATGATCCCTTGGAAGGTGTTTTTCAATGCCTCACTCTGGGGAGTACCGCCTATATAGTGTCAACACATTCCTTACTCCACAAGAGTATATAAGTCTTCACCAACACCTCGTTATGATCACCATATGGGATAATGTCTCCTGTATGGTCCCCCTCACCTTCGTACTAGTCTCACTTATGGGGGACTTGATACTACCACTTACACACCCAAACCACCGTCACAAACTTGCCCCTTTTTTGCTGACTTCCAATAACTTACCAATCACCATTTTACCCACACCTTCCGCACCGATTTGCATGGAAGGGTTTTGGTTTGGACTTTTACAAGAAAGGCTACCATACCATTATTCCATGTATCACCCACAAAGATAATGACCGTAGTGGTATCATATTTCCGAACCACCTACCAAACAAGCCCGCATTGAACTCGTAAGGACACTAGCTCTTCCTTACCTTCCTCACCCACTCCATTTTCATCACCACCCTCACCAATGGAGTCTATGGATCCCGAATCTATCCCACCTAACTTTTTTTTTTTTTTCATAAACACCATTTCCTTGGGGCCTCTCGACTTATCAACATGAGGGAAAGGCCCCTTCCACTCCTCCCTTCCTATATCCCAAAATGATCGATGATGATACACCTTCAATTAACATCGTTCAATGTCAGGATGATGAATCTATACTCACCTACTTTGGTGTAGAATACTCATATATTCATCGTTTGTTACCTTATGACGAGACACAAACTATAATGAATGAATCGACTATCGAGATCAACATTCATACACAGGACGACCCACACATCCTAAAGATTGGAAAATATTTAGATGTTGTTGAACAGAAGCCATCACTTCTTTTCTCAGAGATCATAACCAAGCTTTGCTTGGTCTTGCGCAGAACATGCACGATATTGACCCCACCATAGTGGTCCACAATATTGTCACCGCTCCCAATGCCAAACCCGTTAAACAAAAATTGAGGAAAATGCACCCTCACATTTCCCTTCTCGTCATAGAGGAACTTTGGCACCTTCTTTCTGTTTCCTTCATCTTACCCATTAATTATCCTCGTTGGATTTCTAACATTGTCCCTGTCACTAAAGTGATAGGGGACTTTACATTTGCACGGACTTTCATGACCTGAATGTAGCATGCCCAAAAGACAACTTTCCCTTACCTAGTATTAGCCAGTTGGTTGACCTTACCACTTTTCACTAGATGCTATCACTCATGGATGGATTCTTAGGTTATAACCAAATCCTTCTTGCCCCGTAAGATCAACACAAAACCTCGTTCATCACCCCTGGGGGACCTTCTTCTATGGAGTCATGCCTTTTGGCCCTAAAAAAATGTTGGTGCCACATATCGGCGGGCTATAAATTACATATTCCATGACATCATGCATCGCATAATGGAAGATTACGTGGATGATCTCTTGGAAAAATCTAAATGCTTCTTGAACACTTGACCATCCTCAAAACCATATTTGATCGTCTCATTAAATATTATGTCCACCTTTAGCCTAAGAAATGCATCTTTGTGGTTCTCTCAGAAATCTCCCGGGATTTATTTTTTTCCTCCTTAGTATAGAGATTGACCCTACTAAAGTCAATTCCATTCTAGAAATGCCTCCACCCACCAACATTAGACAACTCCATAGCTTACAAGGTGAGTTGTAGTCCATTTTCCATTTCATTTCACAATTATCTAATTAGTGTCAACCATTTCATCATATGCTCAAGAAGGATATCTCCTTTAAATGGGATGATGACTATCAAAATCTTTTGAGGCCCTAAAACAATACCTTTTCTAACCACCCATACTCATCCCACCTAAAAAGGATCAACCTTTTTACCTATACATATCTGCTACCAATCACTCCTTGGGAGCCATGCTCACTCATCATGATGAACAACACAAGGAGCAGGTGGTTTATTACATAAGTTGTACTCTTTTGGACTATGAAACCTAATACACCCATCCCAAAAAAATTTCTTAGCCTTATTTTTCATTACCACCAAACTCCGTCATTACCTACTCAACCAAAAAGCCTATGTTGTGACTAACACTGACCCCTTACACTTCATGTATGCCAAACCTTATCAAAATCAGTGTGTCACACGATGGATTATGCTTTTAGCTGATCTTGACCTCAAATTTATTCATCAAAAGACCATCAAGGGCTGCTATTGCCAACCAATTGGCCAATGTACCTATTTTCGAGGATCAACACTCTAATATTGAATTTCCAGATGATTCAATTGCTACCCTTTCCCTAGATGAACCTCCTTACCAAATGAAACCCGCTTCGATGGTTCCAAGTTTCAACATGGGGGTGGGGCTGGTATTATCCTCATTCCTCTTTATGGTGAACCCATGCCTTTGTCTTTAAACTAGATTTTTAATGCACCAATAATATTGCCGAATACAAAGCACTCATACTAGGTCTTCGAGCCGACTACACCCTAGATGTCAAATCAATCAGCATCTTTGGTGATTCTCAATTGGTCGTAAACCAAGTCAATGGTATGTACCAATGTTGTAACAAGATACTTCAAAAGTATAAACATCATGTAGACATACTTTTGACCACCTTTGATTGTTACACCCTTCAAACCATCCCACGTTCAACCAACAAGTTTGTAGATACCATGGCCTTCTTAGCTTCCCAAATACCCACTTCACCCACCAATTCTACAATCTTTGTCACCGTACAATGAATCCAATCACCTTCTTATTTACCTCATGATGTTTACTTGATCAGAACCACTACCCCTGACCCGAGTGACCTTTGGTATAAACAATACTTTGACTACCTTTCCCTATCCATCTTACCTCCTGATCTCACCCGTAATGGACAACATGCCTTCCTTAAAAAGGTCTCTTGTTACATCCTTCTAGGGGGCTCCTCTATAAGTGTAGCTTTGATGGTATTCTTTTATGATGGCTCATAAGTTATGAAATTCCTTATACCATTAAGGAAGTCTATGAAGGCATATGTGGCGGTCACTTCGGTGGCCTTACTATTGCTAAGTGTATTCTTCACGGGCTATTACTAGCTGACCCTTAACCATGATTGTTGCGACTACGTCCAATGTTGTGTAAAATGCCAAAAACATGCCAATCTTCATCATACACCTAGTCATGCCTTACAGGTTTCTCAAGACCTTTAGCCATTCTCTCAATGGGATTTGGATCTTATCAAAGAAATCAATCCTCATTCTTCCTAATGCCATCAATGGATCATCACTACTACCGAATACTATAAAAATGGGTGGAAGTCATACCACTCATCTCTATGAAATCTGAGAAAATATGTGAGTTTATTAGCCACCATATCATTTGTCACTTTGGTGTTCCTCATTGCCTCATCATCGATAATGGAAAACAATTCAAAAACAAAACATTACAAAAATTTTGTGACCCCCCTTTGGTTGTTCAACTTAGTTTCTCATCACCTTATTACCCACAAACCAACAGCTAAGCCGAATCCACTAACAAAACCCTCAACAAGATTCTTATGAAAGTGGTTGACGAATCTGGGAAGGATTGGCATACGTACATTCCTTTTTCCCGTGGGCATACCGCACTAGTATTCTCACTTCCACCGTGGCCACACCTTTTTCTCTAGTCTATGGTATGAGGAAGTCCTACCTCTTGAAGTCTAGATCCCTCACTCTACATTTCTCTCCATGACATGCTCAATGATGATGAATTTTGTCGGGACCGTTTAGCATGGCTAGAGTTATTAGATGAACTTCATCTTAACAATTTGGATCACCTTCAAGTTTACCAAAACGTATCAAATGTGCCTATGAAAAACATGTCCATAAAAAGACCTTCCAAGCTAGTGACCTTGTCCTAAAATAAAATCAACATGTAACCAAAGCATAAAAAGGTAAACAGGGAAATTTGCTCCTAATAGGCTTGGACCATACATCATGACTCATACTTATGGATCGTGTGATTACCGCTTATCATCACACGATGGTAAACCCAAACCCGAGCCCCTTAATGCCTTGAATCTTCAACCATTATATTGTTGATTTGTAGTCCTCCCTCACATTTTGTCTCTTTCCATGCTCATCCCTCGAGTGTTATTCAGTTCATACACCTCACTAACTACTAAACAAGAATCGTGTGAGTACCCATCACTTGTTATCTTCTCTTGAATATGTGTACCATGGTGTTGCACATATCATGATTCTCATGTATACTTTTCATCTACCTTTAGATGAGATCCCATGGTCATTTCACCTTGCCTTTTGAACATGATTCCTATTCTCCACCTTGGTCTTGTCCATGAATTCAAAGCCCTCACATGGGACCAAACTCATTGAGCCAAACTTCTAATAAAAAGATGACTCCCTTAAAAGGACATCTTCCTCTCAACAACTACTACTATAAATAGACTGCTCCCTTGAAGGACAGCTATGCAAAAGCTCTTAAAAAAATGAGAGCAACCGAAGCTTCCCACATCGATCAGCTTCACGAAGACCTCAAGGAGTTAAATTTCATTATCCCATATAGACTTCCTACATCGATCAATCTATTTCAACTATAAGTCAAAACAACAACCTTTTGTCATGGACTTTCCCATTGTGACCTAGGTCCTCTTTCCCAAAGTGCATGCTACCTATACCATATAAAAATTACCCACTTTTCACCCTTCAAACCATGCCCACTCTCATTTCCTAATGCCTCAAGGGACTTCTTAGAACTTAGACATTTGGTGATCATGTGACTACTTTTCACCATAGAATAGTCCATCATGCAATGTATTTAGGGTCTTACGTTCATCACCTCCACCAAGGTATGATCTACTCGGTATGATCCTACCCAATCAAGTGGCTTTATTTTCCCCTTTTATATTTTGAACCGTCTTTGTTTATGTTTTGATTGCCTTATACAGGTCTTGGTCCTTGACGCTTACTTTTGGGGTAATCTTCTTATTTCACTATAATTTCCCTCACCTACATCACTTTACCTATAATCTACCCACATGTAATAGATCTAAAACCCACACCCTGCCTAAAACCTACTAACTCATTTTCATACCTCCTCATATTCATCCCTAGCTTATCAGAGAACTACATCGGCCTAAGGTCCCTTTTCTCCAAGACTATGTAGGCAAAGACTCCGAGGGCATGGGGCCCTTGGAGGTTAGCTCATCCATCCTCTACCCTAAATAATTCATCTTCCATGTGCCTCACATTACATCACACCTAACTTTGTTTCCTTTTATACCTAAAATTGGAAATTAAACCACATACATAACAAGTTGTTTCATATTTTAAACATTATCACATAAACATTTATTATGCCTACCATTTCTCTATCACCATCATGCTTAGATTATACCACATTTCACATATGACCCATATTATCATTCATTGCATAAAATAATGACTCACAACTTCACCTACTTTCAACTCCTCATGTCTAAAAACCGACTCGATTCTTTGCCTAAACAAACCCGACTCGATCCATGCCTAAACCGACCGACTCGATCCATGCCTAAACCGACTTGACTTAATCCATGCCTATAACTTGACTCAACCATTCCTACACTAACCTTACTCAATCCATGCCTAAACCAACTCGACTTGATCCATGCCTATAACCTAACTCAATCCATGCCTATAACCTAACTCAACCATTCCTAAACCAACATGACTCAATCCATGCCTATACCCTCACTAAATCTATGCCTATAAGCTAACTTAACCATGCCTTTCTCGACCTAACTCAATCCATGCCTAAACCAACCTGACTCCATCATGCCTAACTCACCTAATTTCCATCCATATCAACACAAAAATTCCATGTATCTCATCACCACATCAACAAATCAAAACAAATACCATGTATCTCATCAACACATCAACAAATCAAAAATACCATGTATCTCATCATATAAATAAATCAATGTGTATCTCAAATATACATGGCTATCTCATCATGTCCATCATCTCAAAATCATTAGTACATAGGCCGATATACAATACAAAATGTCATCGCATGTAGGCTGGTCTCATATATATAACAAAATAATGAATCAATATAAAATATCTTCAAAGACGTAGGCCGATATATGCTCGAAATATACAACATATCTTATACATCCTGACTGTCATCAACACGCAGCAAGATGTGATCCAAACTATAAATATATCTCGGCACGGAGACCGGTATGTGATCAAAACTATAAATATCTCTCAAGGTACCTAGGCTAGTATATAATCACAAAATAACTATCATACATCAACAACCAGGTGACCGCATAGCAGAATCTCAACGAATGTCCTCCATCTCTATATCACCTGTACCCTTGGCCTCTTGGGTCCCTATTGGCACCTTAACTAGAGTGGTCTCGTGTGCTAGTAGCCTCTATCTCGATTGGGCCTCGAGCTCGCCGACCCTGTTCTCTCCACACTATGAGTGTGGAATCTCATCTTCTCACTGACACTGTTATGCCCGGTACTCAACATATGATATCAAGTCTATCTTAGCTATCATCAGCTGGTCCTAATAGTATATTGCCTCACCTAGGGCATCCCATAGCCTAGATATAGGCATGGTCTATGGTGGTCCCATAGGTCTCGACCCCTTTACCTACCTCGGGACCTTGCCCGTGCCTTCCGTGAATTGGGACTTGCTCTCAATGCCTTTGGTGCTTCCCCCTACCCTTGTGCTCGTATCTAGGCCTCGTAAGACCCTAATCTATGCCTCGGGTTATGGTAGACTAGCCCTATAAACTTGCCACTCGAGCCTATAAGGCTGTCACCTAACCATCCCTCCTCTCCATCTCCATATCCTCCACACCACCATTTAGGCCTACAGACTAGCCACCTATATGTGTAGCTCTGCTACCTCTACCTTTGAGCCCTCTAGATGTGTCTGTAGTATACCCAACTGGGTAATGAGTGTAGCTACTTGCCCCTGTAGGGTGTCTCTCTAAACTGTAATGGTAGCTAGATCCAGTTGCGGTCTGCCTAGTTGGTATGGATCGTAATTGAGCTACCCACCACTACTTGTACATGTCTCGTGCATCTAACATCATCTATTCGCGATCCACTAGATTCTCCTCCTTCCCTATGAGCACTATAGGTTATGGTAGAGGTAAGGGCCTCTCCACATCATCTCTCTGGTATTATGGGAAGGATGGAGGTATGTCCTGTACTAGCCCGAACTACCATCAGACTCTGTCTACCGGGATCATCTCATCCTCCCCGACATGGTGAACCTGTATCCATCTCTGTAGCTGGATCTCAGCTAGCTCCTCATGTATATGTCTATATGAGGGGAATCCCACATATGGCCTCTAGATAATGTCCACTCAGGATAACCCCCGGTAAATGGGAAATGGGCCACATCATGTGTTGGCCTCTCAGATCTCCACTCTCCTATCACCGACACCCATCTCCTATTACCCACCCACAAAAATCACACTGGGAATGCATCTTCTTAGGGCATCCCTATAGGATGAACACAAACTATGTGCTCATATGCCCAGCAATGCAGTAAAAATGTACAACACAGGCTAAACTTGCACAACCGCCCATATGCCCACAACTCCATATACAACTACACCAAGAATGTTGGTGCGCAGGAAAAACGGGTCTCATGCACCATCATGTTATGGATTACCCCATCGGTGATTGGTGAAATTGTTCACTCTCTCGCATCTGGAAATGTATAGTAGCACACTACCTCCATCAACAAAACCACTAGCCTTGTCTCCTCCGGATGGGCTAGGTACATCTCTCCATAGCTCAAATTAGCGCTATGGAATCTCATATCGGCCATCCCCTCTCCAAAAATAGACACAATCAGCTCCTTTGAGGCCTCGGAGGAGATAGAATAAACTTGGGCACCCAATATGGGTAACCAAAGAATCCAGAACACGTTATCCAGGGTGATAGTCATCTCACCCATCGATAGGTGGAACATGTTGGTCGTGGAGTCCCATCTATCGATGAGCATGACCATCAAATGAGGCTACCTGAATACATGTCTATAACGAAAAACCCCACTCAAGCCCACTACCTCCACATGTGTAAGCTCCTCTGGGGTGCTATGCCACACTGTCACCGGTCACCAAGAGAGGTGGAACCCTATCTCGCATATGTAGCTACACTCTCCCCTACATCCAATACAAGCATGACATTAATTTACATATATTAATCCATATTCAACCATTATCATTTCCATATACCTTATTTTCACCCTACCCATCTCAACTACCTAGCCCACATCACTTTTAGACCCTTGTGCCCAATAATCCAACTGGTACCGGTGCATCCTAACCGACCCCAATCACCCTTTAACCGACATTGATCACCTATTTGGTGATCGATACATGGTTCACCCTTACCGAACTTGGTTAGCCCTTAACCGCATCGACACTTGTTTGGTGACCGACATCGGTTCCACCTAATCGACGTTGGTAGACCGATCGATCGATGCGGTCATCTGCGGAAAATCACGTGATTTCCCAAACCCCTCTCTCTAAAAAACCTCCCCTACCTCTTTTACCCACCTATAATACGCTAAAATACGCTTGGACCTCCACCCACCACCCCTATCCCATTTATTACCCTCCCCATTCCTCCTTTTACCCAATATTTCCCCCATTCCCAAATTTAATTTGTACCCACCCACCAAACCAAAAAATAAACAAAACCTAAACCACCACTAAAATAATCCTCTAATCTATCAACTCAACAACTTAGAGTAGGGCGCTTACCTTGTCACGCTATCGCCATCTTAGTGGCATGTCTGGCTGCTATACTTGGTGGCCCACCCGATCCCTCTCAACCTCCACCATCATTGAATACCTACCCATAACCTCTCACCAATCGAATCCCTCACAATGATCTTGTCGACCCGCTGCTCACCAACCAATCACTCGTCAATCACACTGCCAGCTCATTGTTCCATTTCGTCCTAACAATTTTCTCTCTTTTCTCTCTTTTTTTTGTTTTCTCACTTCATAAATTAACAAATGAATTACCAACAACGTGAATTTTTTTATAACACACCCGACCTAACCGCGTTGGTTACCCTTAACCATCATTGGTCGCGTGCCCTACCTTACCATCATCATTTTACCTCTACCAATGTAATTTATCCATGACGACATCATCACGATCACCTACACATTCCCCTAAATTTTACCCTTTTACCCTACCCCTACTTCCTTTTTTTTCCTCACCCAACCTTCACCTTGATCATTTACCTCACCCCACCTTTCCCTACCCATTTCACTCACCTTTCCCGACCTCATCATTTACTAACTCCATTTTTCCTCCTTTGGGGTCTCATTATTCTACCCCTACCTTGGACTTACCCATGCCATGACCTAGATATTTGGACTTGGACCATCGCTAGTGACCTTTTACCTCATTTTTTACTATAACTTGTGGCACTATTACTCCGTGTTATTGTCCTAATGACCTTACCTAGCCTATTGCCATGACCATTTATCCCGACCCTACCTTTGGTGTATCGTAACATACCTAAATTTTCCGTGCCTACCCTACATCGTGTTTCTTGACCATATCATATACCTTGGATATTGGAATCACTTCAACCTTGTTTGGATAAACCTATCAACCTTAGACAATGTAGAGTTTGCTTCGCTTCTTCAAACCGGTAGCTGCTATAGTTTATACGTGTGCGTGCATTTGAATGTTACTACCTTTGACCCTAACCCATTACCTAGCTTACCCAAGCAGACATTTCTCCTTTTTTCCCCGTTACCTACCTTTCTTTTCACCACATTTACCTTTTATTAAACCACTCACCAATTCTACCTTCGCCTCATCGCCTTGGTTTGTGGGGATCACCTTCACCCACACATGGGGCAACCACGTCTTATTTTTTTATCATGCTTACCAATACAAGCTACACAAAAAAAGGGGGAAATGTAAAAACTAAAATTAGCTCACACTCCCCTTTGGTCCCTTAACAAATAAGCACCCTTCATCACATTCACCTAGCCATGACCCCCCTCACTCACTAATATTAATTTCATTAATTAAATTAAATTAATTCATTATCCTAACAATATTTATTATTTAAATATATTAATTTAAATAATATCCATACATACACTTCACCTAGACACCTCAACAAGCTAACTCACTGTAAGACCTATTCTTAGTAAGTTGCCATAATTAACTAAGACTTACCCAAACCCTAAAAATCAATGCCTACATTCTCTCTAAACACATTCCCACATGCTTACAAGAAGCTCCCAGTTTAATCTGTGGGTTAATGGCACAAGATCTGAGGAAATCAAGAGGATCTCCCTAGTTTAGTAAACCTAGGAAATCCCACCTTGACCGATGTTGGTTACCCCTAACCGTCACTGGTTAAGCCGGAACCGCCGTCGGTTACCCTTTTAACCCCAAAACAACCTTATTCTCAAGGTTGGAAGAAGGTTGGAAAAGATTGGAAAATTTGGTGAACATTAGCACATTCCAGTGAGAACATGCATATAAGGAAGGAGATCAAGCATCTTTTCCTACACAACCATCCCAACAATGATCTGATCTAACCAAGCAAAGAGGAATGTACATGCAGCCCATGCAGAAGATTTCCTTCAGTTGGTGATCACTGCAAGCCTTCAAACATCTCATTAGCACCTCCATCCTCACTCATAGGCATCCAGACAGAATCCAAGTAAGTAAACGATATACTTATCTCGGTTCATTCCATTTCATCATTATATTATCATCTTTTGTTTACCTAGCCACCCATTGACCTCCTTCAACATTCCCCCTCCATATACCCATTAAACATCACCAAATCCTACCTAAATCACCCAATACCTCATCCCAAACAACCAAATTCCTTTGTATAATCACAAACGAGACCTAAATCTCATTTTGTGGCGTTCATAGTTTTTCACAAGAATCTGGCAAGTTACACCCAATTGCCGTCAATCACCCTTAACCGACATCGGTCTCTGTATTTGCCCATACAACCTAGAACAGTGACCTCCCACCTAATTCCCTCTTTCCCTTATTCACCCGTGATCTACCCGAGACCTCTTTCGACACTGTAGAGATTTAGAACCGTTATTTGACCTTTGGAGCCTATTCTAACCTATCATGTTAGATTAGATCTATCTCTTATTGTGTTTTAAGTGAGATACCTAAATCATTTCAAACTACAATAGGATTTACTCTATTTACCACGTTAAATTGTTTAAAATAGTGGATCGACAACCATATAGGAAGTATCACACTTCCCATATCTAGCATACGCTAGGCATTTCACTGCATATATTGTTTAACTTTTTTGGATGGTCTTGCTTTGCATTACATGTAGTTCCTCCTAGCAAAAAGGAAGCTCTCACAATCAGTTGTGGATTCGGAAGTCATACGCACGCAACAACCCATCAACCAGCATTAAAGTAGGTATTCCTCCTACACCGGTTACCCTATCTATTTTTTAGATACTTCAAAGAAACGATCTAGAATTAGGTGAAACACAAGGTCTAAAATCCTTATGGGAAAAACTAAAACACACATATCTCAAAAACTACTAATTTAAATAGACTTGATTTTTTTGGAGATGTGAATGAATTTTTTATGAATTTTTGACAAATTTTTCAAATAATTTTGACATCTACAAAGATAGATATAGTAAAATCATAGTATGTATATCTAGGTACAAGGTAAAAATATGAATGTTGTCTTTTACACATTTTAAGCATAAGAGGATTGAAACTTGTTTTATAGAGTTGATATATCATCAATAGGTATTTAATAACCTTATAAATATGTTGTGTGTATGATTTTGGAGTCATAAAGGTTAGCAATTAGACCAAATATAAGAGGACATAGTAAGAATGAGACCTAAAAACAAGACGGTCTAATAAAAATTATTTGAAGTTTAACTAGCATGGTTAGAGTCAAGTAAGAATATAATTTTAAGAATATTGTTAGACTAAGAATTCCATAAGGAATAAAATATACCTATTATAAGATAACTTGAAATATTTCTACTTACATCAAACCGGTATCGAGAAGTAAGTTCCTTGTAAGTAAATAAGAAGATAATTGAGAAGAAAGAAGAGTGATTAATTGACAAGAAAATAGTGGCATGTGAATAAGTCCTCAGGCCATTGATGCTTGAGATAGTGAGAACAAGGGTGAGTAATATTTGGGAAATGAAGTTCAATGTGAAAAATAATTATAATATATACCAAAAGAACAAGAAAGAGGAAAAGAATCCTAGGTAAGGTATCAATAAGATAATAAGGTGAAAATATGTGTTAGGAGAGAAGATGCACATTAAAGTATATAAAAAGGGAGAGAGTGAAGGAGAAATAACACATTGAGGCTTAGAGGAGAAACAAAGGGATGTTGAAAAGATACATATAGAAAGATGAAGGACTTATTTTTAGAGTAATTCCATAAGAAGGTGCAAGAAAGTACGAGGAAGAAAGAGGTGAATCTTCAAGAAGAAATAATTGAGTTGAAGAAAAATATGAAGGTAGACATAAAAATTAAATATTTAGTTTCTAAATAAGAAATAAATTAGCTATAGAGAATGGTTGAGAAAGTGAGTTCCATGATGGATACCATGATAAAGGAAGGAATCCAATGGTATCACTAAAATCTGAGAAGAAAGGTGAAGTGGCCCATTAAGCTACGTGTACAAAGGAAAAGAAGGAAAAGACAAATTTCCTAAATAAAGGAAGAATTAAGAAAAAAAAAAATCCAATAAGGAAATGAAGATGAAGAAGGTAATGAATGAGAAAGAAGTAGTGAAGGAAGTATTACTTGTAGAAGATATAAACCATGACAAAGAAATAATAGACGCATTTATAGTGTAGACATAAAATCATGCAATTGGGTACATTTCTAGGTCCTAAAATCATACTAGAATTTACATGATTCCTAAGAAACAAAATTAGTGGTTTACAACTATCTTTGGCCTTTTCTCAATGTTTATTGTTTTCTATATTGTCTTGCACACCCTACAACCTAGTGAGAAGTTTACTAATTTATCTTCTATGCCTTCAAACACTAATGCCCATCCAATACAGTAGGGTCCAAGCACTCTTTTGACCTTTGGGAACCCTTAACCCTTTTCTACATTACTCACTCTTTTTGGGTCTATTTTTATCTTTTGGGAATATTTTTCACTTATGAGTCAGTCTTTCAGTTGTAAATTATGAAATTCAAACAAGGAATCATATAAATACATGGTTATGTGTTCAAAATAAAGGAACAAACACTAAGCATTACTATCACCACCTAAGCTTGCATTTAAAAGGCACCTAAAGAACATAAAGGCATCCATCTAGCATCTATTACAGGGACAAGTTATTGAATACTCTACATTCACAACATAGGAAGGAAATTTCATTTTATTCCATCCACACATTCTACTACATTTCTACATTCTAGCTATGGTGGTGCAAATTAACTTGTAGCAGCTTAAAATTTGTTCATTAATCTACAGTCATTTAATTATTAGACCTAGGGATGTAAAATTTTAATATTTCTAGTGTTGTATGCACAGTTACAGATGTTTAAGGAGTGTAAAGGTAAATTTCTATCACTACAATTAGGAAATAAAAATACTAGAATTGAACTAGATTATGACTAAAAGTAAATACTATGGTTATGGAAAAAATGTAAAAACAAAATATAGATAAAGGAAGGAACTTCTACAATTATAACCATGTAATGAATTAAAACAACAAGCAAAAGGGTAGGATTAGCAAACAACAAGTGGGCTCTGTCTTTTGTGCTAATCCCTCCTAAGGTCTGTGTCTACAATAATTTAATAGAACTCGGGTTCTTATTTCATCATCATGAAGATTAAAAATGAAAGAATGCAGCAAGCTCTATATTTATGGCTCGATCTATCTTACTCTATATATTTTAATAGTATTCATCTTTCCTTCTTTATATCCTTCGTTACAGTAGAGGTGTGAAGAGACATAATCATACTGGGAATTACAGTTGGCTTTAGTAAAATATCTTAACCAAGCAATCTGGAATTCGTATGAAACATAACTTTTATGAGATGGTCTAATACAATCATATAACTAATTGATCGATTGAACAACTAGTTATTAAATTATAAATTCAATCAACTAGTTCTTTGTTTGAGTTGCAACACATAATTAGGTGATGGCATTGAATCTTCTTCTTGTTCACATAACTACTTCTCAATCAACACATGCAAGCTCATGAAAATTTTCCACATTGTTTAAACTATCACAACTTTATATGTGTGTGTGTGACCTCCTGTGGATGTAAGTGCTTGGCAGCGGATGATTTCCTTTGGATGTATTTCAGCTGCCTTGGATGACCTCTACATTGTGAATGAGTTTCTTTGGCTACATGTTAGTGGATACACATAACAACTCTTTGGAAATCAAGTCCAACATTATTCAAAGCACTATTTAACATCACATTACATCCAGAAGAATAAATGCATACCCATAATCCACAAAATAAAGTAAACTTAGTAATAATTATATTAACTAATATATGTGCCATAAGTTCAAGTCATAATGGAAATGTTTAGCAAGATTATCTGGAAATATAATTTTGTGGGTATACATAGATTAAAAAATACATGAGATGATGTGTTTAAACAGGAAATAAAATGACTCATCACACCCCCAAACTTAATTTCTTGAATGTCCTCATTCAATATTCTTTGGGTTCCTCAACCGGCTTAGGATCTGCTTGAATGATGTTGCATAGGCACTTGAAGTTAGTGGGTATATATGTTCCTTCTATCTCATGAAGAAGTACCCAACATTATTTCTATATCTTTCCATTATCATGTCTTGTGTGTCCTCATTTAGTTCCCTATTTCCAGACCAATGTGGTATATGATAGTGGAAAATTAGTGGATAATAACCAATAGGAAACCAAGTTTTTCCACATCCCTTAGAGACTTCAATATATGCATTTATCCTCCTAAAAGTGGGGATGATATTATGATAAGAATGCATTTCCTTCCTCTGCATCTCTTGTGACATTTCCTCCCATCTTTCCCTGCAGGCCTGTACTATTTCCATGCCATTAAATTTAATGTAGTTTCTGGCTTCATCATGAGTTTCCTATCTCATCTGATAAACCCTTTGTTTAATTTCTTAAAATTTCATATACTTCCCATATTCTTCAATCATGGATTTGGTATTTCCTGCCTCTTCCCTTATCATCAATGATTGCACTTTACATAAGTTCATGTAGTCAACCATTTTCTTCTCTCTATACAACTCATTGTTAAAATAGGAACACAGTTCCCTAATTTGCACATCCCCAATATAGAGTATAGGGATCCAGTCTTTGTCATACTCCAAAGCATAATTATACATATATAGCTCACATAGAAGCAACTAGATCTCATGGGACATTTTCATATATATCCTGAAGAAAGGCCTGGATCCACTAATATCAAATGGGATATCATTGTTGATACAGGTATACTTCAACTGCAAAAATTTCTTTCAAGAAGATAACATAAATGTTAGACAGTGGTCTACATTTAAATATTTCATTTGTCACTTGAATTGTATCTTCTTGCTTTTTCTTCGTCTTACAATTTCATTATCTTTGGCCCTGAGTTGTTTATATTTTTCTTCAAGATCCTACTGATGTTGGAAGATTAATTCTTCCTTCTCCCTTTCCCATCTTCCTTGTAGCCTAGTAACATAGTCTTCAAATTTTTACACCTAGTAATCTAACAAATTTTTTTGAGTGCCTATGCTTCTATAAACTAGTTTTGGGGTTCCTTGAAAAATTATTTGATAATAACCTGTGGCTGCAGGATATTTGGTGGTAATGTTGGGGAAACTTCATGAATTGTATCTTGAATAACTACAAGATTATCCACTTGTATGGTCTCAATATTATCATATTGGGGTTTTGTCTCAAGTTCATTAACAATATTTCCTATTATTTCCTCAACATGTGGTGGAAAATCATCCATAATATCTATGTCAACAATATGTGGCTCAAACACTACATGATCTAGTGCTTCCTCTTTGTGTTCTTCATTAACTATAGAAAAATGTGGTGTACTGTCAACTTTATCTGTCAATGCTTCACCTTCATGTTGTTTATGGGTCTCCCCAGCATGAACAACTTTGCTTGATCCCTAATTGGTTCAACAGGGCTCTCATGAATAGGTTGTTCATCATATTCCTCCTCCTTTGTTTCTTCCATTTCCTTAGTGGTGTCTTCCATATCCTAATTTTCACATGCAATTTCATGACCACCCTACTCAATATCCATTGGTGTAGGTTCTTTAGTCTTTTTAACCTCCTCTACATCACTATCTAGTGAGATAGTAACATTTATCCTAGGCTTTTTAGTGAGAATACTATGGGATCTCCTAAAATTTTAAGGGAATTTTCTTGAGGAATTTTGTTTTCCCTTAGAGGAAGAGGACTCATGTGTAGATATATTTAGAAAATTTTCAGCAATAAGAATCATGTCAGGAGAGATGGGCCTAGGGTCTTTCTCTAGAGATGGAGGTTTTTCATGAATAGGTGTTTCTATAGGTGTGGAAGTTTCGTAAGAATATGATTTTCTATAGGAATATAGGTAGAAGCTCTGGTTTATGGCATAGGCATGGAAGAACTAGATGTGCTTCTCTTATTTTTCTTCCTTTAATACTTCTTACTCATTTTATTTAATCTTTCATGTAAGAAATTAGGGAGATTAAAATGTCTGTAATTTTTTAAATGATTAAGAAATTTAAAATGCATAGTATTCAATATTGAGTACCTACCCTCACAAGTGAAGTATTTTATAATGTAGTTTGCAACATCAACCCAAAAGGGTTTCAGGGAAGTGCGTAATGTACCTTTTTTTATATAACTTATAAATTTATCATCGTCGTCATTAAATTCCCTTCGAGCCTCATCTGGATTTTCCTTTGCAAGAAACAACTCACCTTCTACCGGAAGTCCTGTTACTGTAGCTATAATTTTGTCATCCACCTTAATTGTCAAACCCTTAACAATGGCCTTTCCATCCTTGAATGTGAATGAGAAATATGTCACCATGGACTCATTGAATCCATGAAACTTATTAATATAGTCCATCCATCCACTATCATGGAAATACTGCAATATTTGCAGGTTGACTATGAAGTTGTGAGTGGTCTATAGGCTCATTTTGAATCAGGTCTCCTCCCATTTTGAATTTGGAAAAATTCTTGAGATTTGAGAGGAAAAATCTTGCAGTTTATAGTGATTATGCAAAAATTCAAGTAAGTGTAAGGTTTTTGAGTACTTGATGATTTTGAATTTTGTAACTAACTCACATGCAACGTGAAAATGCATGCATTAATTTAATTTGAGGGGTGCAAGTGTGTGAGGTGAGGTCATGTGATGAAGTGGGGTGACGTGGGTGAAAAATCATACAAGGAAAGGTGGTGGTATGTTATGTTTTATAAAGTCACTCAAGACATGGAAAAATATTAATCATAGATGATTATTCTATCGCAAATTTATGAAATTCAATTAAGTGCACTTATCTCGAGAGGTGTGTTGGATGATGGTGACATGTGCCTTGTTGTAATTTTCATCTTTGGATGCATGAAAATCATTAATGTTGGTTTAGGATGAGTTTCTACTATGTTGCATGCATTATATAGAGTGTTGCAAGTGTAGGTAAATGCATGTTAAAGGCTCCTTAGTAAAATGAGTTAGTTCCTAGAAAGGGAAGGCTAACTTTTAATCTCTAGTTATATTCATCTTCATAAGTACTCATAGGTGCAGTTGTTCCTTAATTTCTTCACGAAATCACATTATTCTAATAGGAAAACAAAACATAGCTTTGTTGTATGTTGTTACAAGTGAAAAATTAGCCTTTACACCATCTACTTATGTCAGAGACCATGCACTTCTTGTAACAAATACACCAAATCCTACCAAAAACAATTCTAAGGAAAAAAACATGTTAGTTGAGTGTTACTCGATCACCAAGAGGGTTGATCACATAAATTTTATTCACCCTTTGAGTATTCAGTAAGATTAATATACCAAGGCCACTAAACTTCTCACTCTTTAACAACTTCATAAGGTGAACCAACAAATTCAACTTCTAATTTTAACTCGATGTCTCATCTCCATCCTGCTTTGACCTCCTCTAAATTGTTGCATAAAGTTTCTCCTATCATTTGGCCTTTTGTTCAATGTCAACCTATGACTATTCACCAAGAGTTTGAATCTCACAATATCTATGGTAGTGATTTTCACAGCTCCATTGGGAAATATTTTTCAATCTCATATGGGCCTAGCCACCTTGTCTAGAGTTTTCCCATGTGGTCCTTGTACTTGGAGTCAAATAAGAGATCCCAATCACCTTCTTGAAATTATATTATCTTAATGAATTTTTCATTCCATTTAATCCTTTTCTTTTGTATCACTTCTATATTATGCACAACCTATCTCCTCATTTCATCTAGCTCATTGAGTTAGTGAATCACATTCCTTTGAGCTTCACAAAATCTATGACTAGTTCTAGTGTAATCCTTAGTGTCTTATGATCAAATTCAATAGGGAGAACAATAGTCTTACCATACAAAATCTCAAATGGTGTAAAGCTTGTTGTTGTCTTCCAAGTTGTGTTAAATGCCCAAACTACCTTTGGAAGTTTGTTTGCCCAATATGTCCTATGGAGTGTAATAGGTTTTTTCAAGATGGATTTTATTTCCCCATTTGTTACCTCAACTTGACCATTAGATTGGGGGTGATAAGTTTTATAATTTATGTCTGATTTAATATTCCTTAGCTAGATCATAAATAAATTTAGTAGTGAATTTTGTACCTTGATTTGTTATAATTTCTATTGGTACTCCATACCTCGTGAAAATGTGGTCATATAAGAATTTAGTAACTTTGTCACTCTTTCCGATTTCACAGTTCTTTCACTTCTTTCCATTTAGTGAGGTAATTTGTACACACCAAAATGCACTCTTTCTCGCTAATATTTAGGATCTACTAGACTAATGAAGTCCAAACCCCATTTTTCAAATGCTTGCAATACTAATCGACATATCACAGTTGGTGGCATTTCATTTGACTTAGTAGGCTTACCCATTATTTAGAATTTATCACACCTTCTTGTATATAATTTTGCATCATTCTCGTATTCAGAGGCCAAGTAATAACCTATTGTCAATACTTTGTGTGTTGTTCTTTTTACAGCAAAATTTCCTCCACATGGTTCACTATGGAAGGCTTTGAGGAAAACATAAATTTCTTCATCATCTATACATCTCCTCATAAATTTATTCTCGCTGCATGTGAAATAGAAAATGAGATATCTAAGAAAAATTCACACTTTTTTCAACAATGTATTTCTTTTCAAAATATAAATAGTGTGGAGGTGTTTTACCTGAGACCAAATAATTAGCTATATCAACATACAAGGGTGTCCTATCTCGGAAAAGATTCATCCACTACTTGTTCTTCATTATTGTTCTCCATTCTTGAAAGAAATTCAGCTACAACAATGTCCTTACTAGGATTATCCACAATGATGACATCAAACTCTTGCAAGAGTAAAGCAACCATATGACTTTTTTTGCTTACAACTAGTTTTTGATTAAATATTTAATCGTTGCATGATTAGTATGAATGAATACTGGATAACTTGTGATGTAGTGCATGAAATTATTGATAACATAAACCATTGCTAAGAATTATTTCTCTATGACTATATAGTTGAGTTCAACATGTTACAGGTTCTTACTGACATAGTAGATTGTGTAGTTTAGGATTCCATATTTCTGTCCTATAACAACTCCAATGGCATGATCTGAGGCATTAGTATGAATGTGAAATGGAAAATCCAATTTGGTCCTCTTAACATAAGTGCTGAAGTCAACATTTGCTTCAAAGTTTGGAATGCAACCTCACATTTCTCAGTCCACTCAAAGGCAATATCTTTTCCCAAAGAGCAGCACAAATAATGGTGATAGAATATTACTAAATTCTTGTATAAATATTCTATAATACCCAAAGCATGTCCTAAGAATATCCTTACATATTTTTTCTTCTTTGGTGTTGGAAAATTTATAATCACAGTATATTTTGTTGGATCTACCTGAATTCTAATAGTTGATAAATAATTCCCCAACACTATTCCTTCATACATCATCATGTAGCATTTTTCTTTGCTTAAGGACATGTTATGCTCCTTGCATCTCTTGATATTTTTTTCTAGATTCTTCATTGCTTCATCAAAAATATTTCCATATACCGTAATACAATCCATATATACCTTCATGTATTCATTGGTTAGATCTATAAAATTTCTCAAAACTACTCTCTAAAATATAGTGGGTAATGCACAACCCAAAAGGAAGAACAAAATATGTAAACATTCCCATGTGCACATGAATGTGGTTTTTTTGTATTCCTCTCGGTGTAATTTGAATTTGGTTGTAGCCCCTATAGCTATCCATAAAATAAAATATTTCTTACCAACGAGAGTGTCAAGTACCTGATCAATGAAAGGAAGTGGAAAATGATCCTTTTTTGTTGTTGTGTTCAGCTCTCTATAGTCCACACAAATTCTCCATTTTTCATTGTTATTAGGTATAATGAAAAGGGGTACACCCTCGATCGTATGAAATTTGATATCCGAATCCAACATCTAATAATTTTTTAATTATTCTTTGATTATATCCTCATTATGAGATTTTTTTCTCCTTTGTCGTTGTCTTATTATCTTGCCGCTTATCTTTTATGTATATTTTATGTGTATAGAGCTTAGGGTGTATCCCATGCATATCTCCATAATCACATGTAAATGTTGTCTTATTTTTTTAGAGAAGAGCAATTAATAGATGCTCTTGTTACATCCTAAGTGTTATTTTCACATTAAGTGGCTTGCTGGAGTAATTTGCACTTTCTTAGAGAGATCGGTCATGGAGTGTACACTGTTTCTTACATAATTAAATATACAATCACGTGGAATAAGTTGGTGAAGGATGCAATTCTTACCTGGAACGTTCATAGTGCTTTGCTGCAATAGGATTTGATTCTCATGATAGCTTATACACTATAATTTTTGATCTACTTATTCATTCTTCCCATAATTATTGTGCAAGACATTAGAAAGAATAACATCCTCTTCTTGCCCTTAAATTATGCATGACTTCTCTAACATCATGAGTTGTTGAACTGAGATTTGGTCTTCTTATAGCTCTTCAACCCAAATGGTTTGGTCTTCTTCATTGAATGGTTATGCAGGGGGTAAAGCATGAGATTTTTGTGCCACTTCCATTAGAGATAATCATATTACCATATCTACATCCTATGAATGTGTCAGTAGTTGCCAACCATGGTCTTCCCAGGATGATAGGATATCCTCCCAAGCTTGTTTTTGGCTGAAGAACAATAAAATCAGCAAAGGTACTCCCAAGAGTCTACCACTACTACTACATCCTCTAGGACTCCTTCAAGCTTAACTGTTGATATGTCTACAAGATGCAAGACTATGGTTGTTGGTATTAGTCCCTCTAACTTCAAGTCATCCATTTTTTTATTACATTTATTGTTGCCCCCAAGTCAATCAGTGTGTTCTTGATCACTATGCCATTGATTGTGACATTTACCAAAGGACTTCCTGGATCTATGTATTTGGGTAGAATTGAGTTCCCAAGCATAATATCAGCTAGTTGTCCAATCACCGCACACTTGATGGATATTTAATTTTTCTTCCTAGTTTCTTAATTTCTCTTAATAGTGGGCACATCCTTAATATCTTGAATTAATGGAATTTTGACACAAATGTCTTTTAGCTAGTTTACAAAATCAGAATTAGATTCTAATTTGAATTCATTCTTATTTTCTTGTAACCTTTTGGAAATGGTGGCTCATTAACATGTGTTTTACCCTTTGTGTAATTTTTATCATGTTGTTGCAGTCGGCGTGTAGCATTTTCTACTATTGTTTTGGATCTATCTACGTTTT
The DNA here is from genome assembly GCA_018340775.1 of Taxus wallichiana var. yunnanensis. Classification (NCBI taxonomy): domain Eukaryota; kingdom Viridiplantae; phylum Streptophyta; class Pinopsida; order Cupressales; family Taxaceae; genus Taxus; species Taxus wallichiana. The sequence goes on along the minus strand of CM031240.1, from coordinate 684,044,086 downwards.
TATTTATTTGTTGCAGATCATCATGTAACATCTATGATTCCTCACCAATCTCAATAATGGTGGGCCCAGATGGTAGAAGAATAGCTCTTCCTAGGTGAATATGGATATTGTTTATATCAACAAAATAGGTAGGGTATTGAGCTTGTTCATTGGAATAGGTTGGATAAGTAGCTTTATCATTTGGGTTAGGCATTGGTTGAGCTAGTAGTTGGGTAGATTTTAGTTGAGATCCTACTTGGGGGTTTAGCATCATAGCTTGTTACTACAGATAAGGAGGTTACTGATAGGATTGTTGGTAATTTGGAGGTGGGTTATTCCATTGTTTTCCTCCTCTCCAAGGTTGTTGCCATGATTGAGGAGGTTGTTTCCATTATTTTTGTGGTTGGCCTTAGAATTAAGGTTTCCACTATTTTTGGTATTGGTTAGGATATGGGGCCTAACTTGAGGGTTAGCCCAAAGTGGGGGTTACATATATGAATTATTAGACCAATTTTGAAATGAATGTATAGGGTCTTGTGTCATACCTCCTTACCTCGGTGGCCATGGTTTTCTTTGAGAAACATAGAAAACTTTCCCATCCTCTATCTCCAACATATTGAAATCAAGTGAAGTCTCCCATTCTTGAGTAATGTCTCCCAATTATCTACATCTATAGTCAGGTTTAACATCGAGCTTATTACCGAGATACTATGGTTATTGATAGGATTGTTTATAATTTAGAGGTAGGTTATTCAATGTTGTCCTCCTCTCCAAGGTTGCTTCCATGATTGAGGAGGTTGTTTCCATTATTTTTGTGGTTGGCCTTGGAATTGAGGTTTCCACTGTTGTTGGTATTGGTTAGGATATGGGGCCCAACCTTGAGGGTTAGCCCAAGGTGGGGGTTATATATATGAATTATTAGACCAATTTTGAAATGAATGCATAGGGTCTTGTGTCATACCTCCTTACCTTGGTGGCCATGGTTTTCTTTGAGAAAAGATAAAACTTCCCCATCCTTTGTCTCCAACATCTTGAAATTAGGTGAAGCCTCCCTTTCTTGAGCAATGTCTGGCCAATTCTCTACATCTACAATTGGATTTATTCCTTCTACATGCATGGTAGTACTCTATGAGTGTTGCTTCTGCGTCTTCCATTTTTTTGGCATGAAAGCATCTAATTGATTAGCCATGTCATTGACAATATTTTGCTTCATATTTTTAAACATGTTGACAATATGTTACTTGGATATGTCCCTAATTATTTAGGTGTATGATCCACCTCTTGATCTTACACTTCTTACCCTCTTCATAGTAGTTCTTGAATAATTTTTATAGGCTTCAAATATTTCTACAAAACTATATTTTGAAATGTCTCCTACTCCTATCTGATCCAAAGCATCCATGTGCTCCTCACTGATTCCCTTGAAAAATAGAAATTTGAGAGATTCGGGTGATAGTTCATTGTGCCTTGACTTTTAAATGAAAAACATGAACATTTCCAAATAGTCTTACAATGGTTTATCCTCCTTTTGTGTAATTTTGTAGATTTCATCACTCCCTCTATTGCTTGGTCTACAATAATCCTGGTACTTATTGAGGAATTTCTCTTTCATTTGTACCCACATGGTTACAACATTTCTTCCTAATCTCATGAACCATCTCAAGGATGAATCCTTGAGTGTAGTAGGAAATACATTTAATTTACTTACATCCATAGTATAATCATAAATCATGCACAAAACATCGAACTCAAACAAAAAGGTGTCTAGGTATTCTGTCACGGATCCATGAAATTTGGGAAAGGATGAGGGAGAAATATTCTTCATACTAGCATCTGCATTATTTTCAGTGATGGGTAACTCAAAATTGGTTGCCCCATTTCAAAATTTGTATTTACTTCTTCTCCCATCTTTGGCTTCTCTGGAGCAGCTTCAAAGCTTTCACTTGGAGGATTATCTTTGAATAACAAACCTAGTACAAAGGTTTCTTCTTCAGAATCCTCAAAGGTATATGAAGAGATTTGTGTTACTTTTGGATTAGGTAAAAATATACCATGGGAATCCCTTGGGTGGTGCATGCATCAACTAACTCAACTCATTCAATGGAAATTAGTGGGGGTGATTTGGAACTGAATTTCCTAAAACCTAAATTGCTCTAAGAAATGAAAAACTTCTTCAAAAACATTATAACTTAGTAATATCCTAGAAATGGTGCCAAAATGATGGTGAAAATTAACTTGCAGTAATTAATATGTTATTCATTAATCTACAGTCATTTAATTATCATACCTAGGGACGTAAAATTTCAATATTTTTAGTGTTATATGCACAATTATAGATGTTTGAGGAGTGTAAAGGTAAATTACTATCACTACAATTAGGAAATAAAAATACTAGAAATGAACTAGATTATGACTAAAAGTAAATACTATGGCTATGGAAAAGCATGTAAAAATAGAATACAGATAAAGGAAGGAACTACTGTAATTCTAACCATGTAATGAATTAAAACAACAAACAAAAGGGGAGGATTAACAAACCGCAAGTGGGCCCTGCCTTGGGTGCTAATCCCTCCTAAGGCATGTGTCTACAAAAATTTAATAGAACTTAGATTCTTATTTCATCATCATGAAGATTACAAATGGAAGAATGTAGCAAGCTCTATATTTATGGCTTGATTTGTCTTACTCTATTACTATCTTACTCTATATATTTTTACAACATTCATATTTTATTTTTATATCCTTCATTACAGTAGAGGTGTGAAGAGATAGATTCATACTAGGATTCAGTTGGATTCTTAAAAATATCCTAACCAAGAAATAAATTTTTTTCATGCAATGAGACTTGTTTAGTAGGTGTTCTAATACAATAAAAAACTTAACTAAATAACCGATTGAAGAACCAATTATTAAATTATGATTTTAATCAACTAGTTATTTGTTTGAGTTACAATGCATAATCAGGTGATTGAATTGAGTCTTCTTATTGTTCGCATAATCGATTCTCAATCAACACGTGCAACCTCATTCGAAGTGTCCACATTTTTCAAATTATCACGAAGTTTCTATATATGTGTGACCTATTGTGGTTGTAGGTGCTTGGCGCTGGATGGGTCCCTTTGTCTACATGCAAGTTACTATCGATGTCCTCTATGTTGTGAATGAGTTTCTTTGGTTGCATGTTAGTGGATACACATAACAACTCTTTAGCAATCAAGGCTAACATTTATTCAAAGCACTATTTAACATCACATTGCATCCAGAAGAATAAATGCATACCCATAATCCACAAAATAAAGTAAAATTAGTAATAATTATATTAACTAATGTAAGTACCGTAAGTTTAAGTCATATGAAAATGTTCATTAGTATCACTGGGAAATAATATTTAAGGGGTACACATGGATTAAACAAAATACAAGAGATGATGTGTTTAAACAAGAAATAAAACAACTCATCAAGCTACAACCCAATATCAAGTGTAACTTGCAAAAGGGAATCCTAGGGCACAATTTATACATACACTCACAAATAATACATGAATTTTGAGAGGTAGTTGTCAAAAATAACTCCTAGTTATTTAAACAAATTTTATCCTTATTATTAATCAAGGTTTAATATATCAAGTTGCATGCACTTCGGTTTCTCCTTGGTACAATTTGGTTGGTTAAATTTTTCCACATACCCTAGCGTAGTTTTCTTTCTTATTCATTATGCTTTATTATTTCTTTGTTTCCTCTTGTGCAACTTCCACACACTCTTGCTTCCCTCTATATCTTCTATCTCCTTTCAAATTTTCTTTACATCTTCCTCTTACACTCCCACTTTCTTTCTCAAATACCACTACACACTCTTTCTTGCGAACATTAAGACTTTCCCTCCAAATCGGCTAAGTCCCCATCATGAATTATGTGCACATTTCCTTCCTCTTGATCTCTATGCATTTCCTCACGCTCACTCATTTTCCTTGTTTGCATTCCTCCTGCGCATCTTTCCTTCACATTTGCATTCCTTTCCTTTAGTACACGTGCACTCCTCATTTGAATGTTATGCCGCTCTTGCATACTTGTATTTTTTTCAAGCATACACCTTGTTCTCCCACTTTAGCATGCACTCCTTTTGTGATCTTGTTTTTTGCATTCTTGTGGCTATTTTTCTCATGTGCTTCTCATGCATTCTCCTCGTGCCTCTATATGTGCCACATAAAGAATCTAACAAAATTGAGTGTGCCATATGAAACCAATCTAAGAACACTAATTGAGCACCATATCCTTGTAACAAACCATTTTTTGACACATAGTAGAAATGAAGAAACAAATCAATAGTCAGCCAATCCTCAAACCAATCAACACATGCCATGTGTCATTATGTGTCCAGTTTTTATTCAGACCTTCCGATCACAATAATTTTTTCTACAAGCCTTGGATCCATTCATTTTTGGTCTTGTTGGAAAGATACTAACATGGGATACTCATTGGACCATTCAAAATCATATTTTGGTAGGATTTGGTAAGTAGAAAATAGGAAACACATTCTAGCCATTAATGAGAACATTTAATCAACTCAACCACAAGATTTTATTCATATCTCGTATCCTTCCTTTTTATAAGCCAAATAGACATAGGAAGGTGCATCCGATAGCTTTGTAAGTAGATTCACATTCCTTTATTATTTGATATTCATGGTTGTAAGTTCAAACCAGAGTTTCCCTTCCCATTCTCCTCCTCTTCTCTCCCTCTTCTTCTATAAATATTGAACTTACACATTGTAAAAAAGATCCCTCTTTGTTATAATGGAACCATTCCAAAATGATGGCCAACTTCCCATGACTTTCAGACATTTGACTTGGTTTCTTTAATGTATTCCCACCTTCTTCCATGAATGTAAATGAATATGTATTCCTTAAGTAATAAAATCAGGGTTTTGTGGCTATTCTTTGTGCTACTCTCATTTTAATTGTATAATACCTCTTTGTTTATGTCTCTTGGCATGTTATGCCCATTTCTCGCTTGAAGGTTTCATTTTCATGTGTTTTTAATACAAGGAAACATGAGTCAGCGTGGTTGTATTCTATGACATGCATGTTTATCGTCTCTCCCATGTATTCTCCCTTTCCTTCCCCTCATGGAGAGAGATCGACACTTTTCTAGTGTTATCACTGCCATTTTTAGCCTAAGATTTCCTTATGCATCTCTCTCTTCCCCTAGTTCCTTGGAATCATAGAGTAGTGATAGGTAGCTACATTTTCCTTCTCTACGAGAATTTTTAGTAGTAGAAATAGGTATAGAAACCAGCCTTCTCCGAAGGTCTGTCTCAATCACACAAGGTCCCACAACTTTGGGAAAGTCACATGTTTCCTCAAAATCCTAGTTCACCCTAATGGGATGGGAGAAATTTTTGGCTCAAAATTTTTTCATACGCTTGATGGGACAAGTTAGAAGAGATATACATATTCATCTCAAGTAATTTTGATGTGTTATTGTTAATATCTAACCTTTGGAGGCATCTTTCAACACATCTGGTGACTCCCATCACCCATATCTATTAATTTTAGCTATTCAATCACTTTTTCATCAAAGGAGAGAAAACATAAAAGAACACAAACATGTGCGCAGTAATTGGCATCAGTGTGCAATGACATTCATAGACACACATGCACATCAAAAGGTATAATCTAAGGAAAAGCTTTACCATGCGTAAATCTAAGTAGTAGTTAACATGTAACTCGGTAATGTGCATGGGAGAGTGCCCTATATTACTTCATCTAAAAATTTGGTGTGTTTTGGGTAGATATCTTTCCTTTAGAGGCTAATCTAATCACATCTAGCAACTCAAATGATTCAACCCACCCATTATCTCATTTGCATTTTTACCATTCAATCTTTCATCCAACTCCTCTCCTTCCATATTTTCATTTCCCTCTTTCGTGAAGTTTTTCAATCATGGCTTCATTCGCTCATTGGGATTCCCATTTGCAGTAGTGGAACCATTCTAGTTCATTCCCATAGTTTCAAAATCCTCCTCCAAATCAATTTTATGATCCCCATCATGAATATGCATATAACCAACCCCCAATCGAATCGGGTGGTTATGCATCTAACCAAAATGTTTATGAAGAATAAGGGTATGCAGATGATGGTGGAAAATTCATGGAAGATGATGATTTCTAGAGGAAGATTCAAGAAATGGAGATGAACATGATGCAACTCAAGGATTTTTAATAAAGGTATCTAGAATTTGTTTGAGGGTCCCTTTTCCAGGGCTTAACCCAATGCTAAGTTGGTTTAGCACTCAATAAAAGCTACATTTTATTGTTGACATGCTACCCCAAATTAAAAAGTGGGTTGAGTTAATGGAGGATCATGAATCTATTGTTAGGAAACCTTATCAATGGGGAAATCCCACACTACCATCATATATCCATCCCATTCCTCCTCCCTAACCTACACCATATCATCTTGGTTTCCATGTTCCTAGCTTTCTTCTCACGACCCCATTGAGAATTACATTTCTTCATGTGATCTCCTTCCATCTCATCTTCTTTTCTCTTCCATCAATCCTTCCATGCACATTCACTTCGAGCCAATCCTCCCATCTTCTTCTCGAGTCCCATATGTATAACTATGTTGTAAATGAACAACCCCTTACCTATGTATCATCCCCAACCAGTATCATCATGTTTGATGACTATCAAATTATTGAAGAATGATATGAATCTGATTGGGAAGATGATATTGTTTAGAGATAGCTTAAAATGATGGCACCTACTTCAAAAAGATATTAGTTAGACTTAGAGGGTTTAGTTTTGGAGGAGAAAAGTTGTTTTTCAAGAGAGAGCATTGCGCATATCAGCTTGTCAAGTAGTCTCCATCTTCAGGAAAGTTTGCAAAATACCCTCATTCGGGGAAATGAGCTTCAAAAGAATGGGATAATCAAAAGGATCAGCCCATTGGTACCCAAGGCTATTTTTCCAATAAGATATCTGACTAGTTTGGAGCCAAAGAAATATTTTCCACCGGTCATGCTCATTTCAGAGCATGAGGTAGAACTTCAACATGCTAAAGGTCAATAAGAACACCTCCCAAATCCAAATGGAGAACAAAAAAAGGAGGCATTTGTTTTGTTTATTTTTTGATACTTTGAGGAGGGTGGAAAAATAGCTTCAAGATATTTTTTCACTTTGGTTAAAGGCCATGTTCAGTGCCAAATTAGTTACATGGTCTCAATATGTGAGGAAAGGAAGCTACTTCTCCATTTCTGTTGCAAGTTTTATTTGAGATTCCTTTTCCTCTAGTTAATATAGGTTAGATTATTTTTATTTTAGTAAAATAAGTGCTTATGCACACTCTTCATGTTTCCCCTTGGAACATGTATGATTTTAAGATTTTGTATATAGTTGTTCTTCTTGTTATTTGTTGCACTCCTTTTGGTGTTGTGTTTTTTCATTCCACATGCTCTTGCATGACCCTTTTGTTGCTTCACGGGATGACAATTCCATTTTTAGAGTGGGAAGCTCTAATAACTTTTTGCTTTTCCCACTCTCATGATTTAAGTCAGAATATCTTCATATGAGAGTAGTAACAGTCATTTAGATATTTGGCAGCTTCTTCAAGTGACTTTAGGGATGTTCTTCAAAGTGTTACAGATCGATCTTTAAGTTTTGGATAGACTCCATGCCAAATGGATGCTCCTAAGTCTACTAGTCTCCTTCATCTAGTAGGAAGATGGCCTTGAAAGTCACCAAAATATTGTCCAAAATAACCCTCCGGTTATTTAAAAAAATTACCCTCATTCGACTTTGAGGTTTCAACATATTAGGTTGTGCATACTCTGATTACTCCGTTGGCATAAATTTCTTGGTTGTAGTTCTTCCATGCACCCTTCTTGCTTCTTCCTTGTGCTTTATTCTTCCTTCACATCCTCTTACACAAACTTCACGTGCTCCTACTTCCCTTTATATATTTTATCTCCTTTCAAACTTGTTTCACACCTTCCTCTTCTATGTCGCTTTCTTTCTGGTCACAATGCACTCTTTACTCACACCTTCAGAATTTTCCTTAAAATTAGCTAAGTCCCTGACATACATTCTATAAGTATTCCATTTATATTGAGATCCATGAATTTCATCATTCTCTCTCATTTTCCTTCTTTTCATTCTTCCCTTATGCATTTTTCCTTCACATTTTTGCACCCTTTCCTCTAGTACATGCACGCTCCTCATTTAAATTCCACACCCCTCTTGCACACTTGTATATTATTTAGGAATGAATTTTTTTCTCCCAATTATATGCACACTCATTTTATGTACATGTTTTCTGCACTCCCATGCCTCTTTCTCTCATGTTTGCCTCACGCATTCTCCCACAATAGTATCTATGCCATGTGGTAGTCTATCAAACTTGAGTGTGCCACACATAGCCTATCCAAGTGCACGAATTGGACATCAAATCCTTGAAATGAACCATTATGTTTCATGTGGTATAAATGACAAAACTAATCAATAATTAGTTTATCCTTGAACCAATTAGAGTGCGCCATGTGTCATTGTGTGTCTACTCGCACTATAAACCTTCATATCAAAATAAATTTTACTACAAGACTTGAATCAATGAGTTTTTGGTCTTGTTGGAAAGATGCTAATGTGGGATACTCATTGGACCATTCAAAATAAGATTTTGGGTGAATTTTACAGCAAGAAAATAGGAAAATAGTTTCCATCCATTAATACAAACAACTAATCGATGCAAGCACTAGATTTTATTCAGATCTCACCTCCTTCCTTCTTCTACAAGCCAAAAAGACATGGGGAGGTGCATCTCGATAGCCTTGCAAGTGGATTCACATGCATTTATTATTTGAATTTTGTTGTTGCAATTTCGAACCCGAGTTTCACTCCTCTTTCTCCTCCTCTTCTCTCCTTATTTTTCTATAAATATGAAACTTACACATTGTCAAAAATATCCCTCTTTTTTCAGAAACGAAAAATACCAAAATGGTGGCTGACCTCCCATGATTTTCATACCTTGGAATCTATCTCTAAAATGTATTGCCATCTTCTTCCATGAATATAAATGATGGTGCATCCCTTAAGTAATAAAATTAGGTTTTTGTGGCTATTCTTTTCCCTAGTCTCATTTTCATTGTATCTTTCCTTTCTATATATGTCTCTTGGCATGTTGTGCGTATTTACCACTTTCCAATTCCATTCTCATGTGTTGTTAATGTGATGGAAATCTGATTTGGAGTGATTCTAGTTTGTGGCACGCATGTCTACACTCTCTCCCATGCATTCTCCTTTCCTTCCCTCGTGGATAGTGATTTATTATTTTTATGGTGCTATCAGCACCCTTTTAGCCAAGTATTTCCATTATGCATAGCTCTCTTCCCTTGGTTCCTTGGAATCATAGAGTAGTGATAGGTAGCTAAATTTCCCTTCTGTAGGAGTAGTTTTAGTAGTAGAAATAGGTAGAGGAACCAACCTTCTCTCGGAGGTCTATCTCAAGTGCACAAGGTCCCACAACTTGGAGATAGTCCCATGTTACCTCAAAATCCCAGTTCATCCTGATCTAGGATGGGTGTAATTTTGAGCTCCAATAATAGTGCAAGACTTGTTTGTAAATTCACTCCTAGGGTCTCTTTTTCATGTTACATGTACCATTGGTGATTAAAGAGTGACTACCAAGTGATCAACATGGAATAACTATGACACAATAGAAATTGTATTCTAGGCTTTTACATAGTCATGGGCACTTATATCTATTCATTAGTTCCTGTGTGCCCCCGTCTCGCCGTGGGAGCCCTTGTCTAGCCTTATTCATGAGTTGAAGACTTTATAGAGATTGGTTATGACATTGTTGACATCATGTTCATCACTTCTCCCTATCTAAATCAATTCCAAATAGAGTTCAAATCAACTAAGTATTTTTATCTATCTCTTGTGCTTAAGGTTTCGTATTTACATCTTAGTTTTCTTATGTCATTTGTTTTATTTTACCATTTATACATCAATTATTATTTAATATTATATTTAATTCAAATTAAAAACAAATCATTTGGTGAACCCCACTTATGATCATACACTTGTATCCTCATTTTTCTTATTCTATCCAATATTATTTCATGGATCCTAAAATACCTCAAATATATTTTCATGACCTAATTCAAAAGCATCCACCTTACAATATTGTTCTCCAAAATCCCTAAACACTATGTATCTCCCTCATAATATACCACCCTCTCAAGTAAGTTCCATTTTAAGCCATCTATCCGATGACTCTACTAGTCCTAATCCTCCATCCAATCAATCTATTTGCAAGTCAATTCAATATTTACATGGGTTATTTCAAGAAAAATTCAAGCTATGGAAACCATGATTACATCCTTTAAAGTTGAAATCAAACATCTTAAGTATACTTCTCAGGTCCATGTTAGTTATCTTTCTACATCTCATTCTAATTTGATCTCTTCTACATGTTCGCATATAAGAGAACCCTAAGTCTTACTCCTACCAAAGTGTCTCTCAAGTTTAATTAAAGTTCTAAGAAACATTATATTATTCCTGAGATTGTCATTCATCAATTGATCAACTTTCCAAATACTCATTTCTACCATCCTTATCATCTTGCAAAATACCTAGGACTCCCATTTCGTAACTATCATAAAATATATGGACATAATGAAAAATATTTCTATGCATTAAAACGAAGAATTAAGAACCTTGAGCATTAGGGTTTTATCTCATTTTTGTACAACATTTTGCTTCATGCTAATCTCCAATTATTAGATCCCAATGGGCTCCCAAATCTGGTCCTACCATGTCTAAGAGCATCACTCCACAGCATTACTAATGTTCCTCCTTTGGTTAGTCAAGATCTTCTTTTCCAACCCATTCTAACTAAGCAACCTCCTCTAAGAATAAATTCATCCCATCTTCCTCTTAAGTATTCTACAACATTACCCATTCAAACTAAGAAACTTCCTCTCAAAACCAATACATCCCCCCTCGGTTTAAGTCTTCTACAACGCTACCCATCAGAATTCAAAACCTCCTCTAAAAATCAGTTGATCCCTTCCTATCAAGTCTTCTACAATGTTATGCATTCTAACAAAGCAACCTCATCTAAAAATCAGTCCATCCAATCCTCCTTTCAAGACTTCTACAAAGTGTTATTAATCCCAAATAGGCCAAAGCACCATTCAAGATCCCTCTCCAACCACCTCCACTTAAAAATCCATTTTTTTGTCAAAAATATAATCCTTACATTGATAGCCAAGAAACATTTTAAACTTTTCCACCATTACATGGTCGTTGTAACATCACCACATATATCTCCATCACTAACACACTTTGGGGTCACCGCACTTCCCACTCATTAATAGTAGATGCCTATTGTAATACTTTATGCTCTGTGCTTTATGTTTAATCTTTCTAAATGCTTCTCCACACCTTAATACATACATTGTATCGTCATTACCCTATGACGCATTCTAGTTCCACAGTTCATACTCGACCACCGAGGTTTTAAATCTTAAATGAATCTCTCATAAAATTCATGCTCTATGGTGCACAAACTATCTTTCTATAAAAATTTCAAACTCGTTCTTGATTACGCACTCTCGTTTTATGGTTCATTCTTGATTTTTGAGTGGTCTTTTATAAATTAACCTCACCTCAAACATATCCATTGGGGGAATGCTACTCCTATCAAATTCATACATTTCATACCATTCCATCACACTCATACACTACATTTTCATATTTGTGTTGCATTTATTCTTTCTTTTCTATACTACTTACATGATGCACTTTACTTACTATGTTGATTAGGTACTCAAGATGTCATTATATTTCTAATACATACATGCACGTTCACATGGTATTTTGGAGTGAATGTAGATCTCTTACAGATTCTTACATGCTGCAATGATGCTCGACACTATACCTTTTACCAATCCCACCAAGGCTCCTAAGGTCATCTACATTTACTACTCTCAAACTTTACAGGTGATATTGTTTCATCATATACTACTTCCTATTCTTACTAGAAAACTACTTTCCACTCGATACATACATGTCTTGACATAATTTTTGTTAATCTAACATGCTAATGAGTGTTTCCTATGTAACATTTTCTTTCGCAAGACTATATGCCACCATGGTTGTCTCGATACATTTTATTTGACATCATTTTCATGTATACTTTTATTTTTGGGTTATATCATATGTATTCTTAATCACTATTTTCTTTCTTATGGCCACTTCATCCCCAATTGTCTGTGACATTTTGAAGAATGTCCCATATTTGAAACTCACTTTTCGTTGTCCATCTTGTATGTATACTTGTTTTTACATTGTCTTGTTTTACATATTAGCTTCTTTTCTACTAACACATGTTACTAGCCACTTTGTTTACATGTTCCTTTATTTCTACCTGTAGACACTTATAATTTAGCTTAAACAATTTAAATACTTAAATTTCCCTAATTATCCCCTTTCCACGAATTGATGACATATCTTAAATTAATTTTCATTTTCTCTTCTATTACCATTAATTTGTTACATTACGTTAATTAATTAACTCTTATATCTAATTAGCTTCCTCTTAATTAGCTCCCTTTTTATATAGATTGATTAATTATTCTTAATTAATTAGCTTCCTCTTCCATTAGATCAATAAATCGTCATTTACATGACTACATCCTTCTCATAGTCTAAATCATGCTAATTATTCCTCTAAAAATATTCTACAAGCTTGCACACCTATTAATTAATCACTTTGGCTAATCAATAAATCCCCTCAACTCCCATGAGTCAATAAAGGACAAATTAAACTCTCCTAAAATAAACTCAACCACTTCTAAACCATGCTTATCCATTACTAACCTAGATTTTCTATTATCCCACATACAATAGGATGTAAAGCTCCTTCAATCTAGAGGGTTATATAAAGAAACCTCCTCCTACCTTTCTATTTACACACTTTTACATGATTATAACCTAAAATATAGGCATTTTCATCTTTGAGAATATTCCATTAGCGTGGATCTAGGTATCATCATCTTTCATTCATCCATCCAAGATTTTTGTGAAGAACATGGAGTTAATCAAGAAGGCCTTATAACCATGGATTGATGAAACTCCATCCTTAATCCCCTTGGATCAAACAAAAACTATCAACCCTTTGATAGCTAAGGATCTACATAGGTCCATCTCCTTTTTTATCTTTCAAAAGAGTAGAGGAATGAATATTAGCATGTTAGTTTAAAGATATTTCAAGTTTCTAATGCGTAATGTTTATGTTTATCTCTTAGCATGAGGGTTCTTGTTTATTTTAGATTTGTTTTGAAACTCGCTAGGTGTTAGTTTAATTTATCTTTTCATGGCTAACTAAAACATGAGAAAATATGGCACACCTGGGATGGATTCATAGTTCCTTTGATTTTAATGAAGTTTTTCTAGTTTTCCCAAGTTTTTGTTAACCCAAATCATGCACATATGAGATAGGTTAATATTATTATGTTGTTTTACTAACTTTGTGTGCATTGAGTCTCTTATATGTGATTTATTGTGATGGGTTACTCTTTGATTTGAGCTAAATTAGGAAAAATTTGAGCCTTTTGAAGTTGCATACGTCAAGATCCCATGTTTTGACGTCATCTCCGTGTATAGGCATACTCAAAATTGGCAATGGCGCTGTACACGTCATTATGTGTTTTTTTACACAGTGGTGCATACACACTCAAATGTACACATCATTATGTTTTTTTACACAGGGCACATACACACTCAAAAGGGCATGTACACGTCATTCTAGGCATGTATCTTTTGAATTGTGTTCATTACCTATATTTTGGAGGCCATAACTTTTACTCCCAAACTCGAAATGACTCCATTTTTTTCTTTGGAAAGGTATTGAAGTGAACTACGCAATGGAAACATAAAATTAGGATTTTGAATTACGTAAAATTTATGGTTTAATTCATTAGGAAACTATTCATTTTCTAACATGTTTAAATGCTTTGCAAAGACTTGACTTCTTTGAATTGCTAACATCTTGCAAGGCTTCTTGAAACTAATCATTATTTGCAGGATATACTTGTAGACACCAAATTTGTGTCTTACGACCCCTTGTGACTCGCATCTCATCTCGCAATCTAACCTCGTCACCTAAACCTTACACAATTATTTATTAATTACCTTGTAATTGATAAATCCACACCACCTTACCCGCCACCTCACTTTGCCACCTCATCATGACCTAGCCCTAACCCTAAACTAACCTAATTAAGACCCATGACTTGGTCTAGACTCACATCCATAACTAATGCCTCCTTACTCGCACCCAAAGCCGACCTTCTAGCCACTTGACCAAGCCCGCAAATGATCTCTCAGAGAAAAGTTAGGAAGGTGGGCTATTTTACTAAAAATAGCCTACTTTTTCCTTACCGATGCGGTTCCTACTCGACCGCCATCGGTTACGAATCGCCATCGGTTCCTCGTAAATAGGCTCCCAAACCAAAACAACGGATCGGAATTTTATTTTTGGAGATCACCAAAGGATTTCGGATCAACAGAGAGCATGCGAGCGAGGAACAATCCAGATCTTCACTGACGTGAAAGCAGAGACGAGTGGAAATACCGTAAGTGTTTACAACCAAGGAGATCAACTTGCATCTTTGTCAAAACCAAGTAAGTCACATCTTACATGTCCTCTCGTTATAACATTTCTTATGCTCTGTGAATTTCAGTCCTCCTAAATCCGTCTCTGAATCTACTACCCAACGTGTCATTGCATCTAACTATTATTCTTTTGCTTCTAATCATCCCATTTCCTAATATCATCCATAAACCAGCCTTACAAAACACCATAGCTACTAAGAAGATCCTAGAACCCACCGGTATTGGTTATCGAGAATCGCATCGGCTATCATCGAACCGCCATCGGTTCCTCCGATCAAAACTAGAAAACCAGCCTTTTCCCCTACCGGCTTCAACCTACATGTGTCCTAGACCCAACCGACGGCGTGTTACGTAAACCAACTTTTCCTACCCGTTTCAACCAAGTAATCTAATTGATATTTTGCGTCTTTTGTGTTAACTCATATTAGCAAGGAAATCACCACCTTCGAAAGGAAGTTTTATATTTCTGGGCCCAAGGCGTTTCTCATTTATTGTTTAATCAAAATCTTGTGGTCTTGTGTTCTTATTTGCAGGTAGTCCTTCCAAGACAAAAGGAGTTCTCCATGCATCAACCCGATCTTTCTCTACGGTACGCGCATACCATCTCGACATTCAAATGTATTCCTCCTAGCCCTAACCTCATCTGTTTCTAAAATGAATGAAAGGATAGAAGGAACTCTATTCCCGTGTTTGAAACATTCCGAGCAAAACATTTTTGGCACTTACCCTGGGACCCATTTTGGGTTTCTTTCTTTCTTGCTTGTTTTCATATAGGAAGCATACTTGCTGTTTTTCTTCTTTTAAGATATTCACAACGTATTTTGTTTTATTTTGGTAAAAGAACTTGCTTTGCTTTTACGTCTTGCATTAGTGAAAGTCATCTCTTTTGCTTCATCGAATGTCATTTTCGATTTGGGTTTAAAACACGTGCATTGCATCCCTGTTTGTTGTTTTCTATTCTAGTGAACATAGATTAAGTAACAGGTCGTACACGTGGGGGTGATATCCACGGTACTGACAGGAAATTAACTTTAGTTTCACTGCACAACACATACCGAATCACTTCACAATTCACACAACAGCTCAAACATCCCCCTTTTCCGCGGTATTCCTCCGCCCGATTGAGGTAACCTTATAAGCCAAAACAAACTTGACACTTCCCCTAGGTCTTGTTGTTTAGGATTCCGACATCATTCTACGTCTGAAGGCATAAGCCCATGATAACTAAAATTAACCCTAGGGTTAGTCTCTAGATTTGCGTGTGCATCTTGCTTGTTCTCAGTTCTGTTTTCTCTGTCATACTTTGTCTTCTGTGATCAATAAATTGACAAATATACTCAACGTTGTTAAAAATCAAATTAGCAGCCTTTTATATCTTCTTATCCTAGACTTTTGACACTCGGCATCGGTTAACCGACCGACGCTGTGCTCGCTTCAGGATCGACACGGTTATTAAACCGATATCGTTGCCATCGTCTTCATCAACCCCCGACAAACCAAAGTGACACCGCCAAATTCATCATTCGACGCGTTGTTTTTGTTCTTGATAGATTGAAACTTTCCTATGTGTTCTTGTCCATGGTTGTCATCACTCGGAAGCAAGCCGCGCCATGGTTTCATATGCCTCGCTCTGTGTCTTTGCCTCGAATCACCCCTTCACATTCTATAGGGAACCCTACGGACACCAGTGAGATCCCCCAAATTCCTGTAGGAGACAAGGACTTTGCCAAATTTCTGGATGCTAATCCCAGCACTGTACAATACTATTTGTCTCATGCCCCTGACCGTACGCCTGATGGTCAGCTCCTTATTGGCATGCCTATTAGTATAGCTGCTCATTTAGCTCCCACTCCTCCTGATAACACTGCCTTACTTCCTGCATCTCTAGCCCCGTCTCCCAATCCGACGGCTTCAGAGGTTCATACGACCCCGATTAGCTTTCCTTTGGTTAATCTTGGACCCCACGTATCGTTACCACCAACTGCCCCTACCTCATCTCTCTTTCGACCACTCCATTCATGACTTACTCTCTCGCCACCTATTCACACGAGCTTTCCTTCTCAAGCTCCGCCTACCTTTTCATTCCCATACACGTATCCAAAGAACCTCAACACCTTATATGGGACATCCCTATTCAGATTGCTCCAACATACTCATCCTCCATACCTTATCAACACTTAGCCCCACCATTGTCCAGCGGAAGCCCTTGGTCCAACTTGCCTCCATTTACCACAACCGCACCATCATCTCATCCAACCACAGATTTCATCAAACAAATGATGGACAAAATGCAAAATCTGGAGGCTTCGGTTTGCCGGGAAGCCGTAGCACTTGACATACGAACAAGTTTATCGAGAGCCTATCCACCCTTCCGTCTCCCCTTCATTCATATCCTCCTCAATGGGAGTTGCCAAAATTTACTCGCTTTTAACAAAGTAAAGAGGATCCTTAACAACACTTGCGATCATTTAGACACGCTTGTTATTTGATCGCCCATGATGATGCCTTGTTACTCCGCACCTTTCCCATGTCCTTATCAGGACCCGCCTTGGAATGGTACGAGTTGCTTTAACCCAAAGACTCGATCTTTTCTTTTAACCAGCTAGCCCAATCTTTCTTGGATCATTTCTCCATTAACATTGCCAAGAAAGTATCTATCACCGACCTTTATGCCATCCGACAATTCGAAGACGAATCTATCGCAGATTTCGTGGGACGATGGCGCGGCCTTATCAACCAACTTACATATGCCTTGCCTCAAGTGAACTTATTGAACTTTTCACGCGGGCATGTGCTAAGCACATTTCTCCTACTCTTCAAATTCAAACTTTCCGCACATTCGACGAGGCCTTTACCATGGCTCGGAAACTAGAAATTCGAGCCTTAGAAGAAGAGAAATTGCGGTTGCGTAACAAAAACCCCAATTTCCGAACTCCAGATTCTACCAACAAGCCAAATACCGCCACTCCTCACGCGTCCACTTCTTCTAAATAAAAAGGAGCTGTCCACGCGGTAATGGTCAAATCTCAAACACTGTCCAATACTCCGCCGAAAACCACCTATAAGTACAAAGCCGAGCCATCAATTACACTCCTCGGGAGAAACTTATGGCGTCATCCTGGAGAAATTGCTCAAAGCTGGAGCTATCACCTTGCCCCCTGTTAAACCTCACTTTGGGTTTGACTCACCGCGGAATACCTTCCCGTGCAAAGAAAATGACTTTTGTAACTTTCACCGCGTAAAAGGACATAGTCATGAAACTGCGCAAGATGTTGAAAAACATAGTGCAGAAATGGTTGCGTAGGGATATAACCCTTGATAATCCTAATGCCCCTCGCTAACCGAAATCTGAAAATTTTCAACAATCCATTCCCAAATCACTGGTCAACAAGAACGTAAACCAAGATATCTTAGCCGAGGAGAGTGTTCATGAGATCCATGCAGTCTTCGATTCTCAGCCAAAAGCCTCTATTGAAATTTTTTTGAATCAAGCCTCTCCACCAACACAGGAGTCTGAACCTCCTTCACCACCATCAAGCCAAAGTGAAATCATTCCTTTACCCATAAAAGAGTTAACTACCGGACTTCTCTTCTCATCGATGAGTCTTCTTACACCACATCCCTACAAGACTGTGAGCGGATGTTATCTAATTTATCTATTTCCCAAACGTCCCCTTCTACCACTCTTGCTGCACAAGAGGAAGGCTCACCACTCCTTTTGACATCCTTAGACGAGAAATCTCTTACACTGACATCACCACATTCTTTAAACATGACAGATCCCCTCAAACACGCCCTCCTACCTATTAGTCCCTCATCGCCTAAATATTTTCAACGACCGGTTGACCTCTTAACATCTATTGATACAGTGCCTCATCTACCTCCTGTGTCACACCCACAGTGGACTGGAATCACAACCCGTTGTTCTTCCGCATAAAGTTCATATTCATACGTGAGGACTGCCATTCCGCTTGAGAAGATAGACAGGCCCTATGGGAACGTTTGAGTACCCCTTTTTCTACTCAAATGCAAATGACTGATCCTGATGTCTCCACCATATACCCGAAGTGTTTACAGAAGCTTAAAATGCCCCTGTTCTCACCTTCACCCCCTCACCTCTACCAAATGCCCCGTCCACTTCTATCAACTTAACCGAGATCTTCCCCTATGCTTGGGACCTCACCAATGCCTGGGCCTAACGCACCCGCCTAAGCGACTCGATCTATCCAAAATAAATCCGTCCCACCACCTAGGAGACAAACTCAATCCGTGCCCCTATCACAATCGAAACCATCATCGCCATACCTACCTTCCATATTGGGACCCCATCCTCTACCTTACATCAATATATCATACCTCTTGCGTTTTCTTCAAAACAACCTATGCCTTCCGCACCCATACGAAATTCTGTATAAGAACACCGCTACTCCGCGTATCCCGTCCACCTATCAACCCTAAACAAATTCCATCATCAAAAGATTTGTTTTGGTCACTCCTATTTCCCCCGTGGTTGTTTTCGATACCACATCATCTCGCACCTCATCATCCAACATAAGCCTCGCGCCAAAGAAATACGTTTAGTGAAAACCACGTATCAACACCCCTCGGCTAAACCACCACCCGTGTGAACCAACCACGCCCAAACATTACCAAAACCCGCACAACCAATACCCTCATCCTCTTCCGATTTTGACCCACTCAAAGGATCTTACGCCAAAATCCTTGCTATGTTGGTGGAGAATGCGACCATTTCCCTACCTCCACTTAGACCTTATGACCCGTCTAAACCCCGACCTATGGGTTACGATGAGTCTAAAATCTGCGCTTATCACCGCACACTAGGACATGATGTGGAGGGATGCAAAGCTCTAAAAACCATCCTTCGTCAGCCACCTCTCCCAGATAGAAAGATTAAGAAAGACAACTTACGAAGGGAGAGACCTTTAGTTTCCATTCCCTCTCCTATACCATCTGTCCAAGCCTCACCAAGATCTATCATTATTACAACCCCACCTCTTGAAGACCATGAGTTATCCTAACCATCTTCCTCATCTCAAAGTTTACGAGATTAATATGATTAGTGTCACTACTCGAGGGTAGAAAAACAATGGGAAAGAAAAAGAAAACACACCTGCGGCATCTCTTTCTCCGTCAAACATCCGAGGTGCACCACCACCTAAAGTGGTCATTCATGACCCGCCTTATCCCGTCTCTAATGGCATTGCCCACCGAAATATGATTAAACAGCTTCACCAATCACCCGTAAAAATGACACTGTATGATCTCATTCAGACTTCTGAATCTCATCGACAAGCTCTCGTTGAGATCCTTCAAGGGATAGAGGTTTTACCTAATGAAACCCTACCTGTCGCCTCCATTCTAACACCCAATCACGTTGCCTCTCTCACTAAACAGCCCACTACTCCAATCACTTATGTCTCGTACCACAAGCCGCAATCGGTTTCTCAAGATGAAATTGTTGACTTTGGTATGTAAGATCCTCGACCTACTCTTTTCATCTCAAACTTACATCCGAGACATTCGGCACGTCGTGTTATGATTGACGGGGTGCTAGCCTAAACATCATCTCTTCAAAATCCTTCCAACAAATGAATATCCCTTCTAGTTGCATGTGTGCAACCCCATCATGTTGCGGTCATTCAATGATGCTATTACTTCTACCTTAGGCACCGTGATCCTCAACATTCGGGTAGGACCACGACTTTACCCGAACTATGCTATGTCTTGGAGGGAGAGTTCCAATATAATATATTACTTTGGGTTGTCCTTGGATCCGAGCCATGGGATGCGTTCCTCAACATTACATAGATGCATAAAATTTGAGTACGAGGGAAGTCCTACACCATAAAAGCTTGACCCTCCCCCTTTAAAACTCTGCAATATGTTATACCGCCCTAACGATGTGCTTATACCAATCAAGACACCCATACATTCAACCCAACCATCCTCTTCAAATGTACCTCAACCATCCACCTCAACCGCACCTACGCCTTCAACTGATGAAACCACCATCGCAAAAACCACTTCCCTTCCCGCACCTAACATTCCAACCTCGACCCTTAGTAAATGTTTTTCAGCGCCTTACTGGGAGTACCACCTATATAACGTTAGTTCTTTCCCTACCCCACAGAGTATGGACAATTACATGCACATCCCGCCACGACTGTCGCGTGGGGAGGTAATCTCTTACGGACCACCTCATTTCCGCACTAACCTAATGTATGGGGGTGTTCGACGCATCCTCCATTACCCCCGAACCTCCTCTTGGTGTGGTTCCCTTCCAATCTGATTTTCAATACTTGACAAATCATCGTTTCGCCCTCACCTTCTTGACTCATTGCATGGAAAGGCTTTGGTTTTGGCCTTTACGAACAAGGCCGACATACACTCATTCCCGTGACTACCCGTAAACATAATGATTGCGGTGGTCTCGGTTTTCCCGAAATACCTACACTGTGAGACACCTCATGTCAGATTTGTATCCTAGAAGAAGAAGACGTCGCCCTACCAAACCATCATCACCCACTTTGCCATCATCACCCACTGAGTCGATAGATCACGAATCTATCCCTCCTAACTTTTTTTTTTCATAAATGCTATCTTCTTAGGTCCTCTCACTTATCAACGTGATAATGAGGACCCCTCTTCTATCCCCCTTCTATATCCAGACATGATCGAAGAGGACTCGCCTTCAATTAATGTTGTTGAGTGCCAGGATGATGACTCCATCCTCACTTACCTTGGCGCGGATGACTCTTATATTCAACGCGCCCTACCATCTGAAACCCAAACCATGCTAAACGAATCTACTATAGAAATCAACATCCACACAGAGGAGGATCCTCACATTGTAAAGATCAGACAATCCCTTAACGCATCAGAACAAGTCGCCTTTACTACCTTTCTCCATGCTTCAGAACCAAGCTTTTGCTGTCCTACGCCGACATGCCAGAATTGATCCCCGACATTGCTGTCCATAACATCACCGTAAAACCGATTCCAAGCCAATTAAACAAAAGATGAGAAAATGCATCCACGCATTCCCCTCTTAGTCAAAGAAGAGCTTCAACGACTCCTTTCTCGTTTCCTTCATCCCGCCTATCGACTACCCTCAATAGATTTCTAACATTGCACCATCACTAAAGCGACAAGGGGACTTTGATATGCACGGATTTCGAGATCTTAATCTCGCTTGCCCCAAGGATGACTTCCCTTACCTAGCATTGACCAACTTGTTGATCTAAGCGCAGGTCATGAGATGCTCTCGTCATGGATGGCTTTTCAGGATACAACCAAATTTTGGTTGCCCCTGCCGATCAACACAAAACTACCTTCATAACTCCTTGGGGAACCTTCTATTATCGTGTCATGCCATTTGGCCTTAAGAATGCTGGTGCTACCTATCAGCGGGCTATGACCTACATTTTTCATGACATTATGCACACTATCCTTGAAGATTATGTCGACGATCTTCTCGGCAAGTCTAAACATCGTAGTGAACATCTCGATGTTTTAACCATTATTTTTGATCGCTTGTTACAATATTCTGTCCGCCTTTAACCAAAGAAATGTGTCTTTGGTGTTCTTTCGGGAAAACTTCTTGGCTTTATCGTCTCTTTGCGTGTGGCATTGAGGTCGATCCATCTAAAGTCAAAGCTATCCTAGAAATGCCCCCACCCAAAATCTCAAACAATTCGCGTAGTTTACAAGGTAAGCTCCAATCTATCCGATGTTTCATCTCCCAACTCTCGGATTGGTGTCAACCTTTTCATCACCTTCTTAAAAGGACATTGCCTTTCAATGGAGTGAGGAGTGTCACCAAGCCTTCAAGCTCTCAAATCCTATCTCTCGCACCACTCGTGCTTATCCCACCCCGGACGACCGCCCTTTCTACCTTTATCTTTCCGCCACTAACCATGCTTTATAGGTGCTATGCTCGCACATCGAGATTCGGGACGACGAGAACAAGCCGTTTATTATATAAGTCGTACCCTCGTGGATTATGAGACTAGGTATACACATGTAGAAAAATTGTGCCTTGCCCTATCATTTGTAGCCACCAAACTCCGACATTACCTCCGAATCACAAAACTTTTGTCATCACCAACACAACCCATGTACGCCAAACCGCATCTAAACCAACGTATCACTCGATGGCTTATGCTCCTCGCCGACCTTGACCTTGAATTCGCATACAACGAAGTGAATCAAAGGACAAACTCTTGCGAGACCAACTTGCGGAGGCCCCTTTACCTCAGGGGGAACAATTTACCAATTTTACCTTCCCGACGAACTCATCGCCACTCTTTCACTCGGGAAGAGTTGATCAAATGACCCTCTTCTTCGATGGATCTAAATGCAGTGAGGCGGAGGAGCCGGCGTTGTTCTCATTCCTCTCGACGCTGAACCTATGCCTCTTTCATTCCGGCTTGATTTCCCTTGCACTAATAATACAGCGGAATACGAGGCCCTTGTTCTGGGTCTCCAAGTTGCGTTACACTTAGGCATCAAATCTATCAACATTTTTGGTGACTCTCAATTGGTAGTCAATCAAGTTATGGGCGTCTACCAATGCAAAAACGAGGAACTTCAAAAATACAAACACTACGTGGATTCACTTCTAGCCTTATTTACTCACTATTCTATACAAACCATTCCCCGCTCCACTAACAAATTTGTGGATACTATGGCTTGCTTAGCCTCGCAAATTCCCACCGCGCCAACTGACTCTGAATTATTCGTCGTGGTCCAACAACTTTTTGCCCCATCCTATTCAACCCTGGTAGTTTGTATGATAAATACTGTGTCTACTAATTCACAGGATACCTGGTACCACCAATTTCACGACTACCTTACAATCTCTGTCCTCCCACCTGACCTTACTAGTAACGGCAAACGTGCTTTTCTTAAAAGTGTTTTGCGTTATGTTGTCATGGGGGGACTCCTCTATAAACGTGGCTTTGATGGCATCCTCCTTGCCTAATCAAGCTGGCGCGAGGCCACTCATACCATCCAACAGGTCCATGACGGTATTTGTGGTGGACATTTTAGCGGCCTTGCCGTGGCCAAACGAATCCTTCGCCTTGGTTATTATTGGCCTACTCTCAATAACGACTGCTACGAATATGTTAAGCGTTGTGTTATGTGTCCAGCAACATGCCAACCTTCAACATACTCCTAGCCACCCGCTCCAGTGTCGCCGAGATCTTTGGCCCTTCTCACAATGGGGTTTAGACCTTATTGGTGAGATTCACCGACCTCTTCACAACGTCACCGTTGGATAATCACAATGATGAATATTACACAAAATGGGTGGAGGCTATTCCACTCATTTCAATCAAAAAGAAAAAATTGTCGAATTCATTAACCATCACATTATCTCGTCATTTTGGTATTCCTCATCGCCTAATAACGGATAATGGTAAATCTTTAAAAAAAAGTTGTTACAAGACCTTTGTGACAACTTTGGTATCAAACTTAGTTTCTCATCACCTTACTATCCATAGACCAATGGTCGAGCTGAATCTTCTAATAAAACCCTAACCAAAATCCTCATGAAAGTTGTCAATGATTCCGGCAAAAATTGGCACGATCACATCCCCTTTGCCCTTTGGGCTTATCGCACTAGTATTCGTACCTCCACTAATGCCACACCTTTTTCTTTGGTATACGGTACCGAGGCTGTTTTGCCTCTCGAAATACAAATACCCTCCCTTAGAATATCTCTTCAGGATATTCTCACCAACGATGATTTCCGCCAAGAGCGGTTAGCCCAATTGGAGCTTCTTGACGAACGCCATCTTACAGCTCTTGATCACCTTCAAATCTATCAAAAACGCATTAAACGTGCTTATGATAAGCGACTTCATGAGCGTACCTTTAAGGTTGGTGATCTTGTCCTCAAAGAGAATCAACATGTCACCAAACTAGAAAAGAGCAAACGTGGAAAATTTGCTCCCAATTGGATTGGGCCTTATATAATCACTCACACCTATGGATCAGGCACTTATCGTTTAGCTTCGCTTAATGGTAAACCTGAGCCTGAACCCCTTAATGCCTTGCATCTTCGACCATTATACTTCGTTGAAATTAGTGTTATATCACTTCTTATCTACCGCCACTCATCCCTTGAGCTCACTTACCACTACATACACTCTGCTTCCTACACCTCATAATAACAATCAAGCTCACATAGTTTGATTCTCACCTCCCTTGATGATGCCTTCCCCTTTTAGTCTAGTCCATGACTTCAAAGTATTAAAATAAGCCGTATTCTTATGGGATTTTCTTGAGTCAAACTTCCTACTAAACTAGATGCTTCACGCCAAAAGAACATCTAGTCATCTAAATTAAATATAGACTGCTCCCTCGAAGGACAGCTATATGCCAAACTATTGCTGCTATTATATATGATCGCTCCCCCAAAGGACAGCTATGCATTAAAATCATATCTGCTACTATAAATAGACTACTCCCTCGAAGGACAACTATACACAGTCAGCCTTTATCAGAAGCTTCTCGCATTGATCAGCTTCGTGAAGACCTCAAGAATAATACAATCAATATCCCTTATAGACTTCCCGCATCGATCAGTCTACATTCAATAAAATAAAAGCCTCATTCAAAAGAACTTTTGAGTCATGGACTTGTCTATTTAGGGTAGGTTCTCTTTTGTCAGAACACTCACTTTGTAATGAGTTCTCCGTACCTCAGCTATATCATCCACCTCACCTCACCATCTGTTTCAAACTCAAGGGACGTGACGTACACCTGATATATTGTGATCATACAACTCTTTTCACCTATTGACTTCTTGTCTCATGCACGGTACCTAGGGCTTCGTGCTCGCTCTACGTTGTGTGGTTTGTTTAGCTCTTTTCACCTACTACGGAGCACTCTTTCCGCTTTGCCTCGCATCTAGAATTGTGTGTTGATCTTAATCAGACATGATTCCCTTCTACTTGGGTAGGCTAACTTTCACTTCCCTTATACCTTTTACAACATCACCAATTCATTACCAACACCCTCAACCTTACCTTTACCAATCTTAATATTTTTACCAACCAACCAATTGCCTAAACTGCACTAAATTGCCTAAATTCACTTCTCCCGGTCCTAAGGAGAACTACATCGGTCCGAGGCCCTCCTTGCTTTGTGCAATGGGCTATGTAGGCAAGACTTCGGAGACATGGGGTCTCCCAAGGTTAGCTCGACCATCCCCAACCATAATCTATCATGTGTGGTATAATAAATATTTCGTGTATTTCTATTTAATCACATTCCTCTTTATCCTTTTTCAAAACACCGAAAATCAAAACACAAACATTCTTATTTTTATCGTAACTCAAATCAACATACATATTCAGCTTTATTTAGATGTTAAACAAATACATTTTCTCTATCATCGACTGACAGTGGCGGCATTCTTATTTATTCTTATACTTGCTAACATTTACTCGCACCCTCACGCCTCATCCCGAACTAGGTGATGATCGTGATCATCGACCCTCTTGTCGGGCCTCTCTCGTCTCAAAGGTACCACGGATATTGGTACCACCCACCGATCTACCAATCTCTCCCGTAACATATGAATACGCCTCTCGCATGGAGGACTCCGGCCTCTAGTCTCTCCACCCGTGACTCCACAACCACTAACGATCCTCTTGTCTCATTCACCTACGTTTGGAGCTGCTGAACCAAACGCTGCAGACGATCCTCTCTCGCTGTAATCACCGCTATGTCGACGATCATGTACACCTCTCGCAGCTTCTGCTACCCACCATAATCTATAGGCTCTCGCTGCTCCTCGCATCCATTACCTCGCGATCGGCCGCTACCTCTTCGTGCCCTTCTCGGAGGTGTTGGCCGAGGAGGTGAGAATATCGCCTCTCGCATCAATCCTCATATATGGTCTATAAGCTCGTGGTATGTCTCGCATTTAATCCAAATTGTCGCCGCACGCGATCTATAGGAATCCTCTCATACTCACCGGCTCGTGCCCCGCGATCCACCTCAATCGCTCTACACCCTCAACTCTCGCCTATATTCTCTCGTTACCATATAGTTCCCGTAAGGCCGCCAATGATATCTCGCAATCGTCACCCTCTCCCATACCGCCTATAATACTCAATGTCACCCGTCATACTCGAGATCTTGCCTCTTGTTCTGCTTGGACCCATCGTCTCGAATCCCAACCTCTCGTACTCGGCCTCTCCCGATTTGGATGGGTCGGCCTATTGGTCACACACAAACAATATGCTCATAGGCCCAACAGTTGTAATAAGTATGAACAATCTAGCGTCGCCCCGTGATTTCGCCTACAAGCCCATAAATCCCTCAGAGTAGCTCCGCCAAATATGCAGTGCCCATGCAAACGAATGCGTTCCTTTCTACCATCTCCCGATAACACACATCAATGCCTTTGGAAATCTTCCTCCTTCTTCCTCGTAATGCATAATACCCTACCGCTTATCATTAATATCACCGCTAACCTTGTCTCCTCGGGGTGTGCCGTATACATTACCCCATATGTGAATGACAAACCTCGCCGTGTTAAATCTCATGCGTATGGACCAAAATCTGTTGTTATCGCTCCTGCCGCGCTAGGTAGTGCTCGATATAATGGTTCTCTGTAATAGGGAGTCTCAAAATACGGAACACATCTTCCAATGTTACTCGCATCTCCCTGCTGCGCAGATAAAAGGTATTTGTCTCGGATTCCATCTTCAATCAACGCTGTGAATATACCATGATTACGTGCGATTCGTGAATAATAACGGATTCCACTTAACCCCAAACGATTTATCAATGTCCATTCACGGTGTTACATCCACTCAGTGATCCGTGACAACAAAGTTGCTGTACACTATCATTCATCCTCAACCCCGCCTCTACTCGCACATCAAAATAACAAACAACCATTCAATCCATCAAATCCCCACGAAGTTTCTTTTCTCACCTTCTCGAAATTTCTACAAAGAACCGTATCGTTTATAGTAAACCAAGATTGGTTTAAGAACCGATACCGGTTGTCCCTAACCGATACCGATCATCACTGTCACCTTTATACAAAACCGCCTAAACCCACCGCCTTATGACAATAATTTGAGCGTTTATTCCTTTCTATACATACAAACGCACTCAAACCCCCGATTACCTACCCCGTAATTCTTACCTCACCTATAACCCTTGCTATCATGTTTTCTTTTTCATATCTACCCACTTAATCTCTTATTCATAACACATGTAAAAATCAGATCACAATCAAAGCGTTTACCTCTTGGGTTACAAAGAGCTTGCGGTGGCACTTGTCTTCCTCTCGTCCCCGCTTTCGCTGGATGCTTCTCCTCATTCTCGCCATGATCACTACTCTTTTCAAATTCACCTTTCTACTTTCTCGAATCTCAGATCGCATTCACCTTCCCGGTCTCTTTTCTTATCACTCAAATCTCTCATGCAATTTCTGTCTCTTTTCTCCTTATCACTCAAATCTCTCATGCAAATACTGCCTCACGTCAAAAGCGTCGCGCTGCGTATTTAACCTCTTCGCATGGCTCTAAAATTAAAACTTAAGTTGCCACCTAGATTTTCTATTTTTAGAAAAGCTCATACCTAAATAACTGGTATCGGTTACATTTAACCGATATCGTCTATCACCTACCGATATCGGTTCCTTAACCGATATCGGTTACACACCTATCTTTTCTCAACAATGCTTCTTTTCTTCATTTCTCACCTAAATTTTTGTCGCACTCCGCTTATTTTCCCGCATAAACAACACCATTTACCACATTTGTTCATCCACCACACATATCATTACAATTTCATTAACATCATTTATTTTATACAAATACACAAACCATCAACTACGGATATCAAGCAACTATCAATCTATACATCATTTGGATCCAACTCATCGTTACATATATCACAATGTCACAAACCAACCATTCATCACATAACATGTCATTCATATATACGTATAAAACCAAAAACATCAACATCATCCATCTATTAACATGTCAACTAAAACTTATCATACATTATATATTACCAACCATTAAAAATATTTAAACACATTTTGAACACTACATGGATCAAAACATCGTCTCTATATATATACAAGTTTTCAAAATACAATGTGCCCTACATCGGGGCCTCTCGTGATCTCATAATCCACCAAAGCGCACGCAGCCGCAATAATCGTCAAAAATCTCGACTTGGCTCGCAGTCGGTCCTCGATCAACAATAGCTATATACTCGGCCAGCAGTGGTATCCACTATACAAACCCCTACTGCTCGCAGCAAGATACAATAAATGAATGAATGAATACATGAATAATACATGTGCACGCAGGCCTCTATCAATACACTGTTTGTAGACCGGTGCCCATCTCTAAAATACAACAACCATGTCCGGGATCTCTCGGCTCTCCCCACCACCTGGCACCTCTCCCCGCTGGTCCTCGTGGTGCCTCTCGCCTCCGCCCGCCACAGACACGCCGCCTGTGGCTCGCACCTCCCCGAGATCTCCGGCATGCGAGGTCTCGCCACATGTGCTGCATAAGCTCGATACTCGACTTCGATACATCAAGAATATCTCGATAATATCGTGCCTCTCGCTTCTAACCTCCATATAGCGCCTCGAGCCACCGACAGAGCTGGGCTGGTCCTCGCACCTACACCCAATGCCCTCGAGCCTGCATCGTGCTACTTGGTGGTAGGGCTGCGGGCCGCGGTGGTGCTGTTGCTGTTACTTTCACGTCGTACTGCACCGCACTGGCCGTGGTGCCGGTGGTGGTGCTACTCGTGCTCGTGCCTCGAGCTGGGCTACTGCTTTCGTAAGACACCTATTCGTGCTCAGGCTGCGCCTAATCGCCCGTAAAAGCCGCACTCCGACCCCGAGCTGATCTCTCTCTATCCTATCATCGCAGCCCAAGTCTGGCCGTGGCAAAGCAGTACTATCTTGGCTGCTCTCTACCACCCACCACACCCTCGTATGCTCCCTGCACCCAAAGATCATCTACACCTCCCTCGCTGGCCTCTCTGCTACCCAATTTGGATCCAAAGGCCGTGGTGCAGGTAGTGGGGCCTCTACATCATCTCTCCGTGATTTAAGGAAAGGGAGGTGCCTCGTCCCTGTCGTAGCCCCATCTCGCCTCGCTGCACTCTCTCTAGGGTATCCTCTCGTACTCTCCTGGGCCACCGCCCTCCTATCCGTAATGTGTACTGGATCGTGCACGCCTATAGCGGGCTCTCTCGCTGTGGTGGTGACCTCGTAGGGTCTCCATACAATGTCTCACCGCACGTGCCGTGCCTCTAGCAAGTGTCTATAGATGCCACATCCCGACTGTAATAACTACTCGCGCTACTGCCCACGACCCCCAACCACCTCTCGAAAGCCATATCGGTATATGACCTGTGGCCTGGCCCTGGGTAACCCTATCGGCCTCGATACATACGATGTGCTCGTATGCCCAACAATGCAACAAAAATGTAGAACAAATATCGACCGCCTCCTCCTGGAGATAGCCCCATAGCTCCTCACAACCGCATTCACGGATATACCGGTGCCAGCGTAATGTGTGCTCCTCCACCATCTCAAGCAGCACCCCATCAATGCTCGTGGGAAGCGGCCTCCTCTCGAGTCCGGGAGGGCGAAGCGGGTGATCCCAACCATCATCAACAAAGCTGGGCCATGTCTCGTGTCGATGCGCATGGTACATGTCACCGCACCGATACTCGCGCTTATGGTAGGTCAAGAAGACGGCCGCATCCCAAAACCTGCAGATGCTATCCATGGCAGATCTCGAATCTACTCCGGAAGATCGCCTCTCCTCGATAGGTAACCGAAGGATGCGATACACATCCTCCATGTGTGACGGTCATCTCCAGGTTGGGAGATGGAACACATTGGTCACCGGATCCATCTCTCGATGAGGGCGACCATCAGGTTGTGATCTCTCTCTATCACTCTATACCTCTGGACTCCACCGAGTCCCACCTCGCGCATGATGGCCCAATGAGCCGCAGATACGTGTGGCCTTATCCATACCAACAGCGGGGGCATCCTATCCCGCATCGTCAACTGCTGACATGCCTGCAAAACCAACCCACATCCTTAGACCTACTCTTTATTACAACATCTACTTTATCATCTAAACACCCTTTTTTATCCCCCCGACCATACCCCGACTCTCTACCACCCCCCTCTAGCAACCTACCACCCTAAAAACCCAAAACCATCCCACCCAAAACCAACAAAAACAAAACCCAAACAAAACACATGCAACCCAACCCCAACACAAAACCAACTCCCACACAAAAACCCCCAACCCAACACCCACACCGACCCACAACCCAACCCAAAAACCCAAAACCCAACCCTAAATCCAAACCCTTCTCCCACCTCCAACCCAACCCAACCCCCACACAAACCCACACCCACCGACAACCCAACCCAAAAACCCAAAATAACCAACCCACCCACACAACCCCACCGACGCCGGCCGATACATGACCGACGCTGGTCACCAACAACACTCCCCTTCCTAAAATTGTGTGGACTGATGCCGGTTGCTTAGTGACCGACATCGGTCAATGTTTTCTCCTGAGCCGAACCCGCGCGGCCCCCAAAACCCATTTTTACCTATTTCTACCCATCTCCCACCCAAATACCCTAAAAACTTACCCACCTACCCACCTTAGCCTATCTAGCCTATCTACCCTCTCCCTTTTTCAAATCATTTCCATTTTCTCATTATTTCCTAAAAAGGTTAATTCTACCCAAACCCCCAATTTAGCATAATACAACCAAATCACCAAATTAAAGAGTTTCAATCTACCCAACGATGACACGCCGCCGTGGTGGATGGGTGGTGGCGGTCCAGCTGGTCCAAATTCTCCAACTCCTCCTACCGTGCCATGGCTCCAATCCCGATCTCGCTGGGTCCCCGCCAATCAACCAATGCCGCTCTCCTTAATCGGGCCCACTATCAACTCTCTCCGCCAATACAATAGCTCCACCTCACTCAATCAAGCCTCTAATCTCAACTCTCCACGCTGACAAGTCGATTTGGTTTGCAAATAACAAAAGTGACAATGACAAGCCATATTTTTCTTTTTATAGGTTTTTCACCTTTCACCGATATCGGTTTCATTTTGCCCTAAGGAACCGGATCGGTCCCTTAACCGACATCGGTCATGCGCAGAATCGACATCAGGTTCTCTACCCAACTTTCACCCCATTCTTTGCCCTTATTTACTCCTTGCCTCTTTTCACCAATATCGCCTCTATCCACCTTTTCACGCACACCATTTGTTCACTTGTTCGGCCCGACCTAAGGCCTCAACCTACCTATTCGGCCCGACCCAAGGCCTCGCCTACCAATTTGGTCTCGACCTACGGCCTCAACCTACCTATTCGCCCGACCTAAGGCCTCAACCTACCAATCGGCCCGACCTAAGGCCTCACCCTACCAATCGGCCCGACCTAAGGCCTCAACCTACCTATTCGGCCCGACCTAAGGCCTCAACCTACCTATTCGGCCCGACCTACGGCCTCAACCTACCTATTCGGCCCGACCTAAGGCCTCAACCTACCTTTTTAGCCTGACCTAAGGCCTCAACCTACTTATTCGGCCCGACCTAAGGCCTCAACCTACCTATTCGGCCCAACCCAAGGCCTCGCCCTACCCATTTGGCCCGACCCAAGGCCTCGCCCTACCAATTTGGCCCGACCCAAGGCCTCAACCTACCAATTGGCCCGACCCAAGGCCTCGCCCTCACTATTTGGCCCGACCCAAGGCCTCCCTTTACCCTTCTGGCCCGACCCAAGGCCGCAACCCAACAACTTGGCCCGACCCACGGCCGCACCACTTCCATCCCTTACCCAAAATCAACACCATACACTTTTATCCACCCATCCGGTAGTTTTTTGTTTAATCGAGCTCACCTGTTCGTGTTTTAGCATGATTAGGGTCCTTGACTTGATCTGTCGACCAACTTTGCCCAGACCTAGACCGTGACGTTTATCTCAACCAAACCAACCTTTTGGTACTGCCGAACATGCCTAAACGTTCCTGTACCTTACCTGTTATATACCCTGGGGCTACTTCCTATGCCTTGGATACCAGGATTATATCACCCTTGTTTGGATAAACTATCGACCTTTGCCTCTGCACTGCTGGTTTGCTCGTCAAATCATGTACCCTAGTCATACTATGGCATTTCAATATGCGTCTGCTTCCTTGAACCTACCCCACCATCTTACCATCCCCTCTACCCCATTTACCCGTTATCAACCCTATCCCCGATTTCCGTTCACTCAATCTGTGATAGATTTGAGGGGATTACCTATACCTTAACAGAGTAACCACTTCATATTATTGTCCGCGACTTTACAAAACAAGCTACATGACAATAAGGGGCTAATGTAGACACCAAATTTGTGTCTTGACCCTTGTGACCCGCATCTCATCTCACAATCTAACCTCGTCACCTAAACCTTACTGTAATTATTTATTAATTACCTTGTAATTGATAAATCCACACCACCTTACCCGCCACCTCACTTTGCCACCTCATCATGACCTAACCCTAACCCTAAACTAACCTAATTAAGACCCATGACTTGGTCTAGACTCACATCCATAACTAATGCCTCCTTACTCGCACCCAAAGCCGACCTTCTAGCCACTTGACCAAGCCCGCAACTCGATCTCTCGGGAAAAAAGTTAGGAAGGTGGGCTATTTTACTAAAAATAGCCTACTTTTTTCCTTACCGATGCCGGTTCTACTCGACCGCCGTCGGTTACATGAATCGCCATTGGTTCCTCGTAAATGGGCTCCCCAAACCAAAACAACGGATCGGAATTTCATTTTTGGAGATCACCAAAGGATTTCTAGATCAACAGAGAGCATTAGCGAGGAACAAAATCTAGATCTTCACTTGACAGAGCAGAGACGCAGTGGAAATACCGTATGTTTACAACCAAGGAGATCAACTTGCATCTTTGTCAAAACCAAGAAGTCACATCTTGCATGTCCTTTGTTATAACATTTCTTATGCTCTGTGAATTTCAGTCCTCCTAAATCCATCTCTCGAATCTACTACCCAACGTGTCATTGCATCTAATCAATATTCTTTTGCTTCTAATCATCCCATTTCCTAATATCATCCATAAACCCAGCTTTACAAAACACCATAGCTACTAAGAAGATCCTCAGAACCCACCGGTATCGGTTATTAGTAACCGACATCGGCTATCAAGAACCGCCATCGGTTCTCTCGATCAAAACCGAAAACCAGCCTTTCCCTACCCAGCTTCAACCTACATGTGTCCTAGACCCAACCGACGGCGGTTACTTAAACCAGCCTTCTCCTACCCGTTTCAACCAAGTAATCTAATTGATATTTTGCAGTCTTTTGTGTTAATTCATATTAGCAAGGAAACTGACCACCTTCGAAAGGAAGTTTTATATTTCCTGCCCAAGGATTTCCTCATTTATTGTTTAATCAAAATCTTGTGGTCTTGTGTTCTTATTTCAGTAGTCCTTCCAAGACAAAAAGGAGTTCTTTGCAATCAACTTGATCTTTCTCTACGTGCACGCACACACCATCTCGACATTCAATGTATTCCTCTCTAGCCCTAACCTCATCTCTGTTTCTAAAAGGAATGAGAGGATAGAAGCAACTCTATTCCTGTAAGTGAAACATTCCGAGTGAAACAATACTTGAGTCATGATTTTTGATAACTTATTTTGTTAAGTTTATGAATGGTGCATTGTCAATTATAAAGGTTGTGAAACATGTATGCTCTTCCCTCTCACCTTTTAGATGATATTGGGAATCAAAAACATTTCAATACCTTCTTTATGCTTTCACAAACGCTTCACATAATTTTTTATAAGAAAAGAACTTCAAAGTTATCTCGATACGAATCTTACTTCTTTCAAATTGATTAAGTGTTTTCCATTTCTACAATATTAGTGAGGTTTTGTGTTGCATATGCTCTTTCTTTGCATCTTAGGATGATATGGGAAATTAGAAACAATGTGGTATGTCCCTTATATATGATTTTTGGTCGTTTGGAAAACTAGTAAACTTTATATGTAGGGCCTAAATACACTTGTCAAAGAAAGGTGGTTTGATACAAAAACTACTAATAAAATTTTGATGCAGGTCTTCGAAAGGTGTACAAGAAAACAACATTAAGAATAAAAGATAAAAACACACCACAATAAAAACATTGTATTTGTAGGTTCAGATAAGGGTACACCTCATCCTCTTAACTAAGGCATAA
The DNA here is from genome assembly GCA_018340775.1 of Taxus wallichiana var. yunnanensis. Lineage (NCBI taxonomy): Eukaryota > Viridiplantae > Streptophyta > Pinopsida > Cupressales > Taxaceae > Taxus > Taxus wallichiana. The sequence continues at coordinate 684,009,103 of CM031240.1, read as the reverse complement.
CCCCTTTGGCATAAGCCTTAAGCTATAATAATGGGGGTGTTCCTAGGAACCATAAAGTAGTCCATGCAAGAAGGAACCTTATGGATGAAATAGGAAGTACTTCGCATATCTACTTGATTAGTTTCAAATTTGTGAGTTAGAGTCAAAGTTTTTATATTGAAACCCCGGTGAGATCACACGATAAATGAATTTATTGCTCACTTTGTGTGAAGGGGGTAAAGAAAAGCTGAGATAACCCAAGACTAGTTAGTGTGACTTTCTTGGTAAATCAAGTTCACATTAGACAAACTTGTGATACCTAGTTGAGTGAACTAGCTAGGAAGTTATCTTAACTTGGAGCTAACTTATTTGTACCATCATGTTTAGAGCCATCACAAATGGAGAACTTATTCAGAGTCAAAAAAATATCAAAAAAGGAGAGTTCATCAAGTTAAAACTATGCGTTATTCATCACAAAATGTTTATGACGTTACTTTTTCTTAGTTTATCCCTCGCCGTAAGGTAAGATGAAACTCGCTAAAGTGAGGCCAAACACTTTTCAACGCCACTTGGTTTACTTCCTTCGTTTTCTTTTGACACTTTTTTTATCAAAAGAGGAACATCCATACATGTGTTATTAATTGATTGTATCACCACTTTTATGTCCATTTACGCTCATCCATGTTTCATGGGTTTGAGTTGTTAAATGTATAAAGTGTGTGCGTGCATTTTTACATCATTGATATCCATTTGATATTGATACCCAAGTCAAGATTGTCGTTTGTAGTTATGCTTGATTCTTCACTCAATTATTTTTATTGTATTGCCAAAATTTTGATACTTACATCTTGTTTTCTTGCAAACTTGACCTAATTGTCTAGATTGTAATGTTACACTATGTGCACCTTGACATTCCATGGTATACTTTAGCATATTTTTCTTTCAAAAATTACCTCAATTTTGAAATGTGTTGTTGTTACCTTTGTGTGTGTCATATCAATATTATTTTGATATTAATACCTTACTTTTCCATAAATTTTGGTTAACATATCTTAGTGGTATTGTTGTGTTGTTCATATTCATAACTCCCACTTTTTGAGATATAGGTATTGGTTGGATTCAAAATCCAAATTGATTGATTGAGCAAAAATCAGGTTTCTAGGGTCCCTTCAGGAAATTTTCTAACTCTCTGTATCCAGGCTGAAAAGAACAAGCTCTGAGAAAATGCGGAAAAAGGTTGCAGAAGGCAAGTAGGTTGATCCAGGAAAAATTGTGAAAATCGGCTAAGTCCTAGTCCTAGGAGCAACTGGGACATTTGGGACGTCAAGGCGTGGATCGGCCGAAAAGCCTCCAGGTGGCCCAAATAGCAACAGGGACATCTGGGACAGAAGTACGCGGCGGGCGCGAGAAGCCGATCCAGCCGAAAAAGAGAACTTTCGCACTAACTGCTTTGGGACATCTGGGACAAAGATACCCGAACCGGCCGGTTTGGCTGAAATGGGAACAAACAGTCGTCCAAAAAAAAAGTTTGGGACAAATGGGGCGCGAGGACGCGAAGGCAAATCGGGCAGAATGAAAGCGGAAAAGAATTTGTCCGTGAGGCCTTTGGGACATTTGGGACAAATGGCCTTGAACCGGCCTATTCGGCCGAAATCAACACAAAAGCACTTTGGGACATCCGAATGGGACAAAAGCGCGAAGGCGCGAAAAGCGGCAGGGCCGAGAACCAATGAAATCATGACACGTGTCACGGGAAAAAGTCAAAAGTCAAAGGCGAGTTTTGAGCTTAAGCGTCCGAACCAATGGGATAGTGCCACGTGTCCTAGGGCTAGGGCCTGAAAATTTCAAAGGAAAGCCCGCGAAAGGTAGAGGAGAGAGAATTGCTCGTCCAATCAGCACGTGCCACGTGTCATCCAGGTGGCAGAGCGCGGGAAGGATTTCAAAACACGTTTTCACCTGTTTTGTGCCCTAAATCTTCAGATCGCCATAACTTTCGATCCAAAGCTTGGATTTGCACGTTCTTTATATCAACGGAAAGCTGGTGAAATTCTCTACACGATTCTAGGGTCAATCTTGCGTTTTGGAGTAGTCTAGAGGGAGAAAATGAGAAACAGATCTGACGCGTGTTCATGGCCAGAAATGACATTCCAGCGACCAGATTTAATGCAGAATGGGTCGCATTCTCCTGTAATCCAGTCAAAGTGATAGGGTATGGGTTTGTAAGGTCCCCCATGCCATTTTAATGCACTGTCAGTCAAGAAAGAATGGGCTCCCATGCCTTTGTATGCGTTTTCTGTCTCACAGGTTCGACCCATGATGTAAAAAGATAGATTTGGCTCATTCGAAAGGGGAACATTTTTGGGCATAGCGAGACTTCTTCTTTCACCTCGTGCAAGTGATTGATGAAGGATCGAGACCTCTCAAGGATTGTAACAGTTTTCTTTTACCTCTCTGAGGGTGTAATGCGTGTTTTGACATTGAAATGATAATGCAAGCTCTGTGAATGGGTTTCAATCCTCTGTTTGTATTATTTGCTTGATTTCAGATACTAAATTATACATTATCAGTCTGTGTATGTTTTATGTTGTGAACTTTGGTCTGTGTCTATTTGCATGACAAATATGTTTCACCACTCCTTTTGGTGCATCACCATCTTTAGTTAGTTTCAATTTTTGCACTTCTACCCCTGTCTCCTTGCAAGTTAGAGTAGGATTAGGATCTAAACCTCTGTAGTTTTGCAAAATATAGATCTAAATCAGAGGAGTTTGAGGAACCAGCCTCTAATCTGGAGATTCCTCTCTCAGTTTCACAAGTCCCCATGCTTGGAGAGAGGTTTCCATGTTGTGCAATCACATTGGATGCTAGAGTGATCAACCTAGAAGCCTGATCTGCATCCAGGGGTGCTGTGAGTCTGCAACAATAGTTTTGGCACGCCCGGTGGGACCTAGAGGTCTCATTTTTATTGCAGCAAAGTTGATGTGCATCTGCTGCAATTTTCTTGCTTGAAAAGAGCTATTATTTGCATATCTGGCGACTCCGAGAGGAAGAATCAATTGGTTTCAGCAGTTCAGGCCTGAAAGCTTATGAGAAGAATCACAAGGTCAAGAGTTGGAGAAGAAGAAGTGTTGTTTGAATACCTGTAATTATCTCCAAGAAGAAGGCAAAGAGGAAGAAGGATTCAAAGGTCTCCATCTCCACCAAACAGAACTCTCTCAACTCCTCCACCTGATCGGCCTTTCATTCAGTATTCAAGAGTTCTTGACCAATCAAGAATGGCGCAACAGTGAACCCCTATGTCAACTTCACAGAGGTGCACCCACTTGCTCTCAATGCACAAAATCCAATCCCAGTTGCAGCATTGAAGAACATTCCATTTTACTTGGAGAAAATCAGACCACTCCTGGTGATCATGTCAAAGGACATTGCTAACATTTGTGCATGCGATCCATGAGATTAATGAGATGCAAGTAGTTGTCAAATTCTTTGGCATCTTCATTGAAGGGAAAGCATTGCAATGGTTTAGGAGCCTTGAAAGTGGCTCTATCACAAACTGGAATCAGCTGTGTATTGCACTTCATGATCAATTTGGAGAGAAGGGAGACAACTTGTCTCTTTTGGAGCAGCTGACAACCATCAAGAGAGCTTCCAATGAGCAGCTAACTGACTTCAACTTCAGATTTCAAAGGTCTTGGGATAGAATTCAGTAGCAATCAGGCCAACAGTGAACAGAAGGTGCTTTTCTATATTACCTTAAAGCTTTAAATTCTGATATTTCTATGTTGGTTCAATCTATGGGAGGCACAACTATCCCTGCTGCTTATAGTATTGCCATTAGAGCTGAAAATTGTCTGATTCAAGCTGGCAAGCTAGCTCCTAGGCCTCCAATGCCATTATATCCAAGTTTAGAGAGCCCAAGTACTAGTCAAACACCTGTCTTAGCTCCTTCTCCCACTCCTAGAAATCAGAGTTCAAATGAAGCTTCCACTTCATCTCCAAGTGCCCCAAATGAGCTTCAAGAAGTCATGAAGCAACTGCAAAATTTAGGTAATGAGCTGGTCACACTCAAGAGACAGCAAGCTCAAGGTTTTAGACCTTCGTATCAGCCTCAAGCTCAACCTAATAGGCAGCCATATCAGCCTCAAAGACCACCTAATCCAGCTGCAAATATGAATCAAACAAGGCCTCCTGCCAATAGACCATTCCAGCCCTATAATCCAAATGCCATATCTACCTCTAAGGCATTAGTACCAGCACAAAACAACATTGCCCAGGAGTATGATTGGTGTTTTCCATGTAATGAACCTCATAATCAATCCATGTGCTACAATGGTGCTTTGACTCAAGCTTTAATGGTAACAACTACTGGTGTGGAGGGTGAGAGCAGTCAAGAAAACAGCCAACAACAAGAAACATTCCAACAGCAATCAGCCCCAAATGACACCACATTGGTAAATTGGCAAGCAGAGGATTTCTGTGGCATGAATCAGGCAGTTTCTCAAGGTGTTGCAGCCAACACAAGGTCAAAAAGGAGAAATTTGGGTGAAGAACAGCCATTAGCCCCAGCCAATCCACAACCTTCCACAGCTCCACAAATGATTGGCAAGCAAAACCCAGTTTCAAATGCACAAGGGCAGCCAAGAACAGCCCCTAGGCCAACTCAAATGCCAGATGTTGCTGCCCACATACAAGGAGTAAATGTGCAAACCAAGGGACAGCAGAGAGATCCTTCATCACCATTCAGTATCATTGATCAGATGAAGAAGACAAACGTCAATATATCTATGTGGGAATCCCTATCCATCCCAGGCCAAAGAAATCTGCTGCAAGCTGCCATGAAGGATTGGCCAACTTCGAATCAGCAGGTCCAAATGCAAGAGAAGGTACTCACAAATGCTTGGCTGAAGGAAATCATGGAGCACAACAAGGTAAAATGTTGAAGCCTCCCCCTTTTTATGTTTCGTTAATCATTGGAAATCAGCTAGTGCATAATTGCATGATAGATTCTGGGGCAAGTAGCTCAGTAATGCCTAAATAGATAGCTGATCAGTTAGGGCTCCAGTATGAAATAACATCTAAGGGAGTAGTGCAGTTGGATGGGACAGCAATAGCAATAGTTGGAGTGATTAGAAATTTGAGTCTTACCTTGCATGCATGTCCAAATGTTGTTGTCTTACAAGATATATCAGTCATAGACCTTCCACCACTCTTTGCCCTATGTTTGTCAAGGGACTTCACTGCCAAAATTGGGGGATATTTGTCCAGCTGATTGGTCTCACATGCTATTCAGAACAAGGTATGGAACTAAGGCTACAATTAGGTCAGAACCTATTGCAAACTTCCACATTGAGCCCTATACTCCAAGTCAGATTAATGCCAATTGCTCAGCATTTGATCAAGAAGATCACCCAAGCACTGATGAAACTGACACTAAAGTTGGAAACATCCCGGATCTAACTCTTGATGAATGGGCAAGCAAGGTGCATGCTTTTGATCCTTATCAAGGAATAGAAGAATCTGAGCTAGGAGTCTATTGTATACACGAAGAAAGTCAACCTATTCCTAGCATCACCAAGCCAAACCACAAGGATGACAATGAGGTATGGCAGTTGCTTTTTGATGGATCAAGGAGTAGACAAGGTGCAGGAGGTGGAGCCGTGCTTATTTCACCTCAAGGAGTAAAGTATTATTCAGCTTTTAGATTTCAATTTGCATGCTCCAATAACACTGCTGAATATGAAGCCTTGGTGCAAGGGATGCATTGGGCAATCAAGAAAAAAATAAAGAACTTGCAAGTCTTTGGGGACAGTGAATTGATTGTAAATCAGGTCAAGGGACAACATGCTGCCAAAAATGATCTACTCAGGTGCTACAAGAATAGGGTGTGGGACCTCATGGAAGATTTTGAGGGTTTCGGCATCAAAGCCATTCCTAGGAATGAGAATCAAGCTGCTGACAGGCTTGCAGCAGTAGGGGCAGCCTTTGACATTGTGGAAAACATTCAACAAGACAAGATACAACCAAACATCCACGTGATTGTGAGGCCTTCAGTGCCGGATAATGATGTCAGTTGGCAAGTATTTGAGAATGACCAGCAAATCATCCACTTCTTGCAAGAAGAAGCTGAGTTCTCAGCTAAGAATCAAGAGAAGTTGGAACAACAATATGGTGACCAGGTGATACAGCTGAGAACTGACAAGCTGCCCAAGGACTTATCACTTTGGAGTCCATTTTTAACCCCAATGATCAGTTTAGAAAGGAGAAAGCAAACATTCAGGTCAAGAGAGAAGATTCGGTATCCATCTTGGTAGAAGAGAACAAGCCATTGCAAATTGGAAAGATGACAACTGAGCAAGAAAGGTGTGAGTTCATACAGCTATGTCAAGAATTCCCTGACGTGTTTGCTTGGAGCTATGAAGACTTGAAAGGTTTCAATCCCAACTTAGCTCAGCATACCATTGAATTGGATCCAAATACTAAGCCTGTCAGGCAGAAACAGAGACCAGTCAATCCACACATGGAGCCTCTCATGAGGAAAGAATTGGACAAGCTGATTGAGTCAGCAATTATATTCCCAATCAAGCATTCTAGTTGGGTTGCCAACTTAGTTCCAGTCAGAAAGAAGAGTGGAGAGATCAGGCTATGTGTTGACTTCAGAGATTTGAATAGAGCCTCTCTCAAGGACCATTATCCACTCCCTTCCATGGAGCAAATATTACAGTCGTAGCTGGTTCAGAAAGGTTTTCACTACTTGATGGTTACTCAGGCTTCAATCAGATTATGGTAAAGGAGGAAGACCGAGTTCAAGACAAGCCTTCATGACCAAATGGGGCACATATGCTTACAAGAAGATGCCATTTGGGACTATCGAACACCGGAGCAACATTCCAGTGAGCTATGGATATGGCATTCAAAGGCTTGATCAACAAGATAGTGTTGGTATACCTAGATGATATCACTGTCTTCTCAAAGAATGCTGCAGACCATCTCTTTCACCTCAGGCAAGTGTTTCAGAGGTGTAGAAAGTTTGGAGTGTCTTTGAATCCTAAGAAGTGCATCTTTCTTGCACATGAAGGGAAGCTCCTTGGCCATATTGTCTCCAAGGAAGGATTAGCAATTGATCCAGAGAGGGTTGAAGCCATAAGAGCTCTACCATTGCCAAGTCACAAGAAAGCCCTTCAGAGTTTCCTGGGAAGGATAAACTTTGTTCGGAGGTTTGTCCCAGATTTTGCAGCCCTTGTCAAGCCCATCACCAAAATGTTAAGAAAAAGCATGGCTTTCAAATGGACGGCAGAAGGCAAGGAGAGTTTTGAAGCAATCAAAGAAGCCATCTCCCAGGCACCCACTCTCATCAACCCAGACTTTTCCAAGGATTTCATCCTCTATGCATTTGGAGGTGATGACACTATTTCTGCCATTCTGGTACAGCAGAACAAAGATAATGATGAACAACCGATTGCCTTCTTCAGCCAGAGCCTAGATGACTGCGAAGTGAGGTACTCTTTTATTGAAAAACATGTGCTTGCAGTAATCAGGAGCTTGAAGAAATTCAAGCATTTAGTCTCAAACAACAAGGTCCAGTTGCTGGTCTCACATGCTGGGGTTAAGGACTTCCTCCTCAACAAGGATTTGAATGAGAAAAGGGCAGGTTGGATCACCCGTGTCATGGAGTATGACATTGAGATCAAGATCACCAAGCTGGTAAGAGGGAAAGGATTGTGTGAGCAGCTGGTTTTGGGAAAGCAAAAAGAAGTATGCAACGAAGAAGAGGCTGTTTTGACAGTTCAAGACAGCCATGAGCTGAGTGGCAGGCAAGAAGAAGACAATGCTGCCCCGACTCCTTGCTGGACCCAAGGCATTATGCACTTCCTACAAACAGGCCTATGCCCTCCAGAGATGAGCAAGACCCAAAGGAGACATTTCAGATTGCAGGCTGTCCCGTACGCCATTGTTGATGGAGTTTTGTTCAAGAAAGATGTGAATGGAGTGCTGCTGAGATGCATTAGCACAAGTCAGATTCAAAGGGTGTTAGAAGAATTTCATAATGGACCATCTGGTGGCCATTTTGCACCGAGAGTGACAGCTCTAAAAATCATGAAGGCTGGTTATTATTGGCCTAGAATCTTTAGTGATTGCTATGCATGGATCAAGAGGTGTAAGAATTGTGCATTCTTCACAGGAAAAGAGAGACTCGCTGCCCTTCCATTACATCCAATTATAGTAGATCAGCCATTCATGCAGTGGGGACTTGACTTCATTGGAGCCATCAATCCCAATTCGAGCCAAGGGCACAAATGGATTTTGACAGCCACAGACTACTTCACCAAATGGACAGAAGCAGTAGCACTCAAAGAGGCAAATGAGTCTAACATCTTAGACTTTTATGAGCAGATAACAACCAGATTTGGTGTACCTGCCACAATAATTTCTGATAATGCATTGGCATTCATTGGATCCAGGGTGACTGAGTGGGCTGTCAAGAACGGTATTTACCTAAGCACTTCATCAAACTATTACCCTCAAGGTAATGGCCAGGCCGAGTCTACAAACAAGAACTTGTTGAAGATCATTAGGAGGACTCTTGATGAGAATCAAAGGTCTTGGCATACCAAGCTAAAATCAGCCTTATGGGCTGATAGGATAACTCCCAAACGATCCACAGGTAACTCTCCATTTAAGCTTGTCTATGGAAGAGAGGCAATCTTGCCCATGTCACTTGAGTTGCCAACGTTGGAACTCATGAAACAGCTGGAGTTGCTAGAATTTGAGCCCATGGAGGTGAGGTATGCAGAATTGATGGAGCTGCAAGAGATCAGAGATCAGGCATCCCAAGCAATGGAAAAGGATCAAGCTTTGATCAAAAAGACCTTTGATAGGAAGGCCAAAGATAGATCTTTTCAAGTAGGAGATCTAGTGTTGAAATGGGATGTGGACAGAGCAAAACCGGGAAGGCATTCAAAATTTGATGCCATTTGGAGTGGCCCATACATGGTCACAAAGTGCAAGAACAACAATGCTTTCCAATTGGCCTCATTGGATGGTGAAGAACTGCAGATTCCAGTAAATGGAATCTATCTCAAGCGTTGCTTCTAGAGGGAGGTTCACTACATCTGTAAATATTAGATTAGATTTCCTTTCCTCCAAGTGCTTGTGCACATTGTTTTGTTGTAGGTTAGTTTTGTTTTCCCTAAGTGCCTTGGCACAACTTGCTGTCCATGGAGATGTTTAGCATGTCTTTGCTTTCATCAGGTGGCATTCCATCTTCCTCCTTGCACATTCTGAGTCAGTTTGGATTCTAAACAGAATATTTGATGACTCCATGCCCAATGGATTGCTTCAGGAAACTGGTCTTTTCATCTAGCAGGCAGATGACCCCGCTGAGTCGCCAAATTGTTATCCAAAATTCACCCCCCAGGGTAAATTTTGATAACATGCATCAGAATATTCAAATCCCAAGCAAATTGATTGATTCAGAGCAAAAATCAGGTTTCTAGGGTCCCTTCAGGAAATTTTCTAACTCTCCTGTCCAGGCTGAAAAGAACAAGCTCTGAGAAAATGCGGAAAAAAGGTTGCAGAAGGCAAGTAGGTTGATCCAGGAAAAATTGTGAAAATCGGCTAAGTCCTAGTCCTAGGAGCAATTGGGACATTTGGGACGTCAAGGCGCGGATCGGCCGAAAAGCCTCCAGGCGGCCCAAATAGCAACAGGGACATCTGGGACAGAAGTACGCGGCAGGCGCGAGAAGCCGATCCGGCCGAAAAAGAGAACTTTCACACTAACTGCTTTGGGACATCTGGGACAAAGATACCCGAACCGGCCGGTTCGGCTGAAATGGGAACAAATCCAAAATAGGAGAAAATGAGCAAGGTGGCCGACGGGGATGGGACAAATAGGACAAGCAGATTTGGGAATGAGCCGGCCGAATCAGGCGAAGCAGAACGGAAGAATTTGTCCGCGAGGCCTTTGGGACATTTGGGACAAATGGGCGTGAACCAGCAGTTCGGGCTGAAATCAGCACAAAAAAGCCTTTGGGAAATGGGACATAAAGACGCGAAGGGAAAAGGCCGGCGGCGGTCGAGGACCAATGAAATCATGACACGTGTCACGGGGAAAAAGTCAAAAAGTCAAAGGGCGAAGTTTTGAGCACTTGGCCGAACCAATGGGATAGTGCCACGTGTCCCAGCTAGGCCCCAAGAGCAAATTTCAAAAGGAAAGCCCGCGAAAGGCAGAGGAGAGAGAATTGCTCGTCCAATCAGCACGTGCCACGTGTCATCCAGGTGGCAGAGCGCGGGAAGGATTTCAAAACACGTTTTCACCTGTTTTGTGCCCTAAATCTTCAGATCGCCATAACTTTCGATCCAAAGCTCGGATTTGCACGTTCTTTATATCAACGGAAAGCTGGTGAAATTCTCTACACGATTCTAGGTCAATCTTGCGTTTTGGAGTAGTCTGGAGGGAGAAAATTGAGAAACAGCTCTGACACGTGTTCATGGCCAGAAATGACATTCCAGCGACCAGATTTAATGCAGAATGGGTCGCATTCTCCTGTAATCCAGTCAAAGTGATAGGGTATGGGTTTGTAAGGTCCCCCATGCCATTTTAATGCACCTGTAGTCAAGAAAGAATGGGCTCCCATGCCTTTGTACGTTTTCTGTCTCCTGGGTTCGACCCATGCAATGTAAAAAGCCAGATTTGGCTCATTCCGAAAGGGGGAACATTTTTTGGGCATAGCAGACTTCTTCTTTCACCTCCAGCAAGTGATTGATGAAGGATCAGACCTCTCCAAGGATTGTAATAGTTTTCTTTTACCTCTCTGAGGGTGTAATGCGTGTTTTGACATTGAAATGATAATGCAAGCTCTGTGAATGGGTTTCAATCCTCTGTTTGTATTATTTGCTTGATTTCAGATACTAAATTATACATTATCAGTCTGTGTATGTTTTATGTTGTGAACTTTGGTCTGTGTCTATTTGCATGACAAATATGTTTCACCACTCCTTTTGGTGCATCACCATCTTTAGTTAGTTTCAATTTTTGCACTTCTACCCCTGTCTCCTTGCAAGTTAGAGTAGGATTAGGATCTAAACCTCTGTAGTTTTGCAAAATATAGATCTAAATCGGAGGAGTTTGAGGAACCTGGAGATTCCCTCTAAGTCCCCACGCTGGAGAGAGATTCCTCTCTCGAGTTTCACAAGTCCCCACGCTTGGAGAGAACAATAGTTGATTGATGTTTAGAACAAACCTTGTGTGATTGCATCTTGCAATTATTCATCATTATCGACTTATCCATTTAGTAACCACATAAGTAGACAATCGCTTTAGCATTTTTACAAAACCGTGAGTATCAAAACCATGGGCCAAAATCGTCCCATAAACCTCTCGGGTCAATAATACCACCCATATGAGAAAAGCACATTTCCGTTATATAGGGCACATTTTTTTGGGCCAAATTTTGTTTTTAACCCTTAAAGAAAACTATGGAAATCTGTACAATACTCTTAGTGTACATTATTCAACATTTTCACACATGAAAATAGGCTCCACAACCTAACATTTTGAACTTGCATGATTTTTCCTTGTGTTTATCCATCTTATAAACTCATTTCTAGGAAAATCCTTTGGGTCTTTGATCCCCTTGATCTTTTCTTTTTTTCCCCTAAAGTTCATGGTCAATTTTTGAACATATCTTTTAAACCTTGGAAAAATATTTCCTATCAAGAAACTTTTGCATCAATTGAATATTGGAAATCTTTCCTTTGTATCCTTTATGTTCTAAGATTTTTATCAATTCTTTGACATTTACACCTCTAAAATTCTTGTTTAAACCTTGTTGGATTATCAATCTTAAGTCATCATGATGTATCTTTTCCTTAGCTTCCTTTTGTAAAATCACACAAACATCCCCATCTTTAGAAATGTCTAGTTAGTTTTCGTTATGTTGCCCAAATCAACATGAAACCTTCTTCACTTTGAATAAGTTTGAACATACAATCTAGGTATAGAAATTTGAACCCAACACATGCCAACAATGATTGATTGTCACAAGGTCCCTTATACATATGACAATAAGGAATTAAATTTTTGGCATTCACATCAAAAGACACCCATCATAACTAAACCTCACTTTTTCTTTGCACTAGAGAACTCATTCCGGTAACTGCGTTCCCCACCTTCATCTCATAGTTTATGGTATGGTTTGGATACTTCTGATCCAAATTATTATTTGAGTTCCCCACTATTTTTATGATACTAATCCAAACATTTCCTCTTCTTTTGAGGATTCCAATCCAAATATTTCCTCCAATTCTTCTGATGATTCGGATCCAAACTACTATTCAGATTCATCTAATTTGACTCATAAGTTGTAGTTCTACCTCTTTCACAAGAACTTATTTATCATTTATCTAATGTGATTATTGAGTCACTGGTCATCCCCTTATTTACAGGACCTTATTTATAAAACATCTAACATGAAATTCTTTAATAACGTTCCTCCCCTTCTTCGTAGGACCTCTTTTATTAGTCACCTCAACGAACTCTTACTCCTTTGAAGATTTTTGTGACTCAAATTCCTTCTAGTCAATCATGTAAGTTGAATCCTAAGTCGTAATCTATGGAATTTTAGTTACAAAATCCTCCTATTCTTCCTCCATGATGTCTTCTTATAGGGAAACCTATACCAACAAATTTGAAATCTTCTTCTACTCACAAGACATCTAGCCCTAATTATGATTTGTCTCTTGAGTCATTTTATTTTATTAATCATCATAAAAATACTTCTAAGTCTTCCACACCAATTGAACCTCTTTCATCTAATCAACCCCTGGTGGTTGATCAACAACTCATACCGATTGATCTCTTTAAAAATTAAGAAACAATCAAGGCATTTATAAGGGCACACAAATATATTCCTCTAGCATTTTACGAGTAAGGATTCTCTTTAGACTTCAATGCATCCATGTATTATGAGGAAAATTTGTATTCCTTTTATCAAGAAACAGAGGAAGATCCTTAGATCATGAAAATTGATCTTCCTCTTATTCTTTCATCTTCACATTCTTCATTACATGATGAAACTCATGGGTCTTGCATTGATCAAAGGCCTATCTTCTCATCACCCAGTCAACCTTTTCTTATCATAATTCCTTAATCACAATCTATTATGGGGTCAACACCAAGTAGCCCTTCATCTTCGTTTAGGTGTGGGTCACCTTCTAAAGTATCCCTCCCTCTGCTATTTATGGGAGATTTTGAGAAGTTCACTATATTCTATTCTTGGGGCACATCTAAATAGCCCCTTGTCTTCTATGTATGGGTCACCCTCAGGTATTCCATCATTTTCTATTCTTAGGCCACATCCTAGTAGCCCATCATCTTACATCTATGGGTCACATCCTAATATCCCTTCTTCTTCTATTCTTGGGCCACATCCTAGTATCCCTTCATCTTCTATTCATGGCTCACCTTCTGGTAGCCCCTCTTCTTCAATTCTCAGACCATGTCCTTTTCGTCCATCACATTATTCTTCTATCAATGATTGTGGCAAGCCCACCATCATTCCTCACATTCCTCCCATCAATTATAAACATCCATGTTCTTCTCCCACTTCTCAGGATCAGACAAGTCACACATTAGCTTATAAGAAACCTAGAAAAGTTCTTTATCAAGTTAAGATAAAAACTCTAAAGAGCTCCAAAGCTCCCAACAACTCAAAGGATTAGAAAATTCAAAATCAAATGCAATTCTAGAATGCACACCAACGTACCCATCAAGTATGGTACAGAGTGTAGAAACATATGGATACAGAACTCAAGCTCCCACATACAAAATTCATGTTTCAAAACATTCCCTAATAATTTTTTGAGTGTGAACTCACCACGATCATCAAAATCAGGGATAATATTACACTTGATACGAAAAAATACCTAGTCTCTCTTATCAAGGAAATTAAGAACATCATTTTTGGATCCTATCACTCAGAGTAACATGTTTCATTATGATAATCATAAAATAAAACATAAAAATAAAATTAAAATGAGAAAAAATTAAAACATTACAGAAAAAAAATCAAAGGTAAAAACATCAAACATTGCAATCAGGTATTGTGTACACGTGGATGTTCTTTCTTCCATTTTTTTCATATTCCATTGTAAGTCATCCACCATTTTCATCCCATTGATGTTATTATCGTTAGCCTATTTGCATGAATTTTATGACATTTATCTTTATGGTATCTGTTTGACCCTGGTCTTTTATCACCTTGGTAAATTAAAGAATGACTAACCTCTTAGAGATCCTATCACAATTCTCATCTAATAAACTTGTTGTGAAGAAATTTTGGACGTATTTTTTGACACTAGACAATGTCATCATCACAATCAATTCCACATCCTTCCATCAATCCATCAGTGATTCTTAACCCCTTGTCAAATAAGAGAGCTGAAATAAGTTTTCAGTAAACAAAACAAGAATCAAAATCAATCAATCAATAAAGCAAAAGTAAATTGATATATAAATCTCTTGGGGTATTTCCAATAATCTCTACCATGGCTATGGACACCTTACTAGCAATAATTTTTTTTTTTTTGATTCAAATTAAATACATCTCCATTGGGGCTATGGATGTCTAGTTGATAATAGAGCAATGTACAACTCTCCTTCCACCCTCCATTCACTAATCACCTTTCAAACTAAATCATTCATACACATTGGCTAGTGTATTCACTTGCTATCTATCAATGCTTTCCTTCAAAATGTAATTAATTTTCATGTACACAAATAGGATCTTTACGATTTTCCCCAATTTGAAAGAAATCTACATGTGTGCCCTGTTTTGTGCCCTAATTTTTCCAAAACCTACAGGCTCTACCATTTTTCCTTTTTCCCGATCATGGAAGTTTAAAATTGATCGATTTGCACTTGTATGCCATTGAAAATCTAATTCCATGATAAAAATGCTTTGAAAACATGTTTCAGTTGGTTCAATTTCAAGAAATTTGTCATCCTTAGCAAAAAAATTGAATTCTAAGGCATCCCTAGCATTTTCTGTGTTTTGACGGTCAGAAGGGCATCATTTTCCCATAAATTTCTTCTTCAGCATTCATCGGCAACGTGGCTTGTTCTAATTGGCCAAGGGATGATGGAAAATTGTTTTAACTTATCACTTTTTGCTTTTTTGGAAAAAGGGTGAATTTGGTCCCATGGCTCCGCTTTACTCTGATTGGTTCTAATGTTGATGACATGTCCTCTTTTGATTGGATGAGAAGCAACAAGTATTTTTGTGCCTTAAGGCATTTTGGAAAAAGAGTTAAAGTGCAAAGAAAATGCCTAGGGCCCACAATGAATCAGAATGGAACACATGGCGGCTTCAGAGCCAAGGATAGAATTGTGGGTGGTCGGGTTCTTTTGAAGTTTTTTGACTTTATTTGGTTAAAATATTAAAGTCACAAAACAATCTAGAACTGTCACAGTGAATCACAGGTGGACACGTGTCATGTTTGCATCAAAAGGAGGAGGATGCAGATTGGCGGAAGACTTAGAGATTTTTTGTCTTTTTTGGCAAAAGATATGAAAATGTAGGAATGAGCCGAAACCCGCAACGAATCACATATGAACATGTGGCAAGGTCAGAGGCACAACTGCAGGCCCGTGGGGAAAATATGGAAATTTTTCCTTTTAGCAAAATAGGTATAAAATGAAATTTTGGAGCGTAGGTCCATTAGGACCCATATTAGAAACAAAGGGCGGAAGGGCGGAGATGCGGGGATATTTTGGAAAATTTTACTTTTTCCAAAAAGGGTAAAATGTGTAGAATCGAGCCGCGATTCTGTTGGGACCCACATTGGGACACGTGTCAAGCTCATTTTCAAAGGGCGGAGGGGCGGAGAAAAATGTCAAATTTTTACATTTTTCCAAAAGTGTTAAAATATCAAAAGTGATCCCAAGCCCATTTCCAATCACATTGTGACACGTGGAGGGCTCAGATTAAAGGATAAAGGAAGATCAATGGTAACTGTGCATTTTTCAGTTTGGCCGCCATTTGAGCTCAGGAAGCTTGGAGATGCGATTTTTGCATCAATTTTCACCAATTTTTGGTGAATTCATGTTGTTTTTGCCTTCAAGGATCAATGGAATCAATTTGAAAATTCAATTTGTAGATCTAAGGTACTTTTGAAATGAAATTTTGTTCGGGCTCGAGTAGAAATGTGAAATATCAGATCAAAAGTTACAGAGGCAAATTTGGAAAGTGTAAAGGTGAAATTATGAAAGAGGAGCATGCTGCATGAAAGAAGGAGGAAAAACGTGCTCCCAGCTGAAATTATGATGAAAAAATCCTCAATGATTCACCTTTTTAAACACCTGGAAACTTTTGTTACAAATATGTTAAACATCCCTGTCTGCGAATCATGATGGAATTTTGTAACAAACTTGATGCTTGGCATATTATTTTCTTGGGAGAGAAGGCTTGAATGTAATAGAGAGATATATAATACATGTTTTGAGACATGCAAAAGGTCAAGAGTTCATTTTCACGAGAAAATTTTGAGAAAAGCTCATCTTTTGAGAAAACTTTCAAAGAAACTAGGTTAACTTCCTTTGTGTCAAATTTTCATTCATGTTGAGTTGGTTACAAGTGTATAGCCATCAACAAGCTCTGAGATTGTTTAAATAACTCTCCCCTGCTGATGAATCTGATAAACTTTGAGTTAATTTGTGTTAAATCTCTGGACAATTTTGTGTTTATTTCATTTCAGAATGTCTGCAAGTAGTTGTTCTAGTTCCTATTGCAATCTTGTATCAAAATCTATCTGAATCACATAGGTCTCAATCCTTGTGATAGTTTAGTGGCATCTGTAATTTCATTTTCTAGAAGAGCTTTCATCTGGGAATGAAATAAATGATTTAAAATCACTTTTCTTTCATCTGTTGACAGAGATTGTTTGTAAGCTTTTGGGTGTACCTTAGGCATGATTTATCTTAGATTTTGATGTTTTATTGGGTTTTCTAACTTGAGCCTTTGTGCTAGAATCTCAAATATTGTGTGAAAAGGTGAAAATATGGGCCTCCATTGATGCACACCTTTTGTTTTTAGTTGAAGGAATGTTTTAACTATTTTAAAGCTTTATGTTATTGAAGTTCTCCATTGTTGTGAAGCTCCTCAAGGATCTGGAAAAGTCCAATCTATCTTGTTGAACTCCCACCCAAAAAAATCATTCAAAACAACTAATCCTACCTTTTACTACCCCTGTTTTGACCTATATACCCACAAAAGATCAAAATCCATTTGCTAAAGTATGCAGAACAGATCAGGATTTCAAATGTCTTTAGTAACCTTTGCCTTGCATTGAAAGTATCTCCATAATCTGGAAGTGACAACTTGTGAAAGTCAGATTTGGAGTGTTGATCATATTTTCCCAAGGCCCTTTTCATACTATTTGCATAAATTGAGGATATCTTCATCTCCTTCACCATTTGAGGGTTACAAAATAGGTTCTCTTACCTTGGTTGAAAGGCACAACCTAAAATAGTTAGGACAAGATCAAGTCCTATTTGAGTGCTATCCATCTCTCCACAAATCTGAGTACTAGTTAGATCATATCCCTGGCTACAAAATGACACACACCATGATCCATCTATCTTCAAGCTTCATGCCATATCTTTGATGCTACTTAGACTGAAAAGGAGAACAAATTTGGGTACCAACACTAGTGGCACCATTTCTAGGGATGAAGAATGCAATATCTTTGTTAATCTGCTTCCAGTTCATATTCTTTTGAGTCCGTCAACACCAGTGGCACCATTTTAGGGACATTATTAGTTCAATCTTATCCACATGCATACATATTTGAGATTTCTTAATGCATATCAAACCCTGGTAATGTCTCTTGGAAGTTTTGTCTGCAAATATATTGTTAAAGCATCATTCTATACTTAGATTTGCAAGGTGTATATGAAAGGTTTCAAACTTCTATTTGCAATTTTATCAATTTCTAGCAGTAGTTGCACTTCATTTGCATTTGTGGTTGATAGATTCAAGAAAAGGAAGATCTGATCTATAAATTTTGGCAAGATTTTCAAGTGCTGATAGGTATTTGACAAAGTATTTTAGTGCATTTGCACAACTAGGGTGAAATTCCTTAGTGGTGACTCCATGTTGTTTTGATCTTGATAAATACCAGTGTCTTAGCTTTCTATCATTTGTTTTTTGTGTTGCTAATCTCTACAAAACTAGAAGGAAGAAGATCTCTCTTCATTAGAGACTCTACTAAGAAGTTGTTTTCAGATTCAAGGAACTCAGAGTTAGAAGGGAGAAGAGTTTGGAAGGTGGTTGGAGAGTAGAGCTCAAGGAAGGAAGTTCCCTTGGTTGAACTTGAGATTAATTGATCCTTGTCATTGAGGACTGCAGTTCTTCTTTAGATAGATCTGAATCAAGATAGTCCTCTTGAAAATTTACATTCTCCATCTGGAGAGGGACCTTCATTTGTCTTTGAAAATATTTCTCCTCATTCTGCCCTTATTTTTCCAAATCTGCTAGAGTTTATCAAGAAGCTGATCCTATAGGGGATATCCATTTTGAAGATTACATTTCTATTCCCCAAGACCTCTCACTCCTCATCATTTTGTTTCTCCTCCAAGATCACCACCTCAAAACAATATGGCTCAGCCTAGACCTCCATTTTTGTTAACACCTTTGGTCCTATAAACTTTAGAGGAATGGATGGTTACCCAAATGTTGTCCCACAAGATGTAAGGAATAGATTGCCAAAATTCCAAGGTAACAATGCTATAACTGGTGATCAGCATCTCAAAATTTTTGTTAACATGATGGAGGATTTTGAAATAGAGCATGAAGATGTGTATGTTAAATTATTCATTCATACACTAGAAGAGGATGCAAGGGATTGGTATAAGGCTCTGCCTAATAATTCTATTGATTCTTGGACTGAGATGAACAATGCATTTAGGTTGTAATATGGTGACAAAACTGATCCTAGGTTTCTATTGTCAAGAATTTGAAAATATCAAGAAGAACCCCAATGAATCAGTGCATGACTTTAACACAAGGTTTAAAAAAACTTTGAGAAGGTTGCTTGTTAATTTGAGGCCATGTGATGAGTCATGCTTGATCAAATATGTAGATGCATTTGATAAGAAGGCAACCTACTACTTAAGAGACAAAAACCCTACTAATTTGAGGCAGGCCTTCACCATGGCACTGCAGATTGAAAACAATATCAAAGCATTGGGAAACCTCTCAAGAGAGATGGTGTAAAGTTGATAAACCCTGAAAAACCTCAAGCTAGCAAGGGTGTTGATTTGGAGGAGGTTGTGAAAACTTTGGTAGGGGTTATCAAAGAAATCTCATACAAGTTAGCTCGAGTAGAGAAGGGAATTGGGCAGACTTCACAAGGTTAGAAAAAAGCACAAAACCATGACAGATTTTCCAATCATCCTAGGGTGATCAAAGGATATCTGATGATAGAGGGAAAGGACCCATGGGGTTTGCAAATAGACATCCTCAAGCACGTGAAGGAAGAGTGTTACCTGATCCCCTAACTGTTAGGGTTGCTATTATTGAGGAAGTTGTTGATATTGATTGGTGTGATAGGTGTTTTCTACCCCATCCTCCATGTGAAATGGACCAGCAAGATGGTGAAGCTAATAATGATGATGGTACTGATGATGATATTTGCATGGTGGGTTATTCTTCAGGCTCACAAGAAGGAGAAACATCAATTGAGGTAATAAGTGCAAGGACAACTACAACCTTTTGGGATTGCATCAAATGGGTACAAGTCCTTCTTCCCTCTCATACTCTTGAGGTAGATGTAGTGCAAAATTTTGAGATTCCTAACAATGACTTTGAATACTTAAGAGCTTTGATGATTAAGAAGTATGATGGTGGTATCCCTTCGGAGGAAGATAGAAAATTGTTAATGAATGTTGTTGTGGCTCAAGAGAAAGAGTATAACACTAGGAGCAAGGTTGTTAAGGGAGTTGGGCCTCAAGCCAAACCTAAAACACCCTTGCTTACAAGTATTCCCAAAGAAGCTCCTAGAAGAGAAACACCTACCAAAATCTCTGTTGTCCCAAGAAAAAATTTCAGTCCTCCTCATGCCCAAACTACCAAGAATCCCATGCCATCTAATGAATATGCTTGTCTCCATTCAAATGTTGCCTTGCCAAAGAATTTTCCTATGACATAGCCCAAGTATTGAGCCAAATCAAAGTGAGTGTTCCAATCATTGAGTTGCTTAGGATTCCTGAGCACAAGAAGAGAGCATTTGAGTACTTGGGATTGAAAGAGGAGAAGAGTACCCCAAGTAGAAATGTAAACGTTGTTGAAACTCCTCCTCAAATCATTACAGACCTTGAAACACCACCAACATTAGAGGATCTTGGAGAAACACCTGAGGTATACTTGGGGACATCCTTGGTTGATTCCCAATTGAATGTTGATCCATTCTTTACAACTTTGATCATAAAGGATAGACTACTTCACAATTGTATGTTTGATTCGGTGCATCATGCAATGTCATGCCTCTAGAAGTCATGAATGAGTTGGATATCAAAGTGACACATCCTATGGAAAGTGTACTACCATGGACTCAAGAGAAGTGCTAGTAGTTGGTTGTGTGAAGGGTTTGGTGGTACAACTTGCAGCCTATCGGGTAAGAATTTGAAACTTGATGTTGTGATTGTTGATTGCCCTGCCAAATGGGGTATGCTTTTGTCAAGAAAGTGGGTTGCAAGTGTTGGTGGGACTGTTCAAATGGACATGTCTTTTTCCACTATTCCCATTGAAGGTAGCCTTGTCAAGCTCTATGGAGAAAAGAAGATGTTACACCTTATTGAAGATCCCAACAATGCTTCCTATGAGGTGTTGTTTGTTGATGTAGATGTTGATAAATTTGTTGGGTTTGTTGATGGAAAAGAACACAAGATGGATTAGTCAAAGTTCCTTGAACAGGTAGGTTCCCTTGGACCTTGCTATTTGATGGAGCTTTCTCCAAATTTGGAAATGGTGCTGGTATAATTCTGATTTCTCCTAGCTTGGAAGAGTTTTTTTTTCCTTCAAGCTTAATTTTGAATGTACTAACAACATTGTTGAGTATGAAGCCTTGTTGTTGGGTTTGAGAATTACATGGAAGTATGGTGTCAAGGACATCATTGTAAAAGGATATTCAGAGCTAGTTGTCAAACAAATAAGAAAACTATATGCTAAAAAAATCGGATGGATGAAATAGTACAAACATGTAGTTTGGGATCTAATTGAGATGTTTGATTCCTTCAACATTGTGCATCATGATAGAAGTTTCAATGTTTTGCTGAAAATTTAGTAGTGTTGGGGTCAAGATTTGGAAATTGCACCATTTCACCTTATTGTGAGTATAATATTGAATGTTAACTAGGCTAGGCTTACAATCCCGACAACATCAAGCATTGGCAAGTGTTTAATGATGATGCTCAAGTGCAAAGGTTCTTACAAAATCAAGGTGAGTTTGTAGATCATAATATTGATTGGGAACCAATGGTGTGTGTGACTGAAGGAAGAGAGACTTTGTTTGGAAAGGATATTATCCAATTGAAAACTAACACCATTCCTAGAGGTCTTGTTGCACTTGAGTCAAATTTTAACAATGTTGATTACATCATCAATAGAAACATGTCTACCTCAAGGGATGTGGAAGAGCATAACTTGGGAACTAATGATAAACCAAGAAAATTTTGGTTGGGAAGCAATCTAAAAAAAGAAGAAAAACAATCCTATGTTCAACTATTGAAGAAATATCAGGACTATCTTGCTTGGTCTTATTCAGAGCTGAAAGCATATAGAGAGGACTTGTTTCAGCATGAGATTCCTCTTGAAACAAATGCCAAGCCCTTCAGACAAAAGCAAAGGCCAATTAATCCACTCCTCTCATGAAGATGCAAGATGAATTGAAGAAACTAAAGGAGGGAGGGATCATTCAACCCACAAGGTATTCATCTTGGGTTGCAAACCTTGTGCCAGTCAGAAAGAAAAATGGAGATATCAGACTTTGTGTAGACTTTAGAAATCTAAATAGAGCTTCATTGAAAGACAATTATCCTTTCCAAACATGGAAAACATGTTGTAGTTAGTGATTGGATCTAAATTGTTGTCCACCTTGGATGGTTTCTCTGGCTATAATCAAGTTGTTGTCAAGGAGTCAAAAAGATTTAAAACTACCTTTACCACTCCTTGGGGAACATATGTCTATGTAAGAATGCCTTTTGGTCTCATGAATGTTGGAGCTACCTTCCAAAGAGCAATGGATGTTGTTTTTTTAGTTACATAAATGACTTCATTGTAGTTTATCAGGATGATGTGACTATGTTTTCAAGGAGCAGAAAAGATCACTTGTAGCACTTGGAAAGAATGTTGATTAGATGTAGAGAATATGGAATTTCTCTCAATCCAAAGAAGTGTCATTTTGGGGTGCAAAAGGCCAAGTTGCTTGGTCATATTGTTTCAAAGGCTAGTGTCATGATTGACCCGAGAGGGTAGAAGCAATCAACAAGGTTCCAATTCCAAGAACAAAGAAGGGCATCCAATCCTTCTTTGGGATCAATTTCATTAGAAGGTTTGTGTCTAATTTTGTTGAATTGACTCTTCCTATTACATGCATGTTAAAGAAAGACCAAGTTATCAAATGGGAGGAGGCTATTATTTAGGATTTTGAAGGAATCAAAGAAGCATTGAAACATGCACTGTCTTAGCAGCTCTAAATTACAAGAAGCCTTTCCAAATCTTCTCCTTTGCTTCTGAAAATACCATTGCATCTATTTTGCTACAAAGGATGAAGATGGGGTTGAGAGGCCTATTGCCTTCTTTAGCAAGGCTTTACAAGTTGTTGAGTTAAAGTACACAATCATG
Organism: Taxus wallichiana var. yunnanensis; assembly: GCA_018340775.1. Taxonomy (NCBI): domain Eukaryota; kingdom Viridiplantae; phylum Streptophyta; class Pinopsida; order Cupressales; family Taxaceae; genus Taxus; species Taxus wallichiana. Next base: position 683,986,229 of record CM031240.1, on the reverse strand, counting down.
GAAAAACAAGCATTTGCCTTGGTGAAAGAAACAAAGGTTTTCAGGCCTTATATCTTAAGTTCAAAATTTGTTGCTTATGTTCCCCACACCATGGTAAAAGACATCTTATTAGAGATGGAGATCTCAAGAAAAATATGTAGATGGGTGAACAAACTGTAGGAATATGACATGGATATCCAAACCACAAAGTTGGTAAGAGGTTTGGGTCTTGCTAAGCTCATGGCTAAGAGCAACTTACATACTATGAAATTGAATGAAGTAGAGGAAGAAAGGGTAGATGTTCTTGAGAAGTTGGTAAGTTCTGAGTGGTACAAGGATGTAATATTTTACCTCAGACACCTATGCTGCCCTTGATCATTTGAATAAAAATCAGAAAAGAGCCCTCAAACTGGCTTCTCAAAAATACATCATCACTGACTTTGGGCTGGCTTGGAAGAACCCTGAAGGTGTCCTCTTGAAATGTATAACTGAAGATGAAGCTCCCAAAATAGTTGTTGATTTCCATGGGGGAGTTTGTGGAGGACACTTTGTTGGAAGGGTTACAACACACAAATTTTGAGAGCTGGTTATTGGTGGCCTACTCTCTTCAAAGATGCAACCCTGTTGGTTAGAAAATGTGAAAGTTGCCAACATTTCTCTGGAAGAATGAAAGCTTCAGGCTCCCTTCCTTTTATAGCCTGTATCAATTGAGGCTCCTTTCAAACAATGGGGAATAGACTTCATTGGTGAGATTTCAGACCCTTCTAGTGTTGGACATAAGTGGATCCTTGTAGCCATAGATTACTTCACCAAGTGGGTAGAAGCAATCCCCACCAAGAAAGCAACACACCAAGTTGTTATGGACTTCTTGTTGAATCATATCATATGTAGATTTGGTGTGCCAATCAAGATTATTGTTGATAATGCCATGTGTTTCAAAGCTAAGCCCTTGATGGAAATGTGCAAGGAGTATGGAACCAATCTGACTTATGCTTCAAACTATAACCCTCAAGGGAATGGACAAGATGAGTCCAACAATAAGAACTTGTTGAAGATCATTAGGAGAACCTTGGAGTTGAACAAGAGAAAATGGGGTGAACAACTAAAATTTGTAGTTTGGGCTGATAGAATCACTGCCAAAAGAGCTATTGGTAAGAGCCCATTTGAGTTGGTGTATGGAACTCAAGCTCTCTCCCTTACATCTATAATTATCTTCATTTTATTTTTTCAACAACTTGAAGATCAAGAGGTCAGTCCATATGAAGCAAGGATTAATCAGATTGTTGAGCTGGATGAAGAAAGAAGAGCATCCCACCAAAGGCATGTTAGATTTAGAGAGAAGTTGAAGAGGTTGTTTGACAAGAAGGTCACTCCTAGGGATTTCAATGTTGGATATCTGGTTTTGTTTTGGGATAGCAGGCATGAAGATAAGGGAAAACATGGTAAATTTGATGCATTGTGGATGGGCCCTTACTCCATTGATATCAAAATTGGTGAAAATACCTTTTTTCTCAAGGACTTAGATGGGGAATTGCTTGAACTACCTATTAATGGTAGGCATCTGAAGCATTTCTTAGATTAATCCCCAAATTTGAGGTATGCACCACTTGTATAGTGTATAGTCTTTGTTTTTGGCTCTTTTTTTTATTTTTGTCGGTTTGTGGTTTGCCCTATTCTTGGCAGCCATTTTTTGTCGATTGGGTCTAGTTTTTACCCTACATTTTTGACTCCATTTCCCAATGGTTGTTTTTGGCACTTGGTCTACTTCTTTTGTTCTTGTGGCACTCATTGGGAGTGCCCATCCCCAGAGGAGCCGATGTTGGTGCCATTTTTGAGCTTGCACCATTTTTCCCTAAATTTTCCTTCATTCTGCGTGCTCTGAAATGTTTTTCTCTCAAATTGGTGGTCTGCAACTTTTCCTCTAGTTGAATGCCTTGAAATGCTCACAAACTTGTTGTTTTGCCCCAATTTGAAAGAAATCTACATGTGTGCCCTGTTTTGTGCCCTAATTTTTCCAAAATCTATGGGGCTCTACCATTTTTCCTTTTTGCCTAATTGTGGAAGTTTAAAATTGATCGATTTACACTTGTATGCCATTGAAAATCCAATTCCATGATAAAAAATTCTTTGAAAACATGTTTCAGTTGGTTCAATTTTGAGAAATTTGTCATCCTTAGCGAAAAAAATGAATTCTAGGGCATCCTTGGCATTTTCTATGTTTTTGATGGTTAGATGACAGGCATCATTTTCCCATCAATTTCTTCTTCAGCATTCATCGGCAACGTGGCTTGTTCTAATTGGCCGAGGGACAATGGAAAATTGTTTTAACTTATCACTTTTATTTTTTTGGCAAAAGGGTGAATTTGGTCCCATGGCTCCGCTTTACTCTGATTGGTTCTAATGTTGCTGATGTGTCCTCTTTTGATTGGATGAGAAGCAAGCGGGTCTTTTTGTGCCTTAAGGCATTTTGGAAAAAGAGTTAAAGTGCAAAGAAAATGCCTAGGGCCCACGAATCAGAATGGAACACATGGTAGCTTCAGAGCAAGGACGGAATTGTGGGTGGTCGGGTTCTTTTGAAGTTTTTGACTTTATTTGGTTAAAAGATTAAAGTCACAAAACAATCCGGAACTCCAGTGAATCATAGGTGGACATGTGTCACATTTGCATCAAAGGTGGGAATGGAGGTTGGCGGAAGACTTAGAAATTTTTGTCTTTTTTGGAAAAATATATGAACATGTAGGAATGAGCCGAAACCCCACAATGAATCATAGATGAAAACATGGCAAGGTCAAAGAATAAGAACTTCGGGCCGGGGAAAATATGGCAATTTTGCCTTTTTGTAAAAAAGGCATAAAATGAAATTTTGAGCGCAAGCCCTGCAGACATATCGAGATCGCCATGAAAAGGGCAGAATCGGAGGTGTGGGTCCATGGGGATAATTTGGAAAATTTTCCTTTTTCCAAAAAAGGGTGGAAATTTGCATAATCGAGCCACGATTCACTGGGACCCACTTTGGGACATGTGTCAAGCTCATTTTCAAAGGGTGGAGGGGGAGAAAAATGTCAAATTTTTACATTTTTCCAAAAGTGTTAAAATGTCAAAAAGTGATCCCAAGCCCATTTCAATCACATTGTGACACGTGGAGGGCTCAGATTAAAGGATAAAGGAAGATCAATGGTAACTGTGCATTTTCAGTTTTGGCCACCATTTGAGCTCTAGGAAGCTTGGAGATGCGATTTTTGCATCAATTTTCACCAAATTTTTGACAAATTCATGTTTTTTCCTTCAAGGATCAATGGAATCAATTTGAAAATTCAATTTTCAGATCTGAGGTACTTTTGAAATGAAATTTTGTTGAGGCTCAAGCAGAAACGTGAAATACCATATCCAAAAGTTGAGAGTCAAATTTAGAAAGTGTAAAGGATGAAATGATGAAAGAGGAGCATGTTGCTTTGAAAAAAGGAAAAATGTGCTCCTAATGAAATTATGATGCAAAAATTTTCAATGATTCATCTTTTTGAAACAACGAGCAACTTTTTTACAAATATGTTAAACATCCCTGTCTGCGAATCATGATGGAATTTTGTAACAAACTTGATGCTTGGCATATTATTTTCTTGGGAGAGAAGGATTGAATGTAATAGAGAGATATATAATACATGTTTTGAGACATGTAAAAGGTTGAGAGTTCATTTTCATGAGAAAATTTTGAGAAAAGCTCATCTTCTAAGAAAACTTTCAGAGAAACCAGGTTAACTTCCTCTGTGTCAGATTTTCATTCATGTTGAGTTGGTTACAAGTGTATAGCCATCAAAAATCTCTGAGATTGTTTAAATAACTCTCCCTTGCTGATGAATCTAATAAACTTTGAGTTAATTTGTGTTAAATCTCTGGAAATTTTGTGTTTATTTCATTTTAGAATGTCTACAAGTAGTTGTTCTAGTTCCTATTGCAATCTTGTATCAAAATCTATTTGAATCACATAGGTCTCAATCCTTGTGATAGTTTAGTGGCATCTACAATTTCATTTTCCAAAAGATCTTTCATCTGGGAATGAAATAAATGATTTAAAATCACTTTTCTTTCATCTATTGATCAGAGATTGTTTGTAAGCTTTTGGGTGTACCTTAGGCGTGATTTATCTTAGATTTTGATGTTTTATTGGGTTTTCTAACTCGAGCCTTCGTGTTAGAATCTCAAAGATTGTGTGAAAAGGTGAAAATCTGGGCCTCCATTGATGCACACCTTTTGGTTGAAGGAATGTTTTAACTATTTTAAAGCTTTATGTTATTGAAGTTCTCCATTGTTGTGAAGCTCCTCAAGGATCTGGCAAATTCAATCTATCTTGTTGAACTCCCACCCAAAAAATCATTTAAAATAACTAATCCTACCCTGTTTTACCCCTGTTTTGACCTGTATACCCACAAAAGATCAAAATCCATTTGCTAAAGTATGCAAAAAGATCAAGATTTCTAAATGTCTTTAGTAACCTCTTGCCTTTACATTGAAAGTATCTCCCCATAATTCTAGAAGTGACAACTTGTGAAAGTTAGATTTGGAGTGTTGATCATATTTTCTCAAGGCCCTTTTCATACTATTTACATAAAGAAGGATATCTTCATCTCCTTCACCATTTGAAGGTTACAAAATAGGTTCTCTTACCTTGGTTGAAAGGCACAACCTAAAATAGTTAGGACAAGATAAAGTCCTATTTGAGTTATATCCATCTCTCCACAAATCTAAGTGCTAGTTAGATCATATCCCCGACTATAAAATGACACACACCATGATCCATCTATCTTCAAGCTTCATGTCATATCTTTGATACCTTCTTCTTGTACATACATGTGGCCCTTTTTCCTTGTACATCCCATCTATCATTGGGGCATCCACACTTTCTTCATTTTGGAAAAAAATTGAAAACACAAAAACATTCGTATAAAATTTCAAAATATCAAAACATTCAAATATGTTAGTTCAAAAACTCAAAACCTTCAAATATGTTTCAAAACAAAAAAATCCATAAAATATTCAAAAATTCATAATAAATTCTTAAAATCTAAAAAAATTCATAAAATCTTAAAAAATCCATAAAAATTCATAAAATCTTCAAAAATCCATAAAAGATTCATAAAATCTTCAAAAAGCCTAAAAGTTGTAAAAATTCAAAAATTTGCAAAAATGGGTAAATAGCTCCAAGAAGCTAAAACTCAAGTCTTATGCATGGTATTTATTCCATATATTCCTGGTATTTTTCATGTGTTCATGAACCAAACAATTTGTGGATCATCAGATTTGCAACCACTTACAAATCTAGAATGTTTTCTTCTTTAGTACTCTGGGACACAACAAGTTGTCGATGTTGTTTCATTATGCAAAAATATGTTTCATTAGACCGTGCGTCCTTCATCCTTTTCCCTTGTATGTATCCTTGATAGGGGCACCATTTTTAACCCTTTTCATCAATCACAAACATTTGGGATCTTCAACTTGATAACAATACATTTGTGCAATAGTCTTGACCGTTGTTGGTTTGAGTATGTGTGTTTGTACTTGTTTCCCCTGTTAGATGAGCTTGTTTACTTTCTCGTATTGCATTACATTATGTATGTTGCATAGATTTAGGCATATTTCAATTTCTCATATCTTGCATTACATTTTGTATGTTGTATTGATTTGGGATTTTCAGAAATGGACAATAGCTTTGTATTATGGTTTTTCATGTCATCTTATGTGTTATCGTATGCTTATATTTTAATAAGGACCGATGATGTAGATCCTTAGAAATATGATGACACACAAGTTTTTTTAATACAATGGACAAAATCTCATTCCTTTCTCGTCATCTTCATTTTTCCTCTATATCATTTTTATGCCAACTTTATTCTTCTAATTCACTTGAGGCCGCGTGTCCCTACCCATTCTTCTATCTATTTCTCTCACCTTTTTTTTCGATCATCGATCACCTTCTTTCATCACCCGATCGACACTCAAGGGGGAATCTCTCACTTCTTCTAATTTTTCTTCTACCCCTTCAAAATTTTACTGGTCTACTATCTTTGATGTGGTGTCACTTACGCCACCCCAAAGAGGGGTAAATGTAGACACCTATAATTTATCTCAAGTAATTTAAATACTTGAATTCTACTAATTATCCCCTTTCCCAAAATTGATGACATATAGTCAATTAATGTTCATTTTATATTCTATCACCGTTAATTAGTTACATTACATTAATTAATTAACTCTTCTATCCAAAAAATGACACCGATTAATTACCTTCTATTAATTACCTCTCCTTTCTATCTAGATTAATTAATTAGCTTCCTCTTCCATTAGATCAATAAATCATCATTTACATGACTCCATCCCTCTCATAGTATAAATCATGCTAATTATTCCTTTAAAAGATTCTATAAACTTCCACTTCTATTAATAAATCACTTTGGTTAATCAATAAATCTCCTCAACTCCCATGAGTCACTAAAGGACAAATTAAACTCTACTACTTCTAAACCATACTTATCCATTACTAACCTATATTTGTCATTATCCCACATACAATAGAATATAAATCTCCTACAATCCATAGGGTTATATAAAGAACCCTCCTCCTACCTTTCTACTTGAACAAATTTACATGCTTATAACCTAAACTATATGCATTTTCGTCATTGAGTGTGTGCATGAGTTGTTTTAAACTAATGCTAATATAAGTAAATACTAACACCTAAATATCCTTAATTAGAAAAAATTAAACAACATACTAAGCACAATCAACATAAGAATTAAACAAGGTTAGATGTTAACATTCATCATATACAATTTTTTTGAAACTAACAATGTTAAGCATCTAAATCCTCTATTCTCTAACAACAAATAAATGAATAGACCTAAGTAAGCTCTATGGCAATCAAAATGGTTGTCTTTAGTATTCCAAGAACCTAGGAATGAGGGCTTGTCAAAGTTGGGCTAAAAGACCCTTTTGACACCTCCCATATGACCTAAGCACTTAGGAAAGAGGCTTAAACTCTTCAAGATGATGAACTCTCAAGAAAGCGAAGGCAAGCTCTTAGTCTATTTTTCCATATGCTTTGCATTTGCTTTCTCGAAGAGTTTAGGTGTAGGTATAAAGGTAGAAGGAGGGATCCTTATATAGCTCAATGGATAAAGTAAACACTTCATCCCTTTGCATGTGGGATAAAGGTAAAACATGATTAGGAATGGATAACGTTGATTTATAAAAGGTAACCTTACTTTAGAAGGGTTTAATTTATGCTTAAAAAGTCATGGGAGTTGGGGAGTGTTTTAATTAATCAAAGGTGATTAACTAATAGGTAGATGTGTAAGCTTATAGAAGCTAATTAGAGGAATATTAGTACGATTTAGGCTATTAGAAGGGGATTAAATCAATTAAATATTAATTTATTGGTTAAGCGAGAAGGAAAGCTAATTAATTAATAATAATTAATTAGTCTAGGTAGAAGGGGTGAATTATTAACGGAAGGTCATTAATTAGGTATTTGTTAGATATGCAACTTAATTAATTAGCTTAGTGTAATTAATTAATGATGATATGAGGGAAAATGAGTCTTATTGACAATATGTCATCAATTTTTCAGAAGATAGCTACTTAGCACAATTTTAAGTATTTAAATTTCTTTGGCATAATTATGGGTGTCTACATTTGCCCTCTTTGGGGTGGTGTAAGTGACACCACTTCAAAGATAGTAGATGAAAGAAAATTTTGAAGGGATAGAAGAAAAATTATTAGGAGGAGAGATGCCCCTCGAGTGTCGATGGGGTGATGAAATAAGATGATCGACGATTGAAAAAGCCGAGAAGATAGATAGAAGAAGGGGAAGGGGTAAGATGCTACTGGTGAGATAGAAGATTAGGGGTGAGAGAAAAGTGATGTAGAAGAAATATGGAGGAGGGGAGAAAATATCTTAGCCTCTAGGCACTGTGTATTGGAACAATTTTGTTTTCATCATATTGTTAAGAGATCTACATCATCGGTCCTTATGAAAATATAAGCATACAACAAAGGTAGAACAACATGAAAAGCCATACCATGAAGAATTTTCCATTGGTGAAAATACCAACTCCATGCAACACACAACAATACAATGTAATACGAGAAGGAAACAAGCTCATTTGACATGGAAAACAAGTACAAACACACATATTGAACCCAAAAATGGTCAAGACAGTTGTATAAATGTTTTGTTATCAAGATGAAGAGATCCACATGTTCGTGATTGGCGATAAGGGTTAAAAATGATGCCTGAGAAAGAATTCATGCAAGGGGAAATGCTAATGGACACTATTTCCAAGTAAAAGTGTTGTGTGTAATGAAACAAAACCAAGCAACAAATGTTCCTAGAGTACGCATGACGAAGAAAGCACCTAGCTTTGTGAATGGTTGTGAATCCGGTGATCTGCAAGTCATATTAATTGGGAAGATGTGAAACAAACTAGTAGGATATGGAGAGAATACCATGTGCAAGACACAAGTTTTAGCCGTAATAAGCAAGTTACCATTTTTGTAGGTTTTTACTTTTTAGGATTATATATATGAGATGGACATTTGTTTACTATTTCTCATGGATAGATAAATGTGTTTATGATGCATTCGGATTTTATTTGACATGTATATGTATCATGATCTTGTTGATGTATCACATGTGTTTTTATTTCTAGATGATGTGATATTGTAGAATATATCAAATGTGTTTTGTTTATGAGATGTTTCATACTTAGTAGACAGGATGATATGATGATAAGGGTGCGGGGAAGATAGATTTTGATATTTGCAATCCCTTTTGCCTCTATTGATGATATGATATGTGATGATTAGCTTAGCATTCATGTATGATGTATACTTATCCTTTCCTTGATATATGATGTATAGGTGATGTTAAATGTGATGATAATGATGGTAATGTGATGTTGTGATAACAAAACAATGCACATACAATAAACACAATCAAATTCTAACAAAAACACAATGCAATAACATAATAATGCACCAGGATTCACTAGCATGCAAAAACACACCTCAATATGCACAAGCAAGAATAAATCAAATCTAAGAAAGAAAATATGAATCCTAACAAAGTATTCCCAAGCAACAAACAACCCAAAAGCAAAAACATAAAACAACTATAAAAGCAACAAGCAAAGCAAGAAACAAGACAATGCAAGTAAATGTAAGTAAATGTTTTTGTAAGATTTGTTTTCATGCAACAATTTTCTATTGTTTTTGGTGTTTTGAAAAAAATATATTGTTTAGGTTTATGTGAAACAATTTTCTATTGTTTAGGTTTTTGTGAAACAATTTTCTATTGTTTTTGTGTTTGTGAAACAATTTTCTATTTTAAGGTTTTGTGAAACAATTTTCTATTGTTTTTGCGTTGTTTTCTAATGGTTTTCTAGAGTTATGCACATGTAACCAAGAAAGCGTGGATGCCCCCAGTGTTAGAAGGGGAATATACAAGGGCAGAAGCCACACGCTTATGAACAAGAAGGTGAAGTTGTTGAATTGCCCTCAGCATAAGATGGGGAATAGCGAAAGACCATGCCCCTCACAAACGAATAAAAGAAGACAAAGTCAGATCAAGGCCTGACAGGACTGGGCTCATAGGGAATCTCAAAGGCAGAACTAGGGACAAGCCAAGGAAAAATACCCTCCAAATGGAAGATGCTTATGAACAACAAATCCTCCCAAGGTTCCGAAAACTGGTTTTCACCCAAGGACTTATCCAAAGTGCCACAATTGTGTGGTTTTCACTTGTGGATGACCTGTTTTCTCTTTTTATTTTTCTCTTTTATTTTTTTGTATTTTTGGTCATTTTACCATGTTTATATTTTTATTTTTTATTTTTATTTTGAGTTTTTTTGCTTTTTTAACTTTTTTATGACATGTTTAAGCATAGAATTGCTTAAGATGCATGGCGTTCATGGGCTCATGGAGCTCATCACCATTGGGGTGAGAAATTTTTTATGCCCCTGTGCCATAATTGGCCATAATAACGTAGGGTCCCAACCAATGTGGTTCAAACTTTCCTTTCTTTTAACGTTCCGCTCTTGTGTTGAACTAATTCTCCTTCACGACTATATCACCAACCTCAAATAGATGAGGTATGATTATCTTGTTGTATTTTTTGGAGAATCTATTCGATACACTTTAAGGTGATTAAGAGCACAAATGTGCTTCTCATCTAGGAGATCTAATTCAGCCAGTCTTACTACTGGGTAATCCTCATCTTTATCCAAATAGTCCCTGAGTGAGATTCTCATGAAAGGAAGTTCAAGTTCTAATGGGATGATAGATTCCATCCTAAATACTAGAGAATATGGTGTCGCCCCTGTAGGAGTATGAATGGAGGTTCGTAAGCCCAAAATTTGGGTGGATTTGCAAGTGCCAATTACGACTGTTTTCACCGACCATCTTCTCCATTATTCTCACCAAAGTCTTGTTTGTGGCTTCATCCTATCCATTACCTTGGGGGTAATATAGTGTAGACCATTTGAACTTGATTTGGAACTACTGAAAAATAAATTTCACCATTTTTTCTTGAATTACTTCCCCTTATCCGTAATAATGGCCGTAAGAATGCCATATCGATAAATGATATGATTCATGATAAATTTGAAAATCTAAGCTCTGTTACGTAGGTTAAGGGAACAACCTCCACCCATTTTTTAAAGTATTAAGTAGTTGTGATGATGTGGGTATGACCATCGGATGAGGTGGGGTAAGTTTCCCTATCAAGTCAATTCCCCATTTATAAAATGGCCATGGGGTAGTGATAGGTTGTAATGGTTGCGATGAAGCATGGATGAAGTTTTCATACTTACGGAAAAGTACACACTTCTGACATAATTGCAACAACTGGTTTCCATTATAGGCCAATAGTAGCCCACTCTTAGTAATTTATTGGCCAAAACCATTCCATTCGTATGTGCTCCACACACCCCTTCATGTACTTCTTTGATCACTTGGATCGACTCTATCATATCAAGACAACGTAATAGATTCCCATCGTAGCCATGATGATAAAGCGTACCTCCTAAAAGGGTGTAACGAGCTATTTGGTGAATCAGGATTTGTTTCTTAGAATGGGAGATATCGGGAGGGAATGTGTTGTCCTTGAGATAGGTAAAGATGGGCTCATACCATGGGGAATTGGGACCAACAACATCACAAGCCAAACAATATTTTGGCATGTCATACGTAGGCTGGTGTAAGTTTTCTACAAAGAACAACATGTCATTATTCCTTGGTGGAATATGAAGCATAGAACCCACTATCGCCATAGCATCTGCTAATTTGTTCTATGCTCGTGGAATTTGTTCAAATGTAATGCACATGAAGTACTCCTTTAGAGTTTCTACCAACTTTTTGTAAGGTATGAGCTTGTCATCCTTAACCTTGTATTCATCATTAACTTGCTTGATAATTAACTGAGAATCACCCACAACCTTGACATGATGAATGTTCCACTTGATAGCAAGCTTCATCCCTGTGATAAGTGCCTCATACTCTGCAATATTGTTTGTGCAAGGAAAACCCAGGTGAAAATCCTATGGTATAGGGTCACCAGAAGGAGTAATGAGGACTACCCCGCACCTGAACCATGAAAAGTAAAGGACCCATCAAAGTGTATCTACCATATGATAGATTCTTCAATGTATAGCAATGAGGCATCTGGCAGATCTAGATTTAAAGGTTCAGTGCCTTGCAAAGGTGCTTCTGCTAGCTGGTCAGTGAGTACTTGTCCTTTAATTGACTTCGATGTACAAATTCTATGTCAAACTCACTTAATAGAATGATCCAATTAGCCATTCTACCCGTGAGGGTGGGTTTAGACAACAAGTACTTGAGTGGGTCAACTTTGGATATCATCTTGGTTTTGGTATTCAATAGATAATGGCGAGTTATTGAAAAGAAAAAACAATAGCCAAGCAAGCTTTTTCAATTTAGCGATAGTTGAGCTCATAAGTGATGGGAGTTTGACTGAGATAATACAACGCTTTTTCTTTATGACCTAGGTCATATTGGGTGAGTAGGGCACCAATAGAAAATTATGTAGAGTGATATAAAGCAAGAGTGGCTCCCGGGAGTTGGAGGCATGAGGATAGGCATATTAGCTAGGTATTGTTTAAGCAAAGAAAAGGCTTTCTCTTTCTCTGATCCCTAGATGAAGGTGACATCATTTTTAAGCAAGTGGGTGAATGAGTGGCACTTATCTACAAAGCTGGGAGATGAAGTGGAAGATAGCTTGGATTTTCTCTAGTAAAAGTCGCAGCTTGTTTAATATTCTTAGGTGGAAGCATTTCAAAGTAATATCGAGACACTTTAGCGGGGTCTACCTTAATTCCTCTTCTTGATACAATGAATCCCAACAGTTTTCCTGATAGCACCACAGAATACACACTTCTTTGGATTTAGCCTGACCTTGTACTCTCGTAGGCACTCAAAGATATGCCGCAAAATGATAGGGTGATCTTCTCTTGTCTTGGAATTTCCAAGGATGTCATCCACATAGTCCTCCATGATATCATGAATCATATAATGAAAAATCACCATCATTGCCCACTAATAAGTAGCTCCTACATTTTTGAGACCAAATGGCATCACCTGATAACAAAAGGTACCCCAAGGAGTCGTGAAATCCATTTTGTGCTGATCTTCATCAGCAATCTTGATTTGGTTATATCCTTGAAAATCCATCCATGAGAGATAACATCTCGTACCCTACTTTTGAATCGATAATCATGTCAATATTTGGTAGTGGAAAATCATCTTTAGGGAAATCCTTATTAATGTCTCTAAAATCTATGCAAATTCTAATACCGACGGGATTTTCTTGGAGCGAGGGACAATGTTGGATATCCATTTAGAATAATCAATAGGCTGGATGAATCCTGCCACAAGTAACATTTCCAATTCTTCTTTAACTAGTAAGGCTACCCTTTGGTGCATCTTTCTAAGCTTCTATTTGATAGGCTTAGTGCCTGCATGCAAAACTAGGTTGTGCATGACCAAAGTTAGATCTAAGCCTGACATGTCTTTATAAGACCATGCAAACACATTGATGAACTCTTGTAGCAGCATAGTGAATGTATTTTGTTCTCTAGCCAAGAGCAATGCTCCCAATTTTACTATCTTGGGGTCTTCTTCTATACCAATATTCACATCAATGGTTTCCTCAACTAGTAATTTGGATAATTCCTCCATATGCATAGGATCGGGAGGAAGGTTGAGATCTTCATCCAAGGATGTCTCCATGAGATGTTCATCCTTGGCATGGTCACTTTTTTTCCTTTGATTTTTTACTTGTTTGTCACCCAAGATTACCTCAAAGAGGTTTTCATTGTGTGACTTGGACTTTGATTTTTTCCAAGGCTTTACATTGGAACTTTTTCCCTCACTTTTATTTAAGTTTTTCTAACCACAAATCTCAGCCTCCTCACCGAAGTAGGCACAGGTATCCAAGTCAATAAAGAAACCCTTCTTGTGGTCTCCAATGGGAATTGTATCCCGAATGCCCATGAACTCTACGATATCTTCGTCATTCTTGAATAGATCTAGCGACATGTGACATTGTTGGTCCCATTCAACAAGGGAATGGTAAACAAGGTCAAGGGTTGGTTCCATAGGGTTTATGGTTAGGATAACATTGTTCATGAATAGGTTTGTGGAGGCAAGATCCTCATATTGGATACAATGGGAATCCGTATCACTATTTAGATAGTTAGAGATATCCTCATGTTCAGAACAAGTAGCATCTTGATCATTGGGGTGTGCACCATAAGGGTGAATCCCAATGCCATATATTTCTATTTTGAAATGCGGAAGAGGCACCGGTTCTCTCTGTCCTTGTTCATTGCTTCTACATGTGAGGCCTTTGTAGCCCATGGAGTACATTATTTTAGTAGATTTCTCGTATTCAGGGGTTTGATAACAGGATGGTTGAGTATCCTCTGGGACCCAAGTTGTAGGTGGATCAAACAATTTTTCCTCACTAACTATCCTCCAAGTAAGAATGACCCAATAGTGTGTTCATTTCTATGTCTTCTGAAGTGATAGTTGGGTTGACCTCTAGTCTTGGGTGATAATGAGAGGTCTAAAACCAAGAGGGTTTGCTTCACGTATTCTTTATAGCCATATTCAAGGATTTTCATCTCTCAGGAATCAAAAGGAGATGTTGAAGTAGATGCATCATGGGCATAAGAAATGAGAGAATCTAAATATATCTAGAATTCCATGGCCTCAGATTGGAGAGGAATAGCTATATCGGCGGAGGGACATGCATATGTGCCCCTTCATGCAAAGATATTGAGAGCTCTATAGTGAGAAAAGGGCTTTGAATCTCCTTGTATTGTAATGGTGTTTCCCTTATGCTTCAATTTAATGCACGATGGGCGTCGATGGCATGACTTACATGGCATGAATCCATGGTCGGCCTAGAAGAATATTATATGGAAGTTCCAAGTCTAGGACATGAAACTTTGTCTGATGGCAAGCTGGGACCCACCTCCATGGGCAGCGTGATTGTGCTGCTGAATCCCTTTCCGTGTTGTCACATGCGGTGATAGTGATGATATTGGACTCAAGATCTACCTCAGTATGTCCTAACTATTTAACCAACTTGAGTGTGTAGATATTTAACCTTGATCTGTTATCCACAAGCACCTGTTTGATCTTCCTGTGGGTAACAACTACCTCAATATATAAAGGAAGATTATGTGTTGGATTCTTAGTAGGGATATCCCTATGATTGAAGGAAATATGTTCATTTGGTATGATGTTTGTGACTGCAGCTTTGAAGATGTGTAAGATCGACCTTTAATGGCATTCCGACCTCACAAGAGTTTGGTTAAAAATGTCTTTTTGTACATTGGATATCTTAAGAAGATCTAAGATTGAAATCTTAGCAAACTTCTTCTCAAGTTTCTCTAAGAGGTTATATTTACCAGTTTAGGGGGTTGATGAGAGAAGGTTCGAAATCATGAGGAGGGCACGCCTTGTTACCGCAAAGAAAGTCCTTTCCCTTGATTCAAATGGTGTTGACATGGTCAGTGGGAGAGTGAATACATCCAATAAGTGAATCATAGTGATTGTTTCCTTTTTTTGGTGTACAAGTAAGTCATTGCTTTATAACCTTGGGATGACTCTCCCGATCTGGCTTTGACTTTTCTGATTTATTATGATTGGGGAATGGCTCTTTATATATCCCCATATTTTTGTTGGGTGTCTGAGTTTTTCCTGGGTTGTCCACCTCTATCTCCCCATTATCGATGAGATCTTGGATATAATGACAAAGTCGTAGAAATTTGTCTATCTTATGTCCTTTGACATGATGCATTTCACAATATTCATGCTCTTTGTACCATGAAGGTTTTGGAGCATTGTCATCAAATGGTTGTGTCGTAGGATATGTCATCATGTGAGCCACATCCAATTGTTTTAGTATAACCAAAAAGGTTCATTAAGAGAGGTGAACGTTCTTCATTTTGGTGGTGGTTGAATTGGTCCTTTGGTCAGTTTAAAAGGTTGACTGGTTTGGATGGTTTGAACACATTTGGAGTCATTGATCCCATCTCCCACCACATTTTTGTTTTTGTTAAAAACCTTTAGCTTCTCCGTGGGTTTAACATTTTGACTATCTCTAGATTGGGACTTGAGATTTCCTTTTACAATGAGATATTTCTCTATTTGAACCCCATTTTCGATGACCTCCTCAAAAGTGTGAAAAAATGCATTTGGAGGTCGAAAGCTATATCCAGATTGAGTTTGGGTACAAAAATACTAACCAGCTATTTTTCAAGGAAAGTGCAAGGGAAGCGGCTAGCTATCCCTCTCCACCTTTGGAGGAAGCTAGTGAAAGTCTCATTAGGGTGTTGTTTAGCACCACATAAATTTTCCATAGTGACATCACTCTCTATTTTGTACAAGAAGTGACACACAAAACTTTCTACCAATTCGGCTAAATGAAAATTGATCCCAAGGTAAACGTGTAAACCACTCCAAGGCTTGACCTCTTAGACTCTTAGGAAAAAAATTTATGAGATAATTTTCACTGTAGAACACCTCTTGGCATGCCGTATAGAAATATTTGACATGATCTTGTGGATGTCCTTTGCCTTTATATTTTTCAAATTTTGGCATGTCGAATTTCTTAGGAAAGGGTTGAAGGGTCATCATCTTGTCAAAATCATAGGGACATAATTCTTCATATTGATACTTTCTAACACTCCCTATATTTCTCTCTTGAAGGCTTGTGAGTGTTACTTTCATAGTCTGTACCTCTTGTGTGAGCAATTTTTCTCTAGTGGGAGAAGTGGGGATATATACTCGGTGATATCCCGTATCATCTTCTTCTTGATTTTCTCTATGGAATTCATTGATCTTAACCTTAAGCCTTGAATTTTGAACGTTCTTGCTTTCTTCCTTCTATACATGAGAGGTTAAAAATATAATTGTTGGCTTAGGTTACTAATATGTTGTCGAATGGTTGTTTCTTATTCTAAGGGTTCCTCTTCTTCCTCATCTTGTGGAGGTTCTTCACCATTCTCATGTCCCATCATGTTTTTACGTTACGCTTTGATAAAAAGTATTCTATGTCCCACTATCTTATTATTTCCTACATTAGAGGTAGAAGCATGCCCATGCGTCAAAATTTCCTCGATGTTGATAAGGGGTCATTCTTCCTCATTAGCGTTATTTGCAAGTGAGATTTTTTCACTTTTAGTGGGCACTATCCTTATTTTTGAAGAGAAACTCATCTAATAGAGTGGGGTCAAAGTCGAATTCTGCATGTGGAGATTCCAATTCATTACCACTATGATCGACCATATCTTCTATCTCTTTTTCCATAAAAAACAGAGGCCCTAGATCATGTCCAATGAAAGGGTTTGACCCTTGTCTATTTGAGGCTTCCCAAGCTTACACTTGTTGTTCCTCATATTTTTGTTTCTTGAGTCCTAATTGTGTTTTGGGAGCCATGATTTGTAATAGTTTCACTAGGGTAAGTTGTAAATGTGTTCAAAAGTTTGTGACCACACCTCACGTGAAATGTAAGATAAATCATCAAAAATATGAATGAATTAACAATGTGAGAATACCAATCGATAGAGTGATAAATCACCGGTGACATAAATGTTTTGTATTTAAACCCATCAAATGAAGTACCTCCTAGACTACGTCTTGAAAAGTAGTTTAGTGTCGTAAGATAATTAACACGATGTTCTCACTTATGCCAAGTTTAAGAGAATGAACAATACGTAAGTAAATACAAAAATTTAATGTGACCTCCTAACAAGATATACTAAAAGTGAGTCCAAACTCGATTAAGACCTATATCTCAAAAAGTGTCGATTACATAATTTGTGAGTGACACAAAAATATCACAAAGATATTGTTGGTATCAAATCCAAGCACCCTAGGACTCGCAACACGATGGGTTGAAAGTCTCAGTGTGATTGCACAACATGGAGCTTTTCCCAAGTGTGGGACCTTGCAAAATCGGAAAAGCTCTCCGGATGAAGGCCGACTCCTATTCCTCTATTCAGATGCATGAATAAACACAGAGGATTTACCCAAAAACCTAATCTAACTTGCCAAGGAGACAGGGTAGAGAATGCATGAAAATAAAACCTAAACTACGGAGGTGATGCACCGAGGAATGTTGAACACTTGCTTTGCAAAAATAAACACGAGACCACATAGATGCAATGCAACACCATGCACATGTGCAACCAAAATGCAATAAGAGATCAAAAATGATAGCAATGAATATATGAGAGGGTTTAGAATCAATCACGAGACATACATATATTGCTCAAGGATCGATTCAATACATTGCGGTAAAGGGGCCAAGAGGCAAAAACATTATTACAATCCATATGGGAGGTTTGAAGGTTCCACAAATTCTCTTGCAAAGGTGAGACAAAGGGGATGCAAAACAAAAATGTCCAACACTTTACAAAGAGCCTCTCTTTACCATTTATATGAGGAAAATGAGGGAGAAGAGAATGATTCGAATTCTGCCCCAACCACCTCCAAGACTGCACCTAACTCCTCATCATGGCGGTAGGTGAGATCCCCAACAACCTCAAAAATATGGCAAACTATATTTTTGCATTTTTAAGAACTTTTTCCCACCCAATTAAATATATCCAGTCATAGTTGGGTAGAGGACACCGAGAGCTTTCGAAAAGTCCAACCTTGTGTGAATCCGAGCTCCCTGTGAAAAGTTATGGCGATCTGAATATTTCTAGCGTCAGGGTCTTCTGCCTGTCGGGTTCGGGGTTCTCCTCTGCATTTTCATCGGACTTGGAGGATGGCTCGACATGCTGCTTGATGCTCACATTTTCCCAAAACCTGCTTCCGCCAGTATTTCCAAGATTTCCTTTGTTTCGGGGGCGGAAGATGAACTTGCATGTGCATCGGGTTCGGAGGGTTGCTCGACATGTTTTCACCCCGTGCTTCCCCGCCGTGTTTTCCCGACTCCAAAACCTGATTTCCTTTGATGTCGGGTTTTCCAACCCCTCCGACATGCCTTTGATGTCAGGTTTTTCAACCCTGCGACGTGCTTCGTGCCATGCTTTTCCGCCTCCGAGACCCGATTTGCTTTGCGTCGGGTTTTTCAACCCTTCCGACATGTCTTCTTTAATGTGTATCTATATTTACTGGGGTAAATATATACAACAATTTGGTGACTCACGGGGTTACCTGACTGCTAGGTAGAAGATCAATGGCCTTATTAGCGATCCATTGGGCATGGAGTCATGAGCAAGCCTGAAAACCGATCTGAACTTTGAAAACTCCCTTCTGAGTCACTTGAAACCCATTGAACTTAGATTTTTCCCACCAAAATACCACCGAAATGAACTGTGCCAGAGCAAAACCAGCAACACCAAAAACTATGTACAGAACTGAAAATCATACATGCTCCAAGTGGAACATGTAGAGTGTGCACAAGCACTTCTTCTACTGAAAGAAAACCTACCTACTCTACTCTAACTGGAAGCAAAGGAAAGCTAAACAAACCCTGCAATTGGTTGTGAGAAATAGCTTCCCTTTCTCAAAAGTGGCAGCCATGCAATTGATTTGGAGCTGATCATGGCTGTTAGGATGAGTGGAAAATCAACAAGAAGCTGGTCTTCCACCCAAATCATCAAGGTATCAACTGAAGGAAAATTCAATACCTCTTTTAGTTGTTCTGCATTTGGATTGAAGAGGTATGGCAGCTGATCCTTGGTACTTTGTAGCTCATCCTCATGCCTAGAAGCAAGCATGACTGGTTTTGACTTCTCCTTTGGCTCCAATGAAGCCAAATACCTGATTGGGAAAGGTCTGATCCATTTGATATGCCCATAGCTCTGATTTTCAACTCCAAAAATGGAGTCTTCTTGTAGACCCTCTTGAATGGATGATGTGGAAGAAATGGTGAAATCCTTCTGTCCTTTCTCTTCCTCCAATGAAGAACATGGAAGATTTAAATCTTCCAATTTTGATTCCAAAGAGCTGCTATAAGATGTAGGCTGCTGCAAATGAAAGTCCTCCTTCATGACAGCAGGCTCTGGTGTTTGGGATGTGGATGATGAAAGAGAGAATGGTGAAAACTCAACCGGTTCTTCTTCATCAAAACAGTCCTCCAAATCAGACAGGTAAACTGCCTCATTGCTGTCCTGCTGCTCGTGTTCAACTTCTCCCATGGTGTTCTCATTTTTCTCCTCCACAGCTAGAATGTGCTCCTCTTCTTTTGGATTTGGAGCAGCTTCTCCTTCCTCCAATGTTTGAAGACAATCTTTCTCTTGATTGAACTCTTCCTCCAGCATGAAGTTTTTCAAGTCAAACTCTTCAGTCTGCTGCTCTAGAGGACAAGTTGGGACTGCAAGAACTTCTTCTTCTGCTGCAACAAAATCAGTCCTGGCCACCATTTGTTCAACCTTAGCCTCTTCTTCAGCTTTACCAGCAAAGGGATCTTCTCAATTCCAAATTTAAGAGCCAAACTTACTAAGCTCTTAATCATTTCTTCTTTTCTTGGCTCTTCCTCTTGCTGTCCTTGATGACTGATTTTTGCAATTTCTTCTTCCCCACATGGAATTGGGAATGCAAGAGGAGGGATGGGTTGTACCTCAACTGGTTTTACAATTTTTTGTGGTGGTGGAGGCAATGAAACCTCTTGTTTCTTTGGAGGGGGTATTTCTATTAGCTCTTGTGGAGGGGATGACTGTTTGGAAGGGAAAAGGAAAGAAGAATCGAGATGAGGTGGAAGACTAGGGGGTGGAGAAATGGATTCAACACTTGGGACAGCAGATGGAGAGTTTGAAACTTGACACTGCTGAAATGGGACAGATTGGGAAAGAGGAAACAGAAAGGCACGAGAAGGTGTGCTTACCCGTTGACAAGGTTGCTGAATACTCCTCTCATACACCTCTATTCCTTCGATCCACTTTGCAAGCAAAGGTAGCGTTGCAATCATGAAGTCAAGTTTCTCTTGAGGGCTGTAATACCTTGGAAAAGGTCCCACCCATGGACAGGGTGCTCCACAACCGATTCCAAAAGCTTTCATTTGTGCTTGAGCCCTGGACTGCACCATCCCCTCCTCCATTTTTTGGATTTTCTCCAGCAGACCAGCATCTTGCATCTGATGGTCCTCGTTATATGCATACTCTTGCTCACGGAAAGCTCCATTGCCAAACTGACTTTGGCACTGCTGTTCATATGAGTATGCATGCTGATCTGGAGGATTTGTAAAACGTGTTGGAGGTGGGAAACTTTGCTGTTGTTGGAAATGTGAATTCCATGATGGAAATGAAGTCATGGTTGCACAACTTCATGGAATGGAAAAGAATGAAAGAGATGGAAAGAAAGATGGATGGAAATGAATGCAAATGAATGGAAAGGAAGGTCTGCAACTCTAGAGAATGAGTTATTGACCAGATGGAGCTGCCAGATGTGTTTGCAAGTGGAAAAATAGCCCCTCTTCTTGCTTAGACCCGGTTTGAATCCTTCTCATGTGCCAGGCAAGCTGTCTTTACACCGTTGAATCGAATCCCTTCGGATGATGTGTTTGAGAATAAGCCTCTAAAAAGGTTGGATTTTGCCAAGTTACACACCAAACTTGACAATATTGAAAATATAATTTAAACTTTGAAGGACCTAGAGGAGACAATCTTCAATCCGAAATTCGGGCCTTGTTGTGCAGCTGTGGATCCCGAAAAGTACAGGTGGAACTCAGGTCATGCGATGCAACTCACAAAACCCGAATTGCTATGTGTCGGAACTTGGAACATGTCCGACATCCCTCAAAACCCGATTTTCTATGCTGTCGGGAATAGGACCATGTAATGCATCCCCCAAAACCCGAATTGCTACTTTGATGCTCTCGGATCCCGAAAACCAGAAATTTTGAAAATCAAAATATTTTGAAAATCAAAATCTCAAAAAACTAAGAATACCCATTTGAAGATTACCCTCAGATCTACCAATTGGTGAAATTTTGACTCATTTTGAGCAATTTAGGCCCTTGAAAATTGATTTCGGAGTTCAGGCTAGGAGGTGCAAAATCTGAAATTTGTAAAAACTGCAATTTTTAGTGCAAATTTCATGAAAATTCCTTCAAATTTTGATGGAATGACCTCTTGGTCCCACCGGGCGTGCCAAAACTATTGGTGTCGAATCGCAGCACCCCTGGGACTCTGCAACACGATGGGTTGAAAGTCTCAGTGCGATTGCACAACATGGAGCTTTTCCCAAGTGTGGGACCTTGCGAAATCGGAAAAGCTCTCCGGATGAAGGCCGGCTCCTATTCCTCTGTTCAGATGCATGAATAAAACGCAGAGGATTTACCCAAAAACCTAATCTAACTTGCCAAGGAGACAGGGTAGAGAATGCATGAAAATAAAACCTAAACTACGGAGGTGATGCACCGAGGAATGTTGAACACTTGCTTTGCAAAAATAAACACAGACCACATAGATGCAATACAACACCATGCACAGGTAGCCAAAATGCAATAAGAGATCAAAAATGACAGCAATGAATATATGAGAGGGTTTAGAATCAATCACAGACATACATATATTGCTCAAGGATCGATTCAATACATTGCAGTGGCCAAGAGGCAAAAACAATATTACAATCCATATGGGAGGTTTGAAGGCTCCACAAATTCTCTTGCAAGCAGGAGAGAAGGGAGGATGCAAAACAAAAATGTCCAACACTTTACAAAGAGCCTCTCTTTACCATTTATATGAGGAAAAATGAGGGAGAAGAGAATGATTCGATTCTGCCCCAACCACCTCCAAGACTGCACCTAACTCCTCATCATGGTGGTAGGTGAGATCCCCAACAACCTCAAAATATGGCGAACTGTATTTTTGAATTTTTAAGAAATTTTTCCCACCTAATTAAAGATATCCAGTCGTAGTTGGGTAGAGGACGCCGAGAGCTTTCCGAAAAGTCCAACCTTGTGTGAATCCGAGCTCCCTGTGAAAAGTTATGGCGATCTGAATATTTCCAGCGTTAGGGTCTTCTGCCTGTCGGGTTCGGGGTTCTCCTCTGCATTTGCATCGGACTTGGAGGATGGCTCGACATGCTGCTTGATGGTCACGTTTTCCCAAACCCGCTTCCGCCTTGATATTTCAAGATTTCCTTTGTTTCGGGGCGGAAGATGAACTTGCATGTGCATCGGGTTCGGAGGGTGCTCGACATGTCTTTGCCCGTGCTTCCCCACCATGTTTTCCCAACTCCAAAACCTGATTTCCTTTGCGTCAGTTTTTCAACCCTCCGACATGCCTTTGATGTCGGGTTTTTCAACCTTTGCGACATGCTTCTATGCCATGCTTTTCCGCCTCCGAGACCCGATTTGCTTTGCGTCGGGTTTTTCAACCCCTCCGACATGTCTTTTTTTATGTGTATCTATATTTACCCAGGAGTAAATATATACAACAGATATGTTAACCAAACTTTGTGAGAAATTAAGGTATTAATATCAAGGTACTATTGATATAACACACATGAGTGATAACGCCTAGCACTATTCAAAATCAAGGTAGTATTAGAATCAAACTAAAAAGATTAAAGTATAGCTAGAAATAGTTAAAATGTGTGCATCATAACCTTACAATATAGATATTTAGGCTGAGTTTACAAGAAACAAGACGTAAATATCAAAATTGTAGTGATACGATACAAACAAGATAACCCTTCTAAGGAAGTTCAAGATGATGAACCATGCCTAACTACAATGACAATCTTGACATGGATATCAAGATCACAATGGTCACCAATGATATGAATACATCTCCACACACTTTAGACATTTAACTTACCCAGCCGCAAACATGGATGGGCATAAACAGACAAAAAGTGGCAGAAACAATCAATTGGTAACACAAAGGTAGTCACCCTCCTTCTGATCAACAAAGTGTCAAAAGAATGTGAAGGAAGCAAATAAAAAATGGGATGAAAAATGCTGGCTTCACTTTGGCATAGTTTCACCTCTCCCTAAGGAAATTAAAAACTAAGCGAAAGTAACGCGTCACACGTTCCACAATAATAAGATGGTTCACAATTCAACACTGTTTTAGAATGGTCAAAGTGGGCTCTTGGCCAAAGTATATTTTCCTAGGTGGTTCTCTCATCTTAGGTGTTACAAATATTATCCATGAGTAGGATGATTTACCCAAATAGTCCCAACTATCTTGGGAGTATCTCGACTTTTCCCCCTTCAAGCACAGTGGACAGTAAATGCATCCATCATGTACTTAAAGGGTCGCGTAGGACAACTTGTAACTCTATCTTACAAAAGAATCACTAGTCAAATAGGTAGTGTGGAGTACTTCCCATTTTTTTCACAAGGTTCCCTCTTGTGTGGACTACTTTGGGGTTCCTGGAACCACCCCCATTGTTGTAGCTTAAGGCGTTATGCCAAAGGGGTTATGTTCCAATTGAGCAGAGAGGACGTAACCTTTTCCGAAACCTACAATACAATGTTTTGAATATGTTTTTCTTTTTATCTTGTTTAATTAGGTTTGGTTTGCTTGAGCACCTTTTGACAACCCGTATAACAACCGTATTAGTATTTTTGACTTTGTTTTGATTCCTTCTTTCTTTGACAAGCATTTTTAGGTCCCGCACTCATGCGTTGGTAGTTCTCCAAGAAAATCACATTATTTAAAAGAGGATTAAGAGTTGTTTTTATTCTCAAGATAAATCAAGGATGCAATAGAATAACATACACAACAAATAATCCAACTAAATAGTAAAGAAAATCTTTGCAATCAATGAACCATACAAAAATCTTGGTAAATGTCCTTTCCCTTAAACCAAAAGTAAAAGATGAAGTTTCTAATTTACCAAATGTTATAAAATGAAGACTAAAGTTACTTTTGATTCACAAGATCACCCTAAGGTGCAAGAGAAAATCATAGAAAAATTTATCACAACTATATAGAAATGGAAAACTTCAAATCGAGGATCAATGAAAAATGCTTTGTAAAGGTTCATTCCATTAAGAAAATGAATAACAACTTTCCAAGTTTAATCGCAATGTTAAAAAGATAGAGATCAATATAGTTTTTAATTCTCAAGATCACCAAAATGTGCAAGAGAAGAGGATACACATGCTTTGGTCTAAATAAAGTAAGCATGGAAATACAACATTCATCAAAACATTAGACATATTAGAAAATGACCAGTTTTAAACTAACAAAAACCTGTAACTTTTGTAAGTATAAATCCCTAATTTATTTTTCCATTTCATATTTAACTTCAATACCTTTCCAATGCAAAAACAATTGAGTCATTTTGAGTTCGGGAGCAAAATTTATGGCCTTCAGAAGATGGGTTACACATATGCTCTTATGCTCACGGGTATGCACTTGACATGCACTCAAAAAATGTCAAAAAAATGTCCCTTACTCTTCAAAATGGACAAATTTTTCCAAGCAAGATTCAATTTTTACAATAACCCATCACATTAATATATTAATAGAAGACTTAACGCTATTAAACATTAACATATATGCTCAAGAATTTAAGATTTTCAAGAAATTGACAAAACTAGCATGTAGAATGATGAAAAAGTAAGCTCTAAAAATGACAACATGATGAAATCTTGAAATTTTCTCACCAATATTTAATTTTGAAAGCAACCCACCACATTAATATGTAATTAGAAGACTCAGCACTATCTAACACTAACCTAAATGCTCAAGAATTTAAATTTTCAAGAAATTGACAAAACTAGCATGTAGAATGTTGAAAAAGTAAACTCTAAAAATGAAAACATGGAGAAATATTGAAATTTTCCCATCAATTCCAATTTTTACAGCACTTCACCTCCTTTATACCTACAAGGAATACTCAACACATGCAAACTCAACAAAACAAGTTAATAAAAACAAGTTAGATCAACATGTGTAAAAGAGGGTTAGTAACCAAAATGAAACTTAACTACAAAAACTTGAAATTAAGTGTAAAGGACAATGGAGTAAGTCCCACCAGGCGTGCCAAATGTGTGCATGAGTTGTTTTAAACTAATGCTAATATAAGTAAATACTAACACCTAAATAGCCTTAATTAGCAAAAATTAAACAACATACTAAGCACCATCAAGATAAGAATTAAACAAGGTTAGATGCTAACATTCATCATATACAAAAACTTTGAAACTAACAATGTTAAGCATCTAAATCCTCTATTCTCTAACAAAAATAAATGAATGGACCTAAGTAGGCTCCATGGCAATCAAAATGGTTGTCTTTGGTATTCCAAGAACCTAGGAATGAGGGCTTGTCAAAGTTGGGCTACAAGACCCTTTTGACACCTCCCATATGACCTAAGCACTTAGGAAAGAGGCTTAAACTCTTCAAGATGATGAACTCTCAAGAAAATAAAAGGAAAGATCTTAGTCTATTTTTCTATATGCTTTGCATTTTCTTTCTCAAAGAGTTTAGGTGTAGGTATAAAGGTAGAAGGAGGGCTCCTTATATAGCTCAATGGATAAAGGAAAACTTCATCCCTTTACATGTGGGATAAAGGTAAAACATGATTAAGAATGGATAAGGTTTCTTTTTATAAAGGTAACCTTACTTTAGAAGGGTTTAATTTATGCTTAGCAAGTCATGGGAGTTGGTGGGTGTTTTAATAAATCAAAGGTGATTAACTAATAGGTAGATGTAAGCTTATAGAAGCTAATTAGAGGAATATTATTATGATTTAGGCTATTAGAAGGGATTAAATCAATTAAATATTTATTTATTGGTTAAATAGAAGGGAAGGCTAATTAATTAATAATAATTAAATATTTTAGGTAGAAGGGGTGATTTATTAAGGAAGGTCATTAATTAGGGTATTTGTTGGATAGGCGACTTAATTAATTAGCTTAGTGTAATTAATTAATGATGATATGAGGGAAAATGAGCGTTATTGACAATATGTCGTCAATTTTCCAGAAGATAGATAATTAGCGCAATTTAAGTATTTAAATTGCTTGGGTGTAATTATGGGTGTCTACATTGAGCATATTCCATTAGTTTAGAGCTAAGTATCATCACCTTTCATTCATACATCTAAGATTTTTATAAAGAACATTGAATTAATGAAAAAGGCCTTGTGGCCATGGCTTGATGAAACTCCATCCTTAATCCCTTGGATCAATAAAAACTATCAACCCTTTAATAAATAAGGATCTACATAGGTCCATCTCCTTGTTTAGCTTTCAAAACAGTAGAGAAATAATGTTAGCATGTTAGTTTGAAGTTATTTCAAGGTTCTAATGTATAATGTTGATGTTTATCTCTTTTTTAGCTCTTAGCATGATGGTTCTTGTTTAGTTTAGCTTTGTTTTGAAACTACTAGGTGTTAGTTTCATTTCTCTTTGCATAACTAACTAAAATAGAAATATATTCAGAATGATCAATAATAGGAATTGGTCGTCCTCAACATAGCAGAGACACCGGTGCTCGGACTAAGATAATAACACTGGGAGCCCTTGTCCTCCCTTGGGTGCTAATGTCTTGGGGAACATATAGTCGATTATCGATCAACACAATTTAAATAAGCCTTCAAATCAATTTCAAAGCTACAGAATAGTCCTCCAGTTATAAAATGTATTCTATCTTGTTTAATAGGTACAATTAGAACTAATTCGGAACAATTGAGACATCGGGGAGAAAATCGGGGACGTAACATCTACAAAGTGAAAGGTGTTTATTGTGGGTATATTCATGGAGAGAGAGTAACACTAGACCTCTCTCCCCAATACTTTCTCTTTGGCATGAGATCACCCAAAAACTCGCTATCGGTGTGATATAGCCCAAAAACTCATTCTTAATAGATTTTTAAGGACATATTTCTATTATTTACACTCTTATACATAAGGTGCATACTTTTCTTTTACATAGTTTCACACTTTAACATACTTATATATGTTTTACTCATATTTTTCTTATACGGGAATTTTGCTACTCATTTACTCTTATTTTACAAGTCTATCCATTAATACGTAATAAGAAGAATCCCACAAAATAAAATAAAATCACAACAAAATGTACAATTCAACACACATGTTTCACCACAGGGTCATTTTCCTTTCTTACTCTCCACTTTTCACTTTAAAACATTTAACGATTAACTTGTCCACTAAAGCATGCTATTTGTGGAAAGCTCTACGGGATCATAAGGTACACATTTCTTATCTACTTTATGTTAATAATTATTATCTAAAGAACATAAAGTGGTGGAAAAATTAGACATAAAATCATGCACTTGGGTACATTTCTAGGTCCTAAAATCATACTAGCATTTATGTGATTCCTAAGAAAGAAAACTATTGGTTGACAACTATTTTGGCCTCTTTTATTTGTTTCTTGTTTTCTATTTGGTATTTCACACCCTACAACCCTATTGGAATTCTAGTGCTTTATCTTTTATGGATTTAGAAACCATGGTCAAGCTAGGAAAAAACCCAGAGCTCCTGTCCCCTCTGGGTGCCCCCAAATTTTTTCTACCTTACTCACTCTATTTGTTTCTCTTTTATATTTTGGGAATATTTTTCACTTATGGGTTGGCCTTCTAGTTGTCAATTATGAAATTCAAATAAGTTAATTATATAAATACATGGTTATGTGTTCAAAATAAAGGATCAAACACTAAACATTACTATCATCACCTAATATTCCATTGAGGAAAAGGAACCTAAAGTACTCAAATGCATCCATCTAGCATTCATTCAAGGGACAAGGGAGTGCATACTCTACATACACAACATAGGAAGGGAAATTCATTCTATTCCATCCACACATTCTATTACATTTGCTACTTTCTAGCTACAACCCGCTATCAAGTGTAACTTGCACAAGGGTGTTATAGGGCATAATTTCTACACACAATGACAAGAACAATGTGGAGTTTGAGATGTAGTGCAACAGCTTATTCGTAAGGTGACCACCGTGGCTAGTAAGACTCCCTATTCTATATTTTCCTTTTTAGGTTTGATGTGGTTTGTGGGCTTATGAATGTGAACATCTCTTTTGCAGGTTACAGGTACCTTGATGATCAAGATTAAATTTCATATGATCAATAATGAATAGCTATATGACGCTCTTACAAAAAAATAGAAATTAGATTCTAGTAATTTATGAGTCATGGGTGCTCAAATCCATTCATCAACACCTAGGCATCCTTTTCATACTATGGGTGCCCTTGTTCAGCCTTGTTCGTGAGTTGTAGAATTTAGAAGTATTAATTACGAAACTATTGACATCATGTTCATGAATTCTCCCTACCCATTTCAGTTCTAGATCGAGTGTAAATAAAATAAGTATCTTCATATATATATTTTGTTTAGGGATCCACATTTACATCTTAGTTTTCTTGTGTCATTTATTTTATTTTACCATTTATACATCAGTTACTCTACAATATTAGATATAATTCAAATTAAATTAAATCATGTAGCTTCTTTATAAGTAAAATGACATTTATGAAATAATGATTCTTTGATGTATAATAAGAGTGTGAAGAAGAAAATCAATTCTATGATACTTTAGAAGGTGATGAATAATATGAAGAAGAAGAATTTTGAATATTTAAAGCCAAGGGGAAATGAAACTATAGTTGTAAGTATCGGTTCAAACAATATTGCCTCAATTTTTTCTTTCTAATATTGTATATAAATGTATGAAAGAAATTATAAATCATGGTGGAGGAAAATATTTAGTGTAAGAAGGATATGTGATAGATTAGATATCCATGAACAAAAGAAAATGGGAAGAAGAATTCTTTGAAAAAAATACAATGGAAGAGTGAAGAGAAAGTGTCAAGGATAAGGGAACTTGTAGAGGCAATATAATCTCTTTGTTTTGTGTTTAATCATGATTTCAATTGTTTAATTATCAGTATGTTGGGTAGTAGTGCAATTCCTCACTCCATTGCACCTAGCGGGTGATGTTCTTAGCCCCATTTATGCATCCAATTTTGTAGTGCCTACTCTATCTCGCCTTATTAATTAATGTGCAAGATCACCTTGTCAAACATCTTGAATGATTGAGGTGTTGGATCCCATATGAGGTTGTTGTAAGGTCTTATGAAAATTTACAAATAACTCGATGGGAATAAATTCTCATCTCATTTTTTATATTTTGTTCTTTAGATTTCAAACCTAAATATCTCTTATATCATAATTATGAGTAAATAATAATAATATAATTAAAATTTAGCATAATAAAAAATATAATAAATTTGATAGGTGGAAGGTGGCATCTTGGAAGAAATAATAAAATAAAGTAAAATAATAATAGTGGATTATAAAATGATTAAAATAACAAAATAAAATAATTGTACCCTAATGATTTTTGATACATGATCATGTGAAGTAGGGGAAAATCTACGATGTTAGAAGTCATGCATAAGGAATAAATAAAGAGAAGGAATATTACACGCCATGGAGATAGTGTGTCCATCATTATATATGAATGAAGAAGTTATAAAAATGGTTGATATAGTTATAATGGCTACAACCATATTTTAGTTAGATAACTAATGAAATCCTTATAAATAAGCTTTAAAGTCTAAACCCCCTCTTAAGGATTATCCTACATAAAGAAAAAATGAACATTTTAAAAAATTTAGAACCAAACAGAACTACATAACTTTTAGAGGATTTCACTTTAAAAGCAATGCTTTGACTAGGTATGGCTCCATCAAGTGCTTCGTGACCTTTGTAAAGGTGTAGTTTCGAACCGAATTCTCAAGTTCCGAGATTCTACCTCATGAAATATTGAATCACATATCTCCATAATTATTATACAAGCATCCATATTGATCTATCCACAAGCTCCATCAAGTTCTCTCATGACCCTCATGAGGTTATAATTCCCAAGATCCACAAACTCCTAAACTATTTGAGAAACCATCCATATCGAAATTCATCTACCCTTTATCCTATCATACATTGAAAGGTTAGAACATATTTATATTACATATTTGTCACTATCATCACTACCTTTTGCATCTGATAGGATATTTCTCTATTTTTTATTATGTTGCACAAATTTTTATTCATAAGTTGCATTTGTATTTTTACTTTCCATGTATGAAAATTTAGACCAGAATATTTTTCTATGGGAATTTCCATTTAATAAAATAAATACGACTGCGTATTACCGAAATGAGTAAATAGAGAAAAATACCAATCCTTTGTTGCAACTGTGATGTGCACTGTTCTGTTCCCTAGATATTGGAAGAATAGAACTGTCCAAACTAAAAACGTGCCCTAGTTTGTATTCACTTGAAACTCTGTTTTCTCCTGAAAAATATGACTGTAAATTTATGGCTGCAACTATTATTCATGACTATATAAATTGTATGATGGTGCCCTTGATTTTTCCTTTCTCCTCGACCTCATTTTTTATCCCTTGTGATTTATTTTTAGGCCCACGACTGTATTTATTTGCAATTCATGACTATATTCATGTCTATTTTTGTGGCTATTTCTACTTAAAAGGAATGTATTTTCATAGGTGACATAGGTGAGAGGTATGGCTTATTTTCACTTGATGAAATATTCAATGGTGGTGATGATGAAGGTGTACCAATCAAAGGATGAAGGATTTATTTTTCCTACTTACTTGATCCCCCATCTATTAAAATTCCAAGTGAAGTGATAGGTTAGAGGGCTTGCGAGGGTGCATGAATAAGATTACTATGCCACTGACATGATTAAAATTTATTGAAAAAGGTACATGTGTCTGATTACATAGTGGGTCAATAGTAACCCATGCGTAAGATATTTTTATCTAAGGCCATGTCACTCGTGCATGCACCACAAATTCCTACATGAAATTTGACTAGAGTTTGACAAGTTTCATCCTGATTGAGACATGTTAAGAGAGTCCCATCATAGCCTCTTTTGTAAAAGGTGTCGCGAGAATATTTTAACATAAAGCATGTTGTGCTAAGTCTTTTTTATTATGGGAATTCATGTGTGGAGGATAGGTTTTATCTTGGATAAAGGTATAAATGTCTTCATACCAATGGTTATCATGACCAAAAATTTCACACACCATGGTGGAATTTGGAAGATCATATGTGGGCACCAAAATATGTTCGATGAGAAACTCATTGTATGTTTGATTTATATCAACTTCAAGAGGGTATGTGGTAGTCACTATGACATTTGCTACTTTTTTTGTGCAAGATGAACTTGTTCAAATATAATCAACTAGAAGTAAAATTTCATATTGTTGACCATTCATTCATAAGGAACAAATTTATCATGCTTTACCTGATATTCTCCATTTAATTTCTTGATAATGATAATACAACCTCGAAAAATCGCTAGTTATTTAATCCATTATTAAATAACAATGCCTAAACAAGCTATTAATACTTCATACTCTATGTTCTTTTAGTGCATAAGATACTAATGTGGTATGATTTGGGTATAACATAGCCATCTTGTGTTTGTTACACAATTCTAGCTCCCTACCCATGAATGTTTGAATAACCATCAAAACATAAACTTTAGGAAGGTGTTACATCAACTTACAACATCTCTTCATCTAGAAACTCAAAATGAAGTGGTTTTGAAGCACGAAAACGACATCATGCTGGCGAGTTGATTTGCTAAATATTTCCCTTTTATAAATTTTTGATTGAAAAATTCAGTATTGAAATAACTTAGGAGAAAAACCTAGATAGAAATTCAACCTATTAGGATAGGTCTTGATAGTAGATATTTTAAATAATCTACCTTGGTAATAAGCTTTGTTGTATGATTGAGAAAGTAGTGTCGTAACTTGTGAAAGGTGAATGCTACTAGAAAATATATTTTTTCAACCTAAGAATATTGGATTTCTTGGGCTATAAGAGTCCTACTCAAATATTAGATTGAGTCTTACTCAAATAGTAGATTATTTTATTCTTCCTTTGTTGTTGTGTTGTGTAATAAATGCCTCTATAACATGTTTTGTAGCTGATGTATATAATAACATAAGCCTATCTTATACAACCATAATTAACACCGAAAATTTTAGTAGGTATTATTTCAAATTATTGAAAGAATCTTGGAATTTTTGTGTCCATTTGAACTAGAAATATTTCTTGAGTAACTGATTAAAGTGGTGACATTTATCTACAAGAGTAGAGATAAAACATCAAATAGACTTGATTTTTGTTAGAGTCCTCGTAGCTAACAAATATTTTTGGGGAGGCATATCCTATATTTATTTAAATTTTGTGGGGTCAACTTCAATCCCCTTCATGAGACTATTATCCCAAGATATTTCCTGAAGTGACACCAAATAGACACATTTCTTAGGGTTAAGGAAAACCTTATACTCCCGCAATCATTCAAATATATGCCACAAGATGGTGGATGACTGACTCTAGTTTTTGATTTGGAAGGAATTTCATCAATGTAGTCCTCTATGATGTCATAAAGTAGATCATGAAAAATTAAAGTCATTGAAAATTGATAGGTTTTCCATGCATTCTTAAGGTCAACACTCATGACCTTATAACATAAAGTACCCCATGGTGTTTTTGAATAATGTCTTGTGTTGGTCCTCCTCAACAATCTAAATTTAGTTATAACCTAAAAATCCATCCATTAAAGAACATTTCGTGTCGTGTTGTAGATTTAACAATCATGTCTATGTTTGGCAGGGTAAAGTATTCCTTCATACAAGCATTTTTGGTAGCCTAGAATTCAACATAGATCTAGATCCTAGGTGTCTTCTTTGCAAGAGGTACCATGTTAGATATCTACTCGAGTAATCTATAAATATGATGAAGTTGGCTTTAAACAGTTTTTGAATTTTGTACTTCGCCAAAAATGTAACCATAGGATGTATTTTCCTCAAGTTTTGTTTTACGGGTTTGGTGTCTAGGAGAACCACAAGATTTTCATGAAAAGAGAAGGATCTAAGAATGTAATTTCCTTGTATGACCATGTGAAGACATCTTGAAACTTATTAATGATTGTTTGAATATACATCTATTTCTTATTCAAACAACCTTGCACAAATTTATAACAATTTGGGTTTATCACTTCTTCGATGTTTATTGTGATACTTTCCTCTACCAACAATTTTGATGTATCATTATCTTGAAATGATGTTGTAGGTTTATATAGTTCATATTTTTGATCCAGAATTGAGTCTCCTCTCTCTAATGCCTCATAAAGGTTTTCACCAGGAGATACCTCCTTTTATTTTTCTTTTTTTGCTTTCTTTCTTTTCTTCTCATCTAATGCTTTAGTGAGGTTTTCACTATAATTTATTTTCTTTATCTATTTTTTATTTTCCTTTATCTGATTTTTATTTTTCTTAATTTTTGAAAAACCAGATCACTCGAATTCCTCACCAAACTAATAAGAATTTTCAAAGTTCATATTGAATCTCTTCTTGTGATCTAATAAGGGAAAAGGGTCTTGAATCTTGAGAAACTCCTTGATGGCCTCATCATTATGAAAGAGGTCATTGATATATAATTTTATTGGTCCCGATGGATAATATATGGGTAGATGATATCACAGTCAAGAGGGTGGATGGATAGTTATTGAGGAAGAGGTTGGTATCATCTAGGTCTTCATAGATCCTATGTATGGGCTCGGTGTTAACTTTGGAGTCAAATTCCTCTTCAGTAGTCATTATGTTGAATATTATGGGCCTCTTTTCAAAAGTTTCATAACCTAGACCATAATGGTATTGGTTTTACTCATATAATTAAAGTTCAAGATGGATTTGTTCTTGAGGGCCAAGTCTTCTTTCCATTTTACTTTTCATCATTTTATGGGCCTTATCATAGTATGTGGATTTGTAGCAATCAGCCATCCAATATTTGTATAAGAAAGAGCCATCGATTCATGAATGTTTTCATCCTTTAAGTATCCATATTGTCTCCAAATAGTTTTTCCAAGGTGGTAAATGGGAGCTTATATTAAATGTGGAGAATTAGTTCCTCTATAGCTATACAAAGATAACATAAAATTACCAACATGAAATGCATTTTCAAGAATACTCACTGAGACATTTATGAGAAAAATTTAGTTCATGTGGTGATTTTTATGTAGGTTATTGTAAACTAGATCAAGAAGGTTAGAATTCAAAAATCATGTCGGGGTTAATGCGATTATCAACAACTAATATGACATGACATTCAATAAACCCATTTACTGAAGGAAAATAGTTTTCATGGTTAAATCTTACTTTTAAAATCTTAGAATATTTGAAAGGTTTGAGATCTGTAAGAAAGGTAAAATAATTTCCATTATGGGGGAGTTTTACAAAATGGTGAAAATTTGAAGGAACAACTTACATCACATGTATCCAAGGTTGGCACGAAAGGAGATTATATGAAGTGTCGACATCAATAACTTGAAAAAGGGAATCTAGCATTTGTGGGACCACTTGTGTAGATAGGGTGATTGATCAAGATGACTGTCATTTACTATTGTCATAACCATGAATAGTTATAATGGTAGCTCCTAAAATATCTTATGTGTGGCAAAGAAATATCAGAATTTTCATAGAAAATATGTCTAAGGTAGCTCGTTTTTATAAGGACTCTATTAACTTTATGAATGGTAATGTAGGCTTCAATATAAAAATATTTTTTATTTTAAATCTTTAGATTTAATAGTTCTTAAAGACCAAATGAAAATATAGGTATGTTAGACAAAAGGTTGGAAATTAGAGCTTGGAATTGCTATGTGTTGAGATTCTCAGGAACACGTGCCTCGTGGAGAGAATGAGTGAGAATTTCTTGAAAGTTGGGTGATGCTTTTAATAGCTCGATAAGAGAGATGTGTGTATGTGTTTATCATTAATTAATTTAATATTTCATATGGAATAAATGTGGGAGGTTTAACACTTTACATTGGATTTGGATTATTTGTAGCTATAGAATTGGTGGACACTTGAACCATAGATAAAGTGGATGATTTCTTCATTTGTGGGAACCCAAACCTTCTTTTTCCATATAGCCACTACATAGTTAGGAAATTAGAATTTAATCATGGAAATGGAGTTACATATCTCTTCTACAAAGTAAATGATCAAGTTAAAGTTGACATTTTTCAAGGATTGGCCTTTTTCTAGATATTTTCCATTTGTAACATGCTTGGGAAAAGGATTTGAAAACACCTTTAAATTATCATTGGGTGATGGGTTTTACACTATCATGTCTTTGATATCAATGAGATCTTGAATATAGTGGAAAAGTCTCATATATCAATCTGTTGGATGGTCATTAATGCGATGAAAATCACAATAATCACCGGTATTATACTAAGATGCTATGGGTTCTATACGTACCCAAAATTAGAGGGTATTGTACCACCAGAATGATGTTACACATGCCCCAATGATGATACAGGTCACCTCGCAAGGTGTTCGGGATCCAGAGAAGCTCACGAAGTATATGTTAACATCCCAAATGCTTTATCCATTTTCCTTGTGCTTCGCTTTATCCTCTGCCTTCCTTTTCTAATCCTTTTGACATTCGGTGACAAAACTACCACCCTACTAGGCAACGGTCCTATAATCATCACCCTGCTCAGGGCGGCGGTCCTTCACGCATTTTCTAGCACGCTCCTTTGATCGTAACTTGCGTAATTTTTCAACTTTCACCAACTTTTCTCAACCGCCTTAGCTCGTATTAATGTTTTATGTTCCCTAGAATAGTGTTTCTTCATTGTTTAATGGTAAAAGAGTTCTAATAGGAATTACCTTTGGGTGAATGTAAAATCTATAAATAGCCAACTTGTTTTCAAGCAAATGGCCCCTCAACTTCTCATTTCCATTGTTTAGTCTTTCAATTTCTTGCTTAGAACTCATTTTTTTTCATGTTTGCATCCATGCTAGTTTTTATTCTGTTAGAAGCCATTCGATCTTCTTGCTTCAGTCTTTTTCATTGTTGTTCATACAAATTAGTTTAGAGCGATTAGTGTCATTTGTAGATTGAATCCATTAGAGTTATAGGTTGTGTTCTTCACGAGAAGGTAGATTGTAGAATCTCTCGGTACACTTGTGTTGTATTCCCACAATAAATCCCACTAGGAATTACATACACCAAGCTCTGTCACTTGTGTTATCCCTCTCCTACTCACATTGTATTTGGTATATATCCAAAGCTTCCATTGTTCAAAATACCTTTTCTATTGATGCTAGCATATACACGCTCTCTTACGGATTCACGTGGACATGAAGTAATGAGGATATCATTCTAAGGGACAAAATCACACACGACTAGATTCACCACTATTACGCAAATCCTAGGTTTGAGTTCTCAAAAGTTCTAGTTAAAACATATCAAATAGAGTAGTGAATTATTTCATTTCAGTTAAATTCACTTTTTCGATATTTCCAGGGGAAGTTGTGGGGATTGATAGTTTCTGAGAAACTATGATTCATTCCTCACTTCGAGGTAGGATCAAGAATCTTTCAATTAGATTAATCAGCTATCTAGTTATTTAGGATAAACTCATAACTACACAGGCAAATAGCTACACCACGCTACCTTGCTTGTTTTAATTTTGTTATTAGATTAGTTGTCATTTTCTGAATATATTAGATTAGTTGCTCTTTCAATTCTATTAAAATTCTATCAAAAAACAAAAATAGAGGAATATATAATATATATACATATATATATATATATATATATATATATATATGTTGTAGATATATCTTGCATAATTAGTTTATTTCATTTTAGTTAGGTTTATATTGATCTTGTATGACAATCACGGGACCTAGGGAGCCCAGGGAATATGTTTTTGAGCCAATCGTGCCTCAACCAAATACTATTGTTGCAGCAATAACTGACATAGACCAAAATCTCAGAATTCAGGTCTTCCGAACAACATAGACCTATAAGAAATCAGCACACAACTAAGAGGATTAAACGTAGAAGACAACAAAGCACACACATTCTGGTCAAATCAGCCAAATTATAGACTACCTTGATAGATATCTGTATGACTATAGAAGGACCCGAAAGAGAGAAAACATTTAGTTGTGATCCACTAGTCCCATAGCCAGATGCAGGAGACCTCTTCATTGATATAGACACTAGCTTACATATCCAAGTTTCCAGAACACTTGTTAGGTACTCTGAGAAAATTGTGCAACTCCTAGTTCTAAACATAGAGGCCGAAAAGGCATACGACTACTGGATACTCGGAATCAGGGGTTGATTCTTCATATGACCATAGGAGGTCCATAACAACCATGAAACTTATGGTTGTGATCCATAGGTCCCACAACCCAACGGGCCTACAAATCAATCCAACGTTGATGCTGGTTTGTGAACATTAGTATTTAGGTCCTCTCCACTCCCACTAGATATTATCACACAACTCTCATTATTAAACATAATAGCCTAATCAAGCTAAGGATTTCTGGACTAGACCAGAGAATCATCCATAAAACACCAAAAGATCCATTACACATTTAGCCATTCATTTTCATGACCTTGTCGGGAGACATATACGAAGCACCCATAGGTCATCTTCCATGTATCCCACAACCCATAGATCGGATCATAATAGAGCTCAATATTGATTGGAGCCTTGAGAAACTATCCTCATTGAGCGATCTATCACACCGGTTCGAGTTAGGAGGGCCTTCTTTGCCTTGGATTCATAGATTCCATTATTGTGTGTTGAAGACATAAGATTACCTAACTAGTTTATCTACACCCCATGTGTATTCCATCCCCACCATCTTGTCTCGCACAGTGCGAAAGGAATGACCTCGAGAGGTCGGGTGTGAGGAAGAGTTATTTGTAGATTCCCATGCTCGCATGTCACTTTTCCATCATACAAAATTGGTGAACCCGACGTGAAATGAACACGCAACCTTCTGATTCAGAGTCATATTTCTACTTGTTCTTCCAATTAGTTTACTTTTCATCTTTTCCACCTTTTAGCCTTCACATCAGCTTCACCAACAAAATTGGTGAACCTCATGTGACTCAAACTAATATTCCTCTTTCTATTTTCTTTTCTTTCATCCACCTTCACTCTTTCCCATTATTTTGTGGGTATTCATATACCCCCGAATATGTCAGGATATAATGCATATGGTAGACCTCTCCTAGGTCTTGAAGCATACTATGATCAACTAAATAGAAAACCATCACCCTCACTCTCAGCATGGGGTGACAACTATTCGAATAACCAATTTTAAACACAGACTCTGCCTCAAAGGACTAGATATAGTTCTTCTTTCCAAATAGAGGAGTTGGATCAGCTCACTTAAATGCAACAACCGAGCCTTCAAGCTAAAGAAACATGACACTCACTTTGGAGAATCTGGTTCATCTCCTCGGGTATTGCTTAGACCACAAATTAGTAGACATTCGAGATCCATATCCATTTTTAGATGATGAATACTTAGCATGTTATGCTAGGAGTGAACAACACTCTCAAAATATGTACCCACCTATAGGAGGTTTTGCAAACACAACCCGAGGTCTCATTCAAGAAAAGCACCCCATTCCTCCACCTATAGGAAATGCCCTCGGTGAAACTTGGCGGGCACCGATCAATTCATAGTAGGGTACCATATGCCTATCTACAACCTCAAGATATACAAAAACACCACTAAGGAAAAATACCGTGTCTTCACCAAACGAGGTCATCTCGGCCTTAGTTAGAAAGGTTAGAGGGTTGGAACTTGCTCAAGCAAGTCAAAATCCATAGTTCATGCAAGTAGGAACTTCTAATCCTCCACATCATCCCAGGAAAAGTAGACCTCCTCACAGGAACAAGCATGTTGGGCATGCCTCCTCAGTATCTAACAAAAACACCAACTAGAACCACATTTTCAAATGCCACTCTAGTTGAGAGTATGATACCTCCCGGCTTAGCACAAAATAACCCATTCCTGAGCAATGCTCCTCCATACTTAAACATGTATTCCAAATCACCATAGGGAGATATGTTCTCTTCTCTGGCATGTTCGCTCAACCATAGGGATTTCCTCATGCCCCCAAATACATATGCTACGCCATATATCAACAACCCATTCCACCTCCACCCCCTCAGCAAGCACCATCAATGGTTAAAACCTATGTGATAGGGACTTATTAAGAATATTTGAAAGAACCTTTAGACTTCACTATCTGAAGCATCATGCTTCCAAGACCTCTCCCGATCTACCCAAGTACAAGAGGAGGGACACCCGAATGCACATATTAAGGCCTATGCCATGACCATTCGAGAACTAATCCCTTGGGATGGAGTTGTTGCTAAAATATTCCCAAAACTTTAGAGGGTATCGTCCTCGATTGGTATTCTGAGAATACCTAAAGCCTCAATACATTCATTTAAACAACTCATTTAGAATTCATCAAGGAATTGACATGAACAAATTGTTGAGAATAGGAATCGGAGAATTCTTGCATATTAAACAAGAACACAATGAATATGTTGCTCATTTCATCCAAAGATGGCATACAGATCCTCTATTCTTCAAGAAATGCTCCAAACATGGATCAGATGGAACTATGTGATTTATTCCTTCATTCTCTCGGGCGAGAGAGATAAAGGAAGAAGTCAGAAGTTCCCACTAAGAACTTATGATGAAGTACTGAGAGCGCTCTCTGAATAGATCAAGCTGCAATAGATAGCGGTCGCTGAGACATATGGAACAAATGGGAGGTTAATCATCCCCAACCAAAACACTATGAATTATCCTACTTCCCAAAAATGCCAATCAAGGACCTAAGATCCTTAACAAAAACCCGAGTGACAATAGATGGAGTGATTGACCAAACTAAAAAATAAAATGTTATAAATGTTCCACCACCAATTAACAATCAACGAAACAACAATTTTACCCAAATAATCAATGCGGTAGATTTTAATCATCCCCAATGACAACAACAAAAACAACAAAAATGATAGATCCAGACACAGGGTCCAAGTCAAAACTCAACTGGATATCAAAACCAAAACCAAAGGCAACAAATGCAAAACTTTAATCCTAATAGTCAACAGTTTAATCAGAGTTTTGGACCACAACACGTGCCAAACCAACAACCTAGGAGTTATAATCCCAACTCGTATTGTGGTTTCCACAAAATTTGAGGCCATGACACTAGGACTTTCCGTGATTACAATAAGTTCATGCAACGTTTTCCAGAAGAACAAAGACAACTCTTTATAGATATGTTATTAATAGATTTTATGACACCTATACCAAATACTTTCACAAGGCGAGTCTCCCCTCAACACACCTCTTAAGATCTTGATGATCCACTTCAAATCACAATAACAATAATAAATTAAATCCAAATGGGACAAAAAAAGGTGTAATGATAGGAAATAATGATCATGAAGCCTCAACTTCACTAAATCCACCTGTCGCACCATAATTAGGAAATCAGCCACGAACCAAGATAGTTGGTCTAGTGGAGTTAGATACTGAGCTACACGTAGAAGCCATAATAAGAACATGAGAATATTCTTCTCAACCAAATCCAATCTATCCACTAGAGCTAGATAACATTCAACAAACGTTGGTAAAACCCATGGGTGCTTATGATTTAATTAATGACTTAACAAAGACCTTCTCTCACATCTCCTTTTTGGACTTGTTGAAAAACTCTCCTGCCCATAGGGCTGCTCTTTTAGAAGCACTAGGTCTAGGTCATTTAATTAACATCACTCCACCTCTCGAAACACAAGTAAACCACATAGACTTTGATATCCACCCTCCAGGGCAGCCAGATAGGGATACCGAGTTTATATTTGACATAAACAAGATGCCAACAAATGTTGAAATTACACGTAGAGGTGATCGGCCTTACATTTACAGGTGTGGGTTTACAATAATTATGTTAAACGCGCAATGGTTGATGATGGGGCAATAGTTAACATTTTCCCCTTCTCTTTCCTTCAAAAGCTAGGATATGGAGAAACAAACTGTTCCACAACAAGAAATATGCTAAGAGGTTATGATAGCCTTAAAGCTACTTCAATTGGGACTATAATACTACCAATCACCTTAGGACCCAAGACAATCCTCACCGAGTTTTATATCATAGATCGGGAAACCAACTATAATATGATCCTTGGTCGACCATGGATACATCGCATGAAAGCAATCCCTTCTACATTATTCCAGGAAATAAGATTCTTACACCTAGGAAAGATATTCATAGCAAAAGGTGACCCAAAACCATTTGACATACACCTAGCAGACCTGAAGAAAAGACCAGGCATTCACTCTGAGTTTGAACTCCCAACAAATCAACTTAAAAACCAATTGACTCAAAACTGGAAGAAAAATTAATACCTACAATCAGAACTAGAAATTACGAACCTAGTCAAGGGCATCCCAGCCCTCAAGGATGAAGCTAATGTTGTAGAAACAGTGTCATTAGGAACTACTGCAAAAATTGTCGAGTTACTAGAACAAGATCTACCAATTTTCCTACCATTTGATTCCATAGGTATGGGATGTACCCTAGGAGTTGGTTCTCTTCCAGCAGAGGAACTTTACATGGTAGAAGTAACCGAAAAACAAGAAGAGATAGACGTAAAGAATGTCCCAACATCCATCTTTCCTAGTAAATATTGGACTCTCCACTTTGATGGAGCTAGATGTTGCTATGGGCCAGGGGTAGGTGTGATCTTTACTTCCCCTGAGGGAAAGATCCTACCTTTTGCTTTTAAGTTGAACTTTGAATGTACAAAAAATGGCATTGAGTATGAAGCCCTCCTCCTTGGCCTCATCATAGCCAAAAGGATTGGTGTTAATGACATCAGAGTGTTAGGAGACTGCAATTAGTTGCAAACCAAGTCTCTGAAGTATATGAGACTAGAGATGAGCACTTACTGGCTCTATAATACAGTGGTATTAGATCTAAGAAAAGATTCAACTTCATATCCATTGAGGCAATCCCATGAGAACATAACCTTCTCGCAGATTCAATAGTAACCTCAACTTCACATTTTACCCCAAGTAATGAGTTGGAAGATACAAGTTTCAAGGTATCGCTTAAATCTTGAACCATTGGTGAATAAAATGTCAACAAACCCTCTTCTAACATAGACAACTGAGAATGAATTTCTATCTTACATCATGTTGATAGTGATAAAGTCACTCTCAAATATCTAAATGCCTATGCAGAGCTACACCTTGCTCACCCTATAGTTGATCTTTCCCTAATACCACACTCCTCTTCCTACTTTGGAAATCCCATGGTAGAGTCTCCTCCAGAAGGATCTCAATATCTATGAGATAGAAAATGGGGAAAGCTTGGAACTACCTCTAGCCCCACTTGAATTTGAAGAAGGTAACACTTCTTTGATAGAAGAAACCATTGACATAAACATTGGAACGGAGGAAGAACCAAGAATTTTGAAGTTAGGATCCTCGCTAACTCTCGGAAGAAATAGAAATACACACCAAATCCTCAAAAAGAACATCAAAAGGATTTTACATTTAATTATAAAGAAATGATGGGTATCACACCACAAGTTGTGGTACATAATCTTGTCACTAAACCAGATGCAAAGCCAATTAAACAGAAGTCAAGACCAATGAAGCCAAAAGTGGCTCTCATGGTAAAAGAGGAAGTAATAAAACTTCTCCAAGTAGGATTCATCAAACCCATTGACTATTCACAATGGGTATCTAATATCGTTCCTGTCCTTAAAAAGAATGGGAAGATACGCATTTGTATAGACTTTCAGGATATTAACAAAGCTTGTCCCAAGGATGATTTCCCATTACCATCCATTAACGTTATCATTGATGCAACAACTGGATTTGAACTATTGTCCCTCATGGATGGGTTCTTAGGGTACAATCAGATTAAAATATCTGAACAAGATCAAGCCAAAACCATTTATAACTCCTGGGAACTTATTGTTATGTTGTCATGCCATTTGGTCTTAAGAATGCCAGCGCTACATATCAGTGGGTAATGACTTATATATTCCATGATCTTATCCATAAAATTGTGGAATCATATGTGGATGACTTGTTGGCCAAGGCCAAGAAATGTTGTGATCATCCAGAAGTACTCCGTATCATCCTCTCATGACTAATTGAGTATGGTGTCACATTAAACCCAAAGAAGTGCATTTTCGGTGTAACATGAGGCAAACTTCTAGGATACATTATATCTTCATGAGGGATTGATGTTGATCCAGCCAAAATATGGGTTGTTCTTGAAATGATCCCACCTTCGGATGAGTCTAGAATCAGGTCATTTCTTGGGAAACTTGGTGTAATCTGAAGGTTCATCCTAGATTTAAGCTTTTCCATTCATCCAATAAAAATTCTACTCAAGAAAGATTATAGTATTGATTGGGTGAAGATTACAACAAGGCCTTCGAAGTAGTTAAGCGCTTCTTGTTCTCACCACCCACACTAATTCCTCCTAAGCCATACCACCCTTTGATCCTATACTAACGAGCCACTCATGTCTCACTAGCCTACATGTTGGCTCAAGAAGACGATGATAAATGAGAATGCATGATCTATTTCATTAGCCAAACATT
Organism: Taxus wallichiana var. yunnanensis; assembly: GCA_018340775.1. Lineage (NCBI taxonomy): Eukaryota > Viridiplantae > Streptophyta > Pinopsida > Cupressales > Taxaceae > Taxus > Taxus wallichiana. The sequence continues at coordinate 683,942,196 of CM031240.1, read as the reverse complement.
GCTTGATTATGAAACATGTTACACACAGGTAGAGAGAGAATGCCTTGCCATAATTTTTACAACAAAACATTTGAGACATTACATGTTAAACCAAGAAACAAGGTCATTGTAAAGACAGACCATTTATGAACATTTCTCACACAAGGATCTTTATCTAAAAAGGTTGGTCATTTCATAACCCTAATGGGAGAATTTGAGTTAACATTCATAAACCAAAAATCCGTTAAAGGAAAAATCATTGTAGACTGGTTAGCTAACAATCCACTAGATGGAGGCAAGCTGGTAGATCTAGACTTTCCCGATGAGTGTGTATACTTTGTTGAAACCAGACCCCCATTTCTACATGTCCCTGGTATACTGATATCATCAATTTTATCATGGACCATACATACCCAGAAAGTGCCATGTCATAACAAAGAAGGCGGTTACGCATTATTACCACTAAATATGTTGTTTTAGACCAAGTGCTCTATCGTAGAGCCTTTGATGACATGCTTCTAAGATGCATCGACATAGAAGAATCCAAGAGGATTCTTCATGAATCCCATAGTGGGATATGTGGGGGCCACTTCGGTGGTCATGCCACCACTCAAAAATACATCGGATGGGCTATTTTTGGCCCACTCTCGAACATGATGTAGTGGAATTTATACGCAAATGCCACAAATGTCAATAATTCTCTCACGATATTCACATGCTAGCACAATCCCTGCAACCAATAGCGACTCCATGGCCCTTCTCCACTTGGGGTCTAGACTTAATAGGGAAATTCTCTCCCTCATTAACCGATGGCCATAATTTTATAATCACAGCCATGGAATATTTTACCAAATGGGTGGAGGCCATGCCTCTCACCACTGTACTAGGTTCGGTGATTGCCAAATTCATTTTGAACCAAATTATCTGTAGGTATGGTGTCCCACAAGTCATTATTTTAGATAATGGCACATCCTTTAAGAATGATGAGGTTCGTGAGTTATGTAGAAAGTTCAAAATAAACCATCACACTGCCTCTCTTTACTACCCTCAAGCCAATGGGCAGGAAGCGACAAAAAAATGTTGAAATCTATTCTCCTCAAAATGGTAAAGGAAAAAAAACAAGATTGGCATTTAAAATTATATCCGGCCTTGTGGGCCCACCAAACCTCAATAAGAACACCAATAGGAGCAACTCCTTTCTCGTTGGTATTCGGAGTAGAAGTAGTTCTCCCACTTGAGGTTGAAATACCCAGTCTCTGCATCTCATTACAAGGGATCTGGATGAAGAAGCTTACAGAGGAGGCACACCTCTCTCAACTAGAAATCCTTGACGAGGCTAGGTTAAATGCCAAACAATGACATAGAGCCTATGTTGACCGGATGTGCCGAAAATATAACAAAAAAGTCTATGAGTGAGAAATATATGAAGGAGATCTAGTTCTAAGACTAGACAGTCGGATCGATAAGAAAACCGGTGAAGGAAGAAAGTTCGGCCCAAATGGTTGGGCCCATATCGAGTCATGAAGGACTACGAAAATGGTGTGTATCTCTTGTGCACACTAGAAGGTGAGGAATTTGGTGAAACTATCAATTCCTTGCACCTTAAGTGGTTTTATGCATAAAACATCAAAGTCATTGCTAGTACATTATAGCTACCTACATTGCATTAGTCTTTTAGTTGCTTCATTTTGTCCATCTCGTAAAAATGATAGTCAGGAGCTTACTCTTAAAACAATCTGTTACAAATTTATGAAGATATTGGCAAAAATATTCATATCACATCTCTTCAAACATCATCAAATATTTTCAAATCTTCTCATCAATTTCGACAAACAAACATTGACGAAAACCATACCAAGACCTGCATACTTGGCTTTGCTCTTTCTTTCTACTAGGTAAAGTTGTCCTTGCCTACGGTCTATTCTGGAAGCTTCTTGGTGTCACATCTATCCCTCTTAAAATCTCTTGGAATGAAAGGATATCCCAAAGTCTTAGATCAGAAATGTCAAAATCAAATGAAATCAAAAGCACCAAGCAAACAAAATATTTTATTTTACACACTTCTTTGCCCCATCAACCTTTGGTGATAAGCCCACATCTCTTACTGGTGATGAGGTTTGGAAAGGAAAGAAGTGCCTTTACTCGCATGTATCTTGCCTTTGGTGGTAGACCCATGCTTCTTACTAGTAGCGTGAGGTAGGGTGTGGGGGTCAGTCACACAAACTAATGAATCTTGGTATACTAAAAACACAAGTCAAATTATGTTAAGAGAAAGCAAATATCCAAACATATAAATCCAAAGAGATCAAATCCTCAAAACCATATTTTGTTAACTCAGGTTTCCATTTATGAATCTAAGTCTAGATAAACCTGAAAAGTAAGTAGCCTTCTAAGCTTGGTAGTATTTCGAGTAGGGTGGGTGTGTAGGTCCAAATTTGGTTCTTGTTCTTGGTTTAAGAATCTCTCATCATTCCATTCAATCAAGCTCATACAACTTGTGCCCTTCCTAATTCTTGGTGTTGAGCCCTCACGTCTTACTAGTTGCATGGATTTGGGATTGGAGAAAGTTCATCTCTTTATCACTATGCATTCATCACATTTTGCCAATATAAGAAGGAATTAAAAATGTTTCCCAAAGAGTTCAAAAGTTTAGTACTACCATATGTTAGTATCATCTCATATCAGCATGGAAAAAAATATAAAGTAAAACATTCTATTTACTATCATTTGTTGTCCATTACATACATTGGAAACATGAAAAGCAAATTGACCATTTTAGCTAAAAAAATCCTAACCCATTAGGCGCCCCCTAAGAGACACATTTAAAATGAAATTTCTAAAAATAAGCCCCCCGATAAATATTTCATCATTTTAACATTTTGGGTGCAAAAATGTTAAATCAAGAAGAACTAACTTGGGATCTCACGGGTTGAGGTTCTGCTTGCATGGAGGCATGATTGCTATCTTGATACGAATGTTTCAACTATACTCTCGTTGAAAACCGTCACCGTGGGTCCCAGAGCTCAAAAACTATCAAATCAACATGTGCAAATGAATAGGAAAATAACCCCGTTATATATATATATATATATATATATGGTGTTTTAACTCATTTTGAATGCCCCTTTCGTAGGTTTAGAGTGCCGACGGAGGTAAGTTCTCATCCCCGTGCAAATGTTAAGTCCTCATTTCATACTAATTTAGTATTTATTTTTGATTTGTTTTATCTATCTGCACTTGAGTCTTCTTTCCATTTTGCAGGTAGTGGGAACTTGGATGGCAACATTTCGACACATAAAGGCGTGTCAGGTATAATTTCTAGCTTCCCATTTTGGGACCACCATACTCGAGACCCACCGTTTTACACCTCTTCATGGTTAAAACACTTCTCTGAGGGGGAAATATGTATGTACCCAAAATTGTAGGGTACTGTACCACTGGAACGATGTTACACATGCCCCAATGATGATACAGGTCACCTCGCAAGGTGTTCAAGATCCAGAGAAGCTCATGAAGTATATGTTAACATCCCAAATGCTTTATCCATTTTCCTTGTGCTTTGCTTTATCCTCTACCTTCCTTTTCTAAGCTTTTTGACCTTCAGTGATGAAACCGCCACCCTACTGCAGGCAGGCAGTCTATGCGCCACCACCTGGCTCGGGTGGCGGTCCTTCACACATTTTCCAAAATGCTCCTTTGATTGTGACTTGCGTAATTTTTAACTTTCACCAGCTTTTCTCAACCACCTTAGCTCGTATCAATGTTTTATGTTCCTTGGAATAGTGTTTCTTCATTTTTAATGGTAAAAAGAGTTCTAATAGGAATTACCTTTGGGTGAATGTAAAATCTATAAATATCCCGACTTGTTTTCAAGTAAATGACACCTCAACTTCTCATTTCCATTTTTAGTCTTTCAATTTCTTGCTTAGAACTCATTTTTTTTCATGTTCGCATGTTTGCATCCATGCTAGTTTGTCCTTTCTTTGTTAGAAGCCATTCGATCTTCTTGCTTGATCTTGTTCATTGTTGTTCATACAAATTAGTTTAGAGTAGAGTAGTGTCATTTGTAGATTGAATCCATTAGAGTTGCAGGTTGTGTTCTTCACATAGAAGGTAGATTGTAGAATCTCTGGTACACTTGTGTTGTATTCCCACAATAAATCCCTCTAGAATTACATACACCAAGCTCTGTCACTTGCACTATCCCTCTCCTAATCACATTGTATTCGGTCTATATCCAAGTTGTCATTGTTCAAAATACCTTTTTTTGTTGATGCTAGCATATACATGCTCTTCTAGATTCACGTGGACATGAAGGAATGAGGAGATCATTCTGAGGGGAAAAAATCACACACGACTTGATTCACCACTGTTATGCAAATGCCAAGTTTGAGTTGTCAAAGTTCTAGTTAAAACATATCAAATAGAGTAGTGAATTATTTCATTTCATTTAAATTCACTTTCGATATTTGGGGAAGTTATGGGGATTGATAGTTTCTGAGAAACTATGATTCATTCCTCACTTCTGATGTAGGATCGAGAGTCTTTCAATTAGATTAATCAGCTATCTAGTTATTTAGGATAAACTCACAACTGCATAGGCAAATAGCTACACCGGGCTACCTTGCTTGTTTTAATTTTGTTATTAGATTAGTTGTCATTTTCTAAATATATTAGATTAGTTTCTCTTTCAATTCTATTAAAATTCTATCAAAAATACAAAAATAGAGGAATATATATATGTTGTAGATATATCTTGCATAATTAGTTTATTTCATTTCAGTTAGGTTTATATTGATCTTGTATGACAATCACGGGACCTAGGGAGCCTAGGGAATATGTTTTTGAGCCAATCGTGCCTCAACCAAATATTGTTGCAGCAATAACTGACATAGACCAAAATCTCAGAATTCAGGTCTTCGAACAACCATCAGACCTACAAGAAATCAGCACATAGCTAAGAGGATTAAACATAGAAGATGACAAAGCACACACGTTCTGGTCAAATCAACCAAATTATAGACTACCTTGATAGATATCCGTATGACTGTAGAAGGACTGAAAAGAGAAAACATTGGTTGTGATCCACTAGTCCCACGAGCCAGACGAGGAGACCTTTTTGTTGATATAGACACTAGCTTACATATCAAGTTACAGAACACTGTTAGGTACTTTGAGAATATCATGCGACTCCTAGTTCTAAATACGTAGGAGGCTGAAAAGGCATACGATCAATGGATACTCGGAATCAAGGGTTGATTCTTCATATGACCATAGGAGGTCCACAACAACCACAAACTTATGGTTGTGATCCACAAGTCCCACAACCCAACAGCCCTAAAATCAATCCAACATTGACGTTGGTTTGTGAACATTAGTATTTAGGTCCTCTCCACTCCCACTAGATATTATCACACAACTCTCATTATTAAACATAATAGCCAATCAAGAAAAAGATTTTGGACTAGACTAGAGAATCATCCATAAAACACCAAAATATCCATTACACATTTAGCCACTCATTTTCATGACCTTGTTGGGAGACATATACGAAGCACTCACGAGGTCATCTTCCACGTATCCCACAACCCATAGATCGGATCACAATAGAGCTCGATATTTATTGGAGCCTTTGAGAAGCTATCCTCGTCGAACGATCTATCACACCGGTTCGAGTTAGGAGGTCCTTCTTTGCCTTCGATTCGTAGATTCCATTATTGCGTGTTGAAGACATAAGATTACCTAACTAGTTTATCAACACCCCATGAGTATTCCATCCCCATCGGCTATCTCAAGCACGACCTCGAGAGGTCGGATGCGAGGAAGAGTTATTTGTAGATTCCATGTTCGCATGTCACTTTTCCATCGTACAGGTTCCCCTTCTACGAAGTATTTTATTATGGGGTAAGTGACCATGTTGGCATGTACACACATTGTTATAGGACACTTGATAGGCTCTCTCCCATGGTTATGAATTTCCTTCTTTTTTATCATGAGGAGGAGTCGCATCTTTACTTGGCACCATGATGGATTGTTTTGATTTAGATTGTTTTTCTTGATTATTCTAAATGTTTTGTACATTATAGTTATCATCTATTCTATCATTAACAAAATTTTATTACGATTGATGAAATTGGGTTTTCATGTGAATGATTATTTATTATTATTGTTAGTGTGGTCCTTGGAAGGAATTTTAATAAGCCCTTTTGTAATAAGATCCTTTTCTATTTGGGTTCCCTTATCAATGAATTATTCAAAATTTGTGAGAAAATGCATCTACATTTGAAGAATATTTCATTATTTAGGTTAGGTATGAAGATACTAACCAATTGTTTCTCTAAAATTGAGAAAGGAAATTGACTTACAACCCCTTGCCATCATTCTAAGATATGAAAAAAATTCTCATTTTTTCATTGCATAGTATTACGTGAAGTCCATTATTGTAATCTATGAATAAGGATTAAAGAATAAGAGTTTAACAAAACTTCTTAGATATTTTAGCAAATATTGTGGTAAAACTTTTCAAGAGGTGCAATAACCAATCTAGGATTTTCCTCCTAAGATTTTTAGAAATATCTACAAAATATATACATCATTATAGGCTACCTCCTGAAAATTCATAAATAATTCTTTGACATGTTCATGAGGGTCATGTTTTCCTTTATACTTGTAAACTTTTGGAGCTTATAAATATTTAGGAAAAGGTAAGTGTAAAATGTCTTTATCGAATGGATAAAGGAACATATCCTCAAATTTTAATTGTTTTCTTTATTTTTGCAATCCGAATATGATATCCTACATGGTTTTACATTCCTTTGAAAATGGTGAATCCTTTTGTGGAATATTTGAAACATCGTCAAGTTTGTTTTTGTTGTTTTTGTTCTATTTTTAGTTTATGTTTCTTTGTTATTTGTGTCAACAGTGACCCTTGAGGTCATTAAAGCTAATTTTTAGCCATCTCATTGATTTGGTCTATTAATTCCTAATTTGACATGATTGCGGAAGCACTAGACTTCCATTTATTATCATCATTTGTTTTACTTGATCCAACCTCATTATTCTTATTGGATTTGGGTTGGGTGTTCTTATTTGAGTTGGATTGGATTTTTAGGTTCTTAAATTCTCATCGTAAAAATCCAAAGGTAAGTGTTCTCCCATTTCAAGGAGATATAGAATAAATTGATCATTATTTTTCCATAAAATTTCCATAAGGTTTGTTTATTATTCTGTGGATGATTCATTTTTTTGGTTTGATTCTTCCTCATTATAAATAATCTGGAAATTATTTCTATCCTTTCTTCTAAAGGGGTCGTAATTTCTTTGTCTTGTTCCCACCATTTTGTATGAAAAATAGTAACATGGAAACTTATTTAATGTGCTTATACATTGACAAAGTGAATTCCAAGATATAAGGGGTAGTGATCAAATAGATGTGCTTAACATTTGGAAAAATGAATGCCAAAATATAAGACTAGGAAATTGAATTTACTAATCAAGTTAACAATGAAAAATGCATATAGATTTGTGACAAAGTGAATGTCAAAAATAAAAGACTTAGAGATGAAAGTAATTTCTTAAACTTCAACAAAGTGAATTTTGAAATAAGAGAGTTTGGAAATGAAAAAATATGAATTTAATTTCAACAAATTGAATGTTTAAATAAGAGGTTTAACAATGAATATCGATTGTCCAAATCTCAACAAAGTGAATGTTAAGATAGGATATGTGAGAAACAAAGGTTGATTACTCAAATATTAACAAAGTGAATGTTAAGAGAAGAGACTTAGGAAATAATATTGATTACTCAACTCTTAACAAAGTGAATGATAAGATAGAATATTTTAGAAATGAGAGTGCTTAAAATTTTAAAAATGAATGTTAAACTATTAGATGTAGAATAGGAAAGTACTTAGAGTTTAAAAATGTGAATGTTAAACTAGAAGACTTAGGAAAATGATAGGGAAATTTCTTAGAGTCTAACAAAGTGAATGTTAGACTAAAAGACTTAAAGACTAAAATGGTGATTTTGCTTGACCTTGATAAAGTGAATACCAAAGGTCAAGACTCAAATTGAAATGAATGTGCTTAAGTTAGGATGTGGGTATCAAAACTCAAGACTTAGAATTTGATAGGAACTTGAAAGAGATGCTTAAACTTCATAAAAAGGAATCCAAATATTAAGATAAAATTTGATAAAATCAATTCAAAATGGATGTAAAAAAGAAAAGATATTTGGAGAAAATGATTAAGATCTATGGTGTATGATATGAGAGTGGAAAAAAACTTAATAACACGTAATGTAGATGAAAATAACATTATCCAAGGAAGGTATCTAAAAGTAACTTTGTCTTGGTCAAGTGGGACTTCCTATAAAAGAGATATCTCCCTAAATGTCAATAATTACCTAAGCAAGCACAATAACTATTTCTAGTCGATGAGTTTACTTTACCCCCTTTGATCAATAAGCTGGATTTTACTCTACTTAAAGGATCAAATATGGGACATGTAGATCGAGCGACAAGGGTGGAATCCTAATAAATTATATCAAACTCAATCAACCAAATACAATAGTGTAGGCTATAATAATTATACATATTGGATATCTTGAACACAAAAAAATGAGGAATTACAACAATGCAACAACCAAATTAAAATATAGTAGCTTCCAAATTACATTTGGGAACCAAAATGAATAATAGCAACAATAATATTGTTAAAACAATATAACAACACCCACAAGTGTTTTGAATACAAACAATAAGATGGTTATGATTAACTATAACCATATAAACAATAAATAAATGCACTAATGAATATGCAATGCATAATTAATAATATATTTATCCTAACATTCCTCCCCTTAATTTTTCATTGCCTCAAGGGATGAGGAGAGGAAATCTCTGAATAAATTGAACTTGTCACGTGCAAGTGACTTTGTGAAGATATATGCCTGTTGTTCATATGTTGGATAAAATTGAAGATGGATGTTGTGCTTCAACATATACTCATGTATGAAATGAACCTATACCCTGATGTGCTTTGTTCTTTCATGAAAATTTGGATTGTGAATAATTTTAAACACCTTCATTGTCAACATACATGGTGGTCAGTTTGTCTTGTGGTATTCCAATTCCTTCTAGTATGTGATGTAGCCAAATCAATTCAGGAGGAAGCTTATCCCGTAGAACTATACTCGGATTCTATGGAATATCGATAAATAAAGTGTTTTTTCTTGCTTCCCCATGATATTGGTCTAGATCCCATAAAAATAAAAATCTTGAAGTGGATTTTATATCATCAATATTTCTGCATGATCTAAATCTGAATATCTTGATAAGAAGAAGTTATCATTCTTCTTGTATTCTAGACCAAGATCCATTGATCCTTTGAGATATCTCAAGATGCACCTTGCTGCTTTCTAATGAAACACTTTGGGTTCTGTATAAACCTGGATAGATAACTTACTACAAAGTTGATATCTGGTGTAGTGTAGGTTAGGTAAATGAGACTCCCAATCAACTACCGATAGAGAGTGGTACTTACCTTAGGAGATGGATCTTAATGAGATAAATGCAATCTATTCTCCATAGGTGTAGCAATTAGTGTGTAATCCATCATCCTAAATTTCTTGAGCATTGTCTTGGTATATTTCATCTGAGAAACAAATATATGATTTTCTTTCTACCATACTTCCAATCCAAGACAATAGTGCATCATCCTAAGATCGGTCATGTTGAACGATCAATTAAGATCTTTCTTTGTTGCATCAATCATCCTCACTTTGAAGCGCAATGATGACTAGATCTTCGACATAGACAATGAAAAATCACAATCTCCCCCTTGATTTTTTAGGTAAATATTAGGATCATATCGATTTCTAATAAATCCATGTTGTACAAGATGCTCATCAATCTTGATGTAGCATGTCTGGGGTGCTTATTTGAGGCCATACAGATATTTCCTTAGTTTTCATACCTTTGCTTCTTGACCAAGTACGACATATCCCTTAGGTTGATTCATATATACTTCTTGTAAATATCCATTTAGGAAGGCACTTTTATGTCCATCGATGGACTTTCTAACCAAAGCTATGCAGCTAGAGAAAAGATCATCATGATTGTTTTGATCTTATTTGTGGTAGCAAATGTATCCTCATATTCAAGGCCTTCTTTTGTTGCATACCCATTTGCTAAAAGTCTTGTTTTATACTTGTCCAATGTCCCATCTTGTTTGTACTTTGTTTTAAATATCCATCTACATCAATGGGTTTATTCTGGTGGAAGATCAACAAGCTACCAAGTGTTATTTTTCATCACCGATTGATATTCGAGAATCCATGTCATCTTTCCAAGATTTTGACTATAGGGATTCCTAGAATATAGAGGGATCATTAGATTCAATAACTCTACTCATCAAAGAAAATTTAAATTCTTCTCTTTCTTTACTATGAGTATGTGGTCCATGGGTGGATGTATCCATTGGAGCATCCATTCTTGCATCTCATAATGTGATAGTACACCAATTGGGCATATGTTTAATTATTCCTATTGGTCACGGTTTTATCCGATCAACACCATCATCCCCATCATCACTTTCATCATCGGTGGGAACATCAGCCTTCATTTTTTTAGCTAGTGAAGAATATACATCAGGTGATTTTAGAGGAGGATTCTCTGCTTCCTTCTTCTAAAAAAACTCAACATCTCTGCTGGTGTAGACTTTTCTAGTCTTTGGATCCATCAATTTGTACCCAAGAGTATCTTCACTATACCCAATGAAGATGAGTTCTTGTGACTTCATGCCAAATTTATTTATGTTCTACTTGGGTATGTGCATGCTTGCTTTACACCTGAATACTCTAAGGTGTGCAACATATGGATTCCTCTTTAACCATTCTTCTTATGGTATTACTCGTTAAGAGAAACTATGGGCGTTTGTTCAACAAGTATACTATTTTTTTGCTACTTCGCCTAGAATGTCTTTATAAGTCTAGAATCATTGATAATGCATCACACCGTTTTCATGATAGTATGATTTCTTCTATCAAAACACCATTTTTCTACGGTGTGTGTGGAGGAGGAATTTTTGATGAATTCTCGTGAGTTTGTAGGTAGTCATTCAACTCATCACTCGATGAATTCCCCCTTGATCTAAGAGGAGATGTAACATTCCCATTTTAAGACTTTAGAAACAAGGGAGTTTTTTTTTCCACAATGTTCTCTATTCTAAATAAAACATAATATAAAACACACATTCCATGCCAATAAATCTCATAAAGGATAACCATATGCAGCTCTAAATGACTCGGTAAACTACCGATATCTCATGTTTGTCTTTAAGTATTGAATACTTTAAGTATATTGCATATACTTGGTTTTCTTACCCTATTCGGTCTTGAGTGATGTTTAAAGAACCTATCAGAATATTTGTTACCAATATTCATCTGAAATCATGTTCCTTAAACTATGTGACATATGAAAATGCAACTAGTAGCTTAGCAATAATTTGGTCAAAGATTTCCAACATACTGTTCATGTTACTATTCTTAGATGGCATATTCGTCAAACATAATACATCCTTCACCTCACTCTTCCATTATGTACAATGGTCTTTACTGACTTCTATCAGTCCACTTGTCCTAGGTTTGACCCTAACCTAGGTTAGTGACATAATTTGGTATAGGGAACTGCTCACGATGACTTAGGGTATATGAGCATGCTCAACTAACCTAAGTCGATCGAATGTTCCTAGTTACCCTAAGTCATAGAGAGCTACTTCCTATTCCAATTCATACTACTAACTTGACCTAGAGAGAAACTAAGTTCAAGTCCAGATGTGTGTAGATCTAGATGAACTAATGCGGAAGGGTGTTGCAACATGTCAACTACAACATTGTATCCTCGTGAAGACCCTAGTCTTCATGAAGGTACTGTTCTGCAGTTGGCATGTGCCAACATCCGACCAAACTGCTTCATCATGATGTACATACCTCTAGGAGGTCATTAACACATAATTAATTTTTGGATTAAGATTCATAATACAACCACCATGTAAAACCCTAAATCCAACAATCCTTAAGTTCTTCATCCATATTGATTTAATTAAAATTAAAGAACTTCATTAACTCATGATTTCTTTTATGTTCATTAACCTTGGCTTGACAAGCAAATAATTGAGAACAAAACAACATACATCATAAGGTTAATTTAATGTAACTCAACTATTCAAAGAAGGTGTATTAACCCAACAAGTTTAGTTAGAGTAGACTTCATAGGGATTGAAGTCTAAATGATTAATGATCATAAACACCATTCATTTTCTTTACATTCTTTTGAGAGAAGAAGAATCTTCCTCTTTATGGTTAAGTGTTTAGGGTTTATCATACCCTTTTATCTTTCACACCTTCTATAATTTAATTGTATGTTCATTTTACATCCCATTACTATATTATATTTGTTTAGATAAAGAATGTCATCTTATGCAACTTAGCAAGTTGCATCCTAGTAAGGGAGATTGAACTATTTCCCTTCATCCAACTTATTAAATGACAACAGAAATAAGGATACAAACAGATATAAAGAATATCAACAAGATAGTATTCCAATTTCCTTCATAAAATGTACAAGAGAAATTACACAACAATTTGAAGTAAATCTCCAACTTTTTAATTCATAATGATAGAAATACACAATTTACAAGACTATGCATTTCAGACCTACTGCATGTCAAACAACATCAAGATCATTAAAGAATACAACTTTATTTTTCATTACAACTCAAGAATGAATCGAAGTACTCTATAAAAGAGCCAGACTTTAAATCAACCAATACATCATAAAAGTTATTGCCTTCCTTTATCACTTACGAAGTCCATCTACAAAAATTGCTAGCACGGGTCAATTCATTGAATTGGTCATGATAAGCACTAATCTTTAAAATGAAGTGCCTTCAACTGGTTGTTTCATTAATACAAGTCTACTTTTATGAAACAACAAGTGTAATTATACAAACAAATCCTAAGTAATAACAACCATAAAAGATGCAAAAATAATCAATCTAAATTCACTTTTTAGGAAAAGATCATAATATAATCAACAAAATACTGCATTATATCAGATAAGTATTGCCCAAACCAATTACTTGTTCATATCAAATAACAGTTCCTATCAATTAATTATTTCATAATTCTTTCTAAATTTGAAATACAAGAGTAGCGAGCTGGGTGCCCACTGTGTCGTGATTGTGTGATCAGCTACAGCTTCTTCCAAGTAAGATGTTATTTAAGAATGTATGGATTTTGAATTTTTGTGAGGTTTGGTAAGACTCAAAGAAAGAGAAAATGATAGAAGTTATTTTCTACAATTTGTTTGTTAACCATCAGCTGGTCATGACTTCCAGTGTATAGGTTGCCCTCAATTAATGCGAGCTAATGCAATAAATCAGAATGGAATGCACTTGTTTTTAAACCCAAATTGAAAATGTGAAATTGGATGACACAATAAGATGAAGAGGAAGAGGGATGCTCTTTCACTATAATGCGAAAACATGAAGAAATGATTCTTTTTAATTACACCAAAAGAAAAGTTTCCTTTAGAGCAAATAGAAAGGAGAGGTGGATTACCAAAGAAGAAAATTAGTGTGTATGCTTTTTAGAAGGGAAAAAAACACACAATTTTTTCCTAGGAATGAATGAAATGCAAGGAACCCCGAGATGGGTCCCACCAGGCATGCCAAAATGTTTCACCTTTTTCTTAGATTATTTCTTTGAAGTGTTGACAAAACAGATAGGGTAATGAGTGTAGGAGGAATACCTATTCAAATGTCAGTTGATGGGTTGTTGCATGCGTATGACTTCTGAATCCATAGTTGATCATGAGAGCTTCCTTTTGGCTAGGAGGAACTACCTGTAATGAAAACAAGACCACCAGAAGGAATTAAACAATATGGGTAGTGAACTGCCTAGCATAAGCTAGATCCGGGAAGTATGATACTTCCTAGGTGGTTGTCAATCCACTATTTTAAACAATTAAATGTTGTAAACAAGGTAAATATTATTGTTATTTTGAAATGATTTAGGTATCTCACTTAAAAATACAATAAGAAATAGATCTAATTCTAACAGGCTAAGCTAGAATAGAATCTAAAGGTCAAATGATTGGTTTTGGGTCTTTGTACTTTGATAAAGGTCTTAAGTAGGTCACAGGTGAATGAGGGTGAGATAAAATTAGGTGGGTAGGTCTCTATTTAGGGTTGTGTGGGAAAACACAGAGACCGGTGTCGGTCAGGGGTGACCGACGACAGTTAGATATAACCAATGTGCCAGTTACTGTGAGATCTGGAAATGTCATAGAATGGGATTTTCATCTCCTTTGTGATTGTAAAAAGGACTTTGGTAGGTCGGGATGAGGTATTGGGTGACTGGAGTGAGTTTTTGTGAGGTTTCAATGGGTATATGGAGGTGAAAATATGGAGAAGGTCAATAGGGAGAAAGATAAACAATGGATGATAAAATGATGAAGAAATGAAATAACTAGGAAAGTATGATGTTGTACTTACTTGGATTTCATTCTTGAATGTCTGTGTGTGAGGGATGGAGGTGTTGATGATGAGTTTGAAGGTTGCAAGTGATCACCAATTGAAGAAAAGATTTTGCATGGGTTGCATGTACACTCCTCTTTTCTTGGATAGATCAGATCATGGCTAGGATGGCTGTGCAGGAGAAGATGCTCAATCTCCCTCCTTGGATGTGAGTTTTCATTGGAATTGGCTCTCTGAAGATGCGTTATCTCTCTGAGATGTGTTCTTGTTTGTCAACTTTCTCCCAAAGTTTTCCAACTTCTAACCTTGAGAATAAGGTTATTTTGGGGTTAAAAGGGGGTAACAATGGCGGTCGGATTAACTTGTGATGGTTAGAGGTAACCGAGCATCGGTCAAGGTGGGATTTCCTAGGTTTACTAAACTAGGATATCCTCGATTTCCTTGGATCTCGTGCCATTATCCCATGAATTAGGCGAGGAGCCTCTTGTGAGCATGGAAGAATGTGGTTAGAGGGAATGTAGGCATTGATTTTTAGGGTTTGGGTAAGTCTTAGTTAGTTATGGGAACTTGCTAAGAATAGGTCTTAGGTTGAGTTGGCTTGGTGAGGTGTCTAAGTGAACTGCATGTGTGGATATTATTCAAATAAGATATTTAAATAATAAATATAGTGAGGATAATGCATTAATTTAATTAAATTAATTAAATTAATATTAGTGGGGTGAAGGGGGTCATGGCTAGGTAAATGTAATAAAGGGTGCTTATATGTCGAGGGACAAAAGGGAGTGTGACCTAATTTTAGTGTCTACATTTTGCCCCTTTTTGTTGTATAGCTTGTATTGGTAAGCAACGCTAACAAAAATAAGATGTGGTTACCCCATGTGTGGGTGAAGGTGATCCCCCTCAAACCAGGAACTGACAAGGTAGTAGGCTAAAGCGGTGAGTGGTTTGATAAAAGGTAAATGTGAGGAAAAGGCAAGTGGGTACGGGGAAAAGGGGTGAAATGTCTACTCGGGAAATCTAGGTAATGGGTCAGGGTCACAGGTAGCAACAATCAAATGCACGCACATGTATAAACTACAAAGACACACTACCTAGGTGAAGAGAAGGAAAAATCTACATCGTGTAAGGTCGATAGGTTTATCCAAATAAGGTTTAAGTGAATCTAGTATCCAAGGTATAGGATATGGTCAAGAAACAAAACATAGGTTAGGTGCAAGAACATTTAGGTATGTTCCGATACACCAAAGGTAGGTTCAGGATAAACGGTCATGGTAATAGGATAGGTAAGGTCATTAGGTCAATCAACATAGGTAACAGTGCCACAAGGTATAGTGAACACATGAGGTCAAAGGTCACTAGTGATGGTCCAGGTCCAAATATCTAGGTCGTGGCATGGGTAAGGCCAAGGTAGGGGTAAAATAATGAGTCCCCAAAGGAGGACAAATGGAGGTAGTAAATGATGAGGTCATGAAAGGTAAGGTAAGGGGTTGGGTAAAGGGTGGATGGGGTAAAGAGAAAGGTAGAGGGTGGGGTAAAATGGAAAAGTAGGGGCAATGTGTAGGTAAGGGTGACTAGTGGCGGTCATGGATAACCGACGTCGGTATAGGAAAATTGACGACGGTGAGGTAGGGCACGAGACCGATGTTGGTCAAGGGGAACCGATGTCGGTTAGGTCAGGTTTTGTATAAAAACAAAAATCACGTTTTTATTATTCATTTGTGATTTGTGAAGTGAAGAAATGACAAAAAAGAGAGAAAAGTGAGAAAAGTGTCTAGAGGAAATGAGACAGTGAGATGGCAGTGGGATTTGATGGTGATTGGGTTGGTTGGGTAGTAGGTCCATGAGATCAGGGTGAGAGATTTGATTGGTTGAAGGTTACGGGTAGATATTCATGGATGGCAAGAGGCTAGAGAGGGATCAGGCGGACCACCAGCATAGTGGCTAGATGTGCCACCGAGACAGTGGTAGCGCGATGAGGTAAGTGCCTAACTCTATAAGGTGAATTAGATAGAGTAGAGGTTGTAATAGTTGTTATTTGTAGGGTGTTGTGGGTTGTTTGTATTTTATGGGTGGGAAAAAGTTAAATCAGGTATGGAGGGGAATAATGGGAAAAAAAGGGGGGGAGGGTAGTAAATTGGATAGGTGGGGTGGGTAGGGTTTTTGGGGTAGTGTAGGTCATTGTAGGTGGGGTAAAAGGGATAGGTGGGAGGGTTTTAGGGAAAGGGTTGTTTGGGAAGTCACATATTTTTCCACCACGGTGACGGCGTCGATCAAAGCTGAAGCTTAGCATCGATCACCTAACAGTGACCAATGCCGGTTATGTGGTAACCATGGTTGGTATAGTTGAACCAGTATCAGTCACCAAATAGGTGACCGATGCCGGTTTAAGGGTGACTAGAGTCGGTTAGGATGAACCAACACCGGTCGGGATTTAGGCACAAGGGTCCAAAAAATGATGTAGGTTAGGTGGTTGAGATGGGTAGGGTAAAAAATAGGGTGGTGGGTAATGATAAGTGATGAATATGGTCATGGTAAAGGTAGATTAATGTTGTGCTTTGGATTAGATGTAGGGGAGATCGTAGTTACATATGCGGGATAGGGTTCCACCACTATTGGTGACATTGCGTGGCTTAGTGAGCCCGTTGGAGCTGTAACATGTGGAGGCAGTGGGCTTGAGTGGTATTCGGCACTACCAACATGTTGTTCAAAAGCCTAGTTTGATGGTCACACTCATCGATAGATGGGACTCTATGACCAACACGTTCCACCTTCCGATGGGTGAGATGACTATCACCTTGGAGGACGTGTTCAGATTCTAAGGTTACCCATATTGGGGGCCCAAGTGTACTCTATCTCCTCCGAGGCATCAGAGAAGCTGATCAGGACAATATTCGGTGAGGGGCGATGAAGCTAAGATTCCATAGTGCCAGTTTGAGCTATGGCGAGATGTACCTAGCCCGTCTAGATGAGACAAGGCTAGTAGTTTTATTGATGGAGGTAGTGTGCTATTATGCACTGCCTAATGTAGAGGGTGGAAACTTTCCCGATCACTGATGGGGGTGCTCCATGATATGATGGTGCATGAGACACACTTTTCTAGGCACCAACATTCTTGGTGCAGCTATATAGAGAGTTGTGGGCGTATGGGTGGTTGCAGAGGTTTACCCTATATTGTACATTTATACTGCACTATTGGGCCTATGAGAACATAGTATGTGTTTGACCTATAGGGATTCCTTGAGAAAATGCATTCCTAGTGAGATCTGTGCGGTTGGGATACAGGAGATGGGTGTCAGTTATAGGAGAGCAGAGGTCGGATAGGCCGACATATGATGTGGCCCATTTTTTGCAGTTGTTGGAGAGGTTGTCCAGAGTGGAAATTATCTAGAGACCATATGTGGGATTCCCCTCATGTAGGCACATACATGAGGAGCTAGCTGAGCTCCAACTAGAGAGGTGGATATAGGGTCACCGTGTCGGGGAGGATGAGATGATCCCGATAGACAGGGTCTGATGGAATTTTGGGCTTGTGCAAGATATTCCTCCATCCTTCCCATAGTATCGGAGAGATGACATGGAGAGGCCCTTACCTCTACCACATCCTACACTGCTTATAGGAGAGAGGAGGAGTAGCCAATGGATCAGCAGATTGATGACACCATATGCATAGATAGGTATAGGAAATGGTGGGCAGCTCAGTTACGAGCCATACCACATAGACTGGGGTAGCCTGACTTAGCTACCATTACAGTGTAGAGAGACTCCCTACATGGGTAGGTAGTGTAACACCCTTGACAGTTGTTGTTTTCCTCCTTTGCATTTCAAGTGTTCTTCGATTATTAGAAATCATTCTTGATATGGATAAGTCTTTTATGCTCTTAAGATCCTTTGACTAAATTGGAATGGTTTTGCTAAATCAATTTTTTTCACTTCTTGTAGGTGATTTGCCATCGGTTTAAAATTTGTAAAATTACCTATTCATCGACTCATCATTCGATCAATTTAAGTGATCCGAGGAATTTTTAAATCCGCTCTATTAAACGAATAATAAATTGAAATTCCATGAATTAAGATAAACATTGGACTGAATATTGTGAATTTACAAGTTCTTTGATTTTTTTGGTGTGAACCTATTTCCATTCAAAGTGGTTTGTTTTGCTTCGGTCTTTGGAGATTGACCATGGCGGGGACATTCTTGCGAAAATGGAAATGCATCATGTATATGGCACAGGAGAGATCTAAGATCCTATAGAGGACTAAGCTAAGGGATCCTAAGCTAGGTAAATATATATATATATATATATATATATATATATATATTTCTACCAAAGCTATGTCACTTGATAGAATTCAGATTCTAATCTTAAGCTTCTTATTCTCGTTAGGATTGATTGATTTGTAACCTAACCTAAGCTTGGTGCAAATGGAATTGGAAAGGTTACTAGGTATTAAAATTAACCTAGATCCTAATACTACAAGGTAATATTGTAATCTAACCTAATGCCTAAAACTATTGTATTTTGAATTATTTACCTATGTGGAAATTATCTAAACCTATTTGCTAAGGCCTATGGTGGGGGTTAGTTGTTAGTGTTATATCCTAAGGTATAAATTTTAATCTACCTAAGATCTAACCTAAGAAATTTAATCTATCCTAAACTAATGGATATGAATGGGGACTTAAGTGGTCACATGCATTTGGGCGACGGTTCCTAAGGCATTTATGTTATTGATAAGGTTGGTAAATGCATACGGACTACCAATTTTGGCGAGGAATAGATGACTTAAAAGACACTTAGGTGGAAGTGTTACTAAAATGGAAATGCATGTTATTTTTGACTTAGCATTCACTAGACTTGGAAGGCGGTGGCAAGGAAGATTAGGCGGGAGATTTGGAATTAATGGAATTTATTAATTTCGATACTTGGGTTGTTTTTGTTCCGCACAAAAATGCTTCCATTCCTGGAATAGAGTTGCTTCTATCCTTTCATTCCTTTGAGAAACAGATAAGGGTTAGGGCTAGGAGGTATACCTGTTGAATGTTGAGAGGATGTGCGCGTACCGTAGAGAGAGATCAAGTCAATTGCGAAGAACTCCTTTTTGTGCGGGAAGGACTACTGCAAGTAAGAATACAAGACCACTAGATTCAAATTAGAAAATAAATGAGAGGCGCCTTGGGCCTAGGAAATATTAGACTTCCTTTCGAAGGTGGTTAGTTCCCCTGCTAATATGAATTAACACAAATTCTAACAAAGAAGTTATTACCAAATTACAATTTAATTACCTCGTTAAAACAATAGAGAAAAGGCTGGTTTTGGTTTTGAACCACGGTGAGGATCGATGTCAGTCACCGTCACCGATGATTTCTCCTAACGATATCGGTAGGGGCAGTGGTTTAGGGGATTTTAGTGAAGGTTGGCTATAAGGTGGCTATGGTGTTTATAAGGCTAGTAAATGATTGGGGATAGGTAATGGGGTGATGGAGAAGGCTCGAGGGTATGGGAAGCTGTTCTTGGGGTAGTGTAGGGGTAGAGGAATGATAGTTAGATAGAGGGTGTTACCAGGTAGTAGATCTAGGAATAGACTTATAATTGCTGTGATTTAGAAGTCCAAGAAATGTTATCAAAAGAACATACAAGATACTACTTACTAGTTCCGATGAAGATACAGATCCAAAGACCTGTCATAATGAAGGCGGGGCTGGTAGGATGATCGAGACAATCAAAGATTCTTCTCTCCCAATGCTTGGATGAGTGTCACAGCGGGCTCTGGTTACTCGGTTGCAGTCTTGGGCTTGATGTCCTTCTCTACAAACTCCTCTCTTTACTTCAATTATCTTTGCTCGCGAAGTGAATTCCCGATCCTTTCCAATGAATTTTTACAGATCCCATCTTTTGTTTTGGTTATGGGAGGTCATTTACGAGGAACCGATGGTGGTTACGTAACCGATGGCGGTCAGTAGGAACCGATGTCGGTTAAGTCAAAGTGGGCTATTTTTGGTAAAATAGCCAACTTTCCTCCTTTTCTCCCAAGGAATTAGTTGTGGGCTTGGTCATGTCATTATTAGGTTGATTTTGGTGCGGTGAGGAGTAATTAGTCATGGGTGTTGATGTAGACCAAATTATAGGTCTTAATTAGGTTAGTTTAGAGTTAGGACTAGGTCATGATGAGGTGGCGAAATGAGGTGGCAGGTTTGGAGATGTGGATTTATTAATTATAAGGTTATTAATAAGTAATTGTGTAAGGTGTAGGTGATGAGGCTAGGTTGTGAAATGAGATGCGGGGCATAAGGGGTCGTAAGACAAAAATTTTGTGTCTACATTAGCCCCTTGTTGTCGTGTAGCTTGTCTTGCAAAGTTACAAGCGGCGACAATAATAAGAAGTGGTTACTCTGTAAAGGGTATAGGTAATCCCCTCAAATCTATCACCGATTGAGGTAACATGAAATCGGGGATAGGGTTGATAAAGGGTAAATGGTGTTGAGATGATGGTAAGATGGTGGGGTAAGTTCAAGGAAGCGGACACATGTTGAAATGCGGTAGTGCGACCACCAGGGTACATGATTTGAAGAGCAAACAAGCAATTCATTGGCAAAGGTCGATAGTTTATCCAAACAAGGGTTATATAATCTTGGTATCCAAGGCATAGGAAGTAGATCCGAGGATATAACGGGTAAGGTACGAACGTTTAGGCATGTTCGGCAAAGACCAAATGGTTGGTTTGGTTTAGATAAATGTCACGGTCTTAGTCTAGGCAAAGTTGGTCGACCGATCAAGTCAAGTACCTAATCATGGTAAAACACGAAGCAGTAAGCTCGATTGAACAAAAGGCTACATGATGGGTGGATAAAATTGTAATTTACGGGTTTTGGGCGAGGTATTTAAGTGGTGCGGCCTTAGGTTGGGCGGATTGGTTGAATTACGGCCTTGGGTCGGGCCAAATGGTTGGTTGCGGCTTTGGGGTGGGCCAAATGGTTAGTTGCGGCCTTGGGGCGAGGCCAAATGGTTGGTTGCGGCCTTGGGTCAGGCCTGATTGGTTGGGTGCGGCCTTGGGTCGGGCCAAATGGTTGGTTATTCTGACCTTGGGTCGGGCCAAATGGTTGGTTGCGGCCTTGGGTCGGCCTGGTTGGTTGGAGTGCGGCCTTGGGTCGGGCGAATGGTTGGTTGCGGCCTTGGGTCGGGCACAGTTAGTTGGGTGCGGCCTAGGGTCGGGCTTTGGTTGGTTGCGGCCTTAGGTTAGGCCTCGGTTAGTCGGGTGCGGCCTTGGGTCGGGCTTGGTTGGTTGGGTGCGGCCGTGAATGTGGCCAATGAAGTCAAAAAAGGCTATTTAGCAAAGGAGGGTATAGGCGATGTGGTGAGAAAGGGAGATTTGTGAATAAGGGCAGAAATTAAGGTAAAATAGGATTAAACTGATATCGTTGCTTATGATTGCTATCGGTTAGATGACCGATACCGGTGGTTTAGGCACAATATAACCGATATCGCTTATAGGTCAAAAAGCTATAAAAAGAAAAATACGGCTGTCATTGTCACATTGTCAATTTGAAAACTAAATTTAGTTGTTTGAGGTGTTTTAGTGATATTGTTGAGTTTTTTGGCTGAGGTGGCATTATTTGAGTGGAGAAGTGAGTGGTTGGTAGACCCCGGTGAGTAGGAGGTAGAATTTGATTGGTGGAGGACCCGAGAGAAGATTTAGAGTCATGGCACGGCCGGGGGAGGAGGAGCATGAGGTGTTGGACGGCGAGACCACCACCACCTATCCCACCACGACGACGCGTAGTCATGCGGTAGGCTCTAAACCTCCAATTATGTGAATTTAATGATTTAAAAAAGTTCGGATGTGGGTTTTGGGTAGGAATCCAAATTTTAATGAAATAATGAATGAATTGAAGTTATTTGAAAAATGGAGAGGCTAGGTGGGTTAGTTAGGCTAAAGCAGTAGGGTGGGTCGGTTTGTAGGGTTTTTCGGTTGGTAAAAGGGTAGAAATAGGTAAAAAATGGGTTTTGGGGGCGCGTGGGGTTCGGCTCTAGACACAGGACGGTGGCCGATGTCGGTCACTAGGTGAGTGACATTGGTCACCAAATATTTGCAAAATTTGGAGTTTTGTGGAGACCAGGCGTCGGTCGTATGTCGGCCGGTGTCGGTGTATAGGATGTGCCGGGAGGGGACCGGTGGCGATCAAGGTGACCGGTGCAGTCGGTAGTTAGGTTTATTTTGTTTTGTTGTATTGTTGTTCGTTGTTTTTGTTTTGTTGTTTTTTGTTTGTGTGGGGGTGAAGAGGGAGAGGAGATTTGATAGGAAAGGTGATTGGGGTGGGGGAAAAATGGGGTGGTTGTGTGGTTGGGTCGGTTAGGATAGATTAGGTGTTGGGTATGAATTAGAAGGTGTTAAATTGGTAGGGGTATAGATGGCGAGAAGCGAGATCGGGGTGGTTGGTAGGGTGTGAGATAAGGAAAGGGGATATCGTAGATGTGTGTTATAGAGTCGGGGTGGTGTCGAGTGGGTAAAGGGGGTATAGAGGGTAAAGTAGTTGTTTTTGTAAAGGGTAGGACTAATGAAGTGGGTTGTTTTTGTAGGCACGTCGGCAGCTTACGATGCAGATCGGATGCGCCCACATGTGTCCAGCGTGCGCAGATGGGCCATTATGCACAAGGTGGGACTCGGTGGAGTCCAAGTATAGGTCACGTGGATAGGGACCATAGCCTTATGGTTGCCCTCATCGAGAGATGGGATCCGGTGACCAATGTTTTCCATCTCCCTACTGGAGAGATGACTATTACCTTGGAGGATGTATATCGCATCCTGAGACTACCGATCGTAGGGGAGGTAGTATTCCAGGTAGATGCGGAGATGGCTATGGACAGTATCCTTCAGGTATTTGGGGATGCATCCACACTATTGACGTATCATAACACGAGTATTGCTTATGGCAATATGTATCACGCACATCGACATGAGACACGGCTTGTCGTGTTGATGATGATAGGCATCACATGCTTCGCCCTCCCGACTCAGAGGGAGGCCGCTTCCCACGGGCTTTGATGGGGGTGTTGCACGAGATGGTGGAGGAGCATACGTGCTATGCCTGGGCACTAGTATATCTGGTGCAGCTATACAGAGAGCTGTGGGGTTATCGCCAGATGAGGCAATTTGCGATTTGCTCCACATTTTTGTTACTGCTTTGGGCATATGAGCACATCATATGTATACGAGCGGTAGAGGGCTGCCCCAAAGCAATGCCCGAGGGCCACATGTTATATATAGATATGGCTTTCAGAGAGGTGGTTGGGGTCATGGACCAGCCACGACTAGTGCTCGCGAGGATGGGATGTAGCTTACTACCGTCATATGTTAGAGGGCTTGACCGCGCTAGACATTGTATGGAGGCCCTTAGAGGCCATTAGCCCGAGGAGGAGCCCGAGCACAGATGCGCTGGATCCAGTATACTTTCTGGATAGCTAGGACGGAGGCCTGGAGAGCATGAGCGGATACCCCTAGAGAGGGTACGACGACAGTTGGGGCTGCGATAGGATGAGCCGCCTCCCTTCCCTCAGTACCGGAGGGATGATGTAGAGGCCCCATTGCCTGCACCACAGCCCATGGACCCAGATTGGGTAGCAGAGAGACCGGCGGATGATACAGTGGATGATGCCGGAGTGACAGGTGCTTTTTTGGTTTGGTGGGTAGGTCAGAGAGCAGCTAGGATAGCACACCCGCATGCCAGATTTGGTAAGCTATTCAGAGAGAGGACCGCCTCTAGGGCGGTATAGTTATTACAAGGGCAGCTTTACGCTACATAGGCACAGTCAGGGGTATTACATGGGCGGTTGCTTGAGCAAGCTTCGAGCACGGCCCAGGCACCAAGATACGGCCACGAGCACCAGCACACCACAGTGCCAGCACGAGCACCTACACGGCCACGAGCACGGCGTAGAGTACAGGTGCCACCATGCAAGCACTGAGGTGTACCGGCGGGGTAGGGGCCATTCTTATTAGGAGTCGAGGACCAGCCCCAGTAGCCATGGTGGCACGAGCCCGTTATATGGAGGCAAGAGTAGAGGCCCCAGTATTATCAGGATGTTCTTGATGCCCGGGGTTGACTACTCACCATATACGGTGTCTGAGCCGAGACCTCTGACGGCCGAGAGATCCCGGGGGTGCAACCATAGTTGGTGGGTCGGTGACAGGAGGAGGCGAGGCAGCGGCACGAGGACCAACAGGAGAGGGGCTAAGGGTGGTGGGGAGAAGCCGAGACATCCCTAGAGCGAAGATGGTGTTTTTTTTTGGATATTGGATAGAGACACCGGTTTGCAAACCGGTTATGTATATAGAGGCTGCGTGCCCACATATTCATTCATGTTGTATATACTGCCTGCGAGCCAAGTACGATGGTTGTGTAGGTGATACCGACTGCGAGCCGAGTATTTTTGACATGAGAGACCGGCTGTGATCCGAGTCGAGATTTTGTGAATGATAGTGGCTGCGTGCAGCTTTGTATTATTTTGAGATCACAGAGGCCCCATGTAGGGGGCAAAAGTTATATATTTGAAACATTGATATATATAGAGATGATGGTTTTGATCCAAATGGTGTGTATAAAATTTTGTATTTGTTTGGTCAATGGTTTTGAAATTGAATGTTTATATATATAGATGATGATTTAGATCCAAATGGTGTATATCTTGATGTGTTTGATGTAGATATTGCAATGTCGTATGCATTTTTGATGGTTATTTTATTGTAGATAGATAATGTTGATGAAATTGTGATGATATATTGATGTTATTTTGATGACAAATATTGATAATCTTTGTCGTTTTGTAGGAAAAGAGAGCGGGCACCACAAAAATTTGCAAAAAATAAAGAAAAGGCCGACTTTAAGAAAAAGGAGGCATGTGACCGATATCGATTAGCTAATCGGCGTCGGTAGATTATGGACCGATATCGGTCAGATAACCGATACGGTTATGCCAAATGAGCTTTTCTAAAAATAGAAAAGCTTGGGTGGTAGATTAAGGTCTTATTTTTAGAGTCATGCAACAAGTTAAATACATGAATGCGAATCGCTTGTTTGATTTGAAACATGTAATTGCATGAAATTTGAGTGATAAGTAGGGAAGAGGAGTAAAGTGAGTGCGGGCTGAGATTAAGAAGGAAGAAAGGCAAGTTATATTTGAAGAGGGTGGTGAACATGGTTGAACGAGGAGAATCATCCAGTAGGCAGGGATGAGAGGGAAGATAGGTTCCACCCCAAGCTGCTGCATCCCAAGAGGTAAAATGTTTGGTTGTACTTTAATTCTTGCATGTTTTGATGAATAGGTGAGATAAGGTAAGAGGGTAGAGATGAGAAAAAAAAAAAAAAGGTGATAGGCAAAGGTTTGGGATAGAGTGAGTGTTATGGGGTAGGTAAGCGGGGTTTCGCTTATGTTTGTAGGCATAGAGAGGAGTAAGCGAGAAAAATAAGTATCGTAGGTGGTAGTTTTTAAGTAGGTGTATAGGATTGGATAAAAGTGACCGGTATCGATTAGAGATAACCGTTAGTGGTTAATAAACCGGTATCGGTTATCTATAACCGATACCGGTTACTATAGGAATTTCCAGAATGTGAGAAAAAACACTTGGGGATTTGATTTATTGAATGGTTGTGTGTCGTTTTGATGTATGTAGGTAGAGGCAGGGTTGAGGATGAATGATAGTGTGCCAGCTTTATTGTCACGAATCTGAGTGGATGTAACACCAGCTGAATGGGAATTGATAAACCATGTGGGGTTAAGTGGAATCCGCTATTATTCACGAATCGCACGCAATCATGCTATGTTGCAGGTGTTGATTGAGAGATGGAATCTAGAAAAGAATACCTTCTATCTGCCAATAGGGGAGATGACAGTGACGTTGGAAGATGTGTTTAGGATCTTGAGGCTCCCAATTACGGGAATACCGGTGTATCGGGAAGGGCCGAGTGCGGCGCGGGAGTAATAACAGTAGTTTTGGTCCAGCTACACGAGATTTGACACAACGAGTTTGACATTCACTTGTGGTATAATGTATGCAAGATACACCCCGAGGCAACAAGGTTGGCGGTAGTATTAATGATAGCGGTGGGGTATTATGCATTACCGAGGCAGATGGGGAAGATTTCCAAAAGAATTGATGTGTATTATTTGGGAAATGTTAGAAAGGAGCGTGACTCTCTTATGGGCACCGCATGCTCGGCGGAGCTATACGAGGGGTTTATGGGCACTGTGGCGAAATCACGAAGCATGACATTGGATTTTTCATACTTATTACATTGTTGGGCCTATGAGCACATTGTTTGTGTGCGGCCGATAGGAGCCCGACCCGTTCAATCGGGAGAGATAGAGTACGAGAGGTTGGGATTGGATGTTGGGTCTAGATAGAACAAGAGGCAAGATCTCAAGCCGTGACAGAGGACATCGAGTATTATAGGCAGGTATGGGAGATGGTGACGATTGTGGATATTTGTTGGAGACCTTATGGGAACTATATGGTGACGGAGCACATAGATGAGGAGTTGAGGGGTGTAGAGTGATTGAGGTGGATCGCAGGGCACAGGCCAGGTGAATACGAGAGGATTCCTCTAGATCGTGTGTGGCAAAAATTTGGATTTGTTCAGGATATACCTATGGCTTATAGACCATACATGAGGATCGACGCCGAGGCAGCATTCTCACCTCCCCGGCCGACACCTCCAGAAGGGCCAGAGGAGATAGCAGCCAATCGCAGGTTAATGGATGCGGAAGTGATAGAGGCCTATAGATTATGGTGGGTAGTAGAGCTACGAGGTGTATGTGATCGTCGACATAGCCATTTGTGATTACGGTGGAAAGAGATTATCGCACACTTTAGTTCATCAGCTCCAAACATGGGTGAATGAGACAACGGGATTATTAGTGGTTGCAGAGTCACGATTGGAGAGACTAGAGGCGAGATTCCGCCACGCGAGAGGGTGTATTCATATGTTACAGGAGAGGTTGGTAGATCGGTGGGAGGAACCAATAGTAGTGGCACCTTTGAGGATGGAGAGGCCAAGTGAGTGGCGTCGACGATCACGATCACCACCTGATTTGGGAGGAGGCGCAAGGGTCTAAGTGAATTTCATAGGAGTATAAGAATAAATAAAGGATGCCGACCTGCGAGTCGATGATAGAGAAGATGTATTTGTTTAACATCTAAATAAAACTACATATGTATGTTGATTTGAGTGATGATAATAATAAGAATGGTTGTGTTTTGAATGTTTTATGTTGTGTTGAAAAAGGATAAAGATGAATGTTGTCAAATAGAAATACACAAAAATATTTATATTTGACACACGATAGGTTATGGTAGGGGATGGTCGAGCTAACCTTGGGAGACCCCATGTCTCCTAAATCTTGCCTACATAGCCCATTGCACAAAGCAAGGAGGGGCCTCAAACTGATGTAGTTCTCCTTAGGACCGAGGGAGGTGAATTCGAGGCAATTTGTTTGTGGTTAGGCAATTTGTTGGTTGGTAAAAAAAAAAATTGATATTGGTAGAGTAATGTTGTTGGTGTTGGTAAGGGGTGGTGATGTTGATGTAGGTATAGGTGAAATGAAAGTTAGCTTACCCAAGTAATAGGGAATCGTGTCCTGATTAAGGTCAACACAAAATCCTAGAGTCGAGTAAGAGAGGCAAAAGTGTCCTGTAGTTGAGAAGAGCTAAACAAACCACATATTAACATAGGATGGGCTTGAATCCTAGGTACCTTGCATAGGTGAGAAGTTGATAGGTGAAAAGAGTCGTATAATCACAATATATCGGATATACGTCACGTCCCTTGAGTTTTGTTGCGTAGACAAATGGTGAGGTGAGGTGGCTGGTATAGCTAGTGGAAGAGAGCTTATTATAAGGTGATTATTACGATTTAAAGAAAACCAAACCTAAATAGACAAGTCCATGACTCAAATGTGCTTTGGAATACAACTTTTTACTTTTCTCGGATATAGATTGATCAATGCGGGAAGTCTACATGGGATATGTATTTTGTTGTTCTTGAGGTCTTCTGGCTGATCAATGCGAGAAGCTTCGATAAAGGCTAACTTTGTATAGCTGTCCTTCAAGGAGCGATCTATTTATAGTAGCAGAATGCGGTTTTGGTGCATTCTTTGTCCTTTGAGGGAGTAGTCTATTTATAATAGTATAAGTGTCTTTGCACATAGTTGTCCTTCGAGGGAGCAGTCTATTTATAATAGTAGAGGTCTAGATGTCCGTTTGGCATGAAGCATCTAGTTTTGTAGGAAGTTTGACTTAAGAATATCCCACAAGTGTATAATTGAGAACATGTTATTTTGATACTTTTAAGTCATGGACCAGACTAAAAAGGGGAAGGCATCTTTAAGAGGAGGTAATGACCAAACCACGTGAGCTTGATTCTATTTTGAGATGCATGGAACAAAAGTGTATGAGGTAGTAAATGAGCTCAAGGGATGAGCGCAAGGTAGATAAGAAGTGATATAACACTAAATTCAATAGTAGAATGGTCGAAGATGCAAGGAATTAAGGGGTTCAGGCTCAGGTTTACCATTAAGCGAAGCTAAATGGTAAGTGCCTGATCCATAAGTATGAGTGATAATGTAGGGCCCAATCTAATTAGGAGCAAATTTTCCACGTTTTCTCTTTTCTAGTTTGGTTACATGCTGATTCTCTTTGAGGACAAGATCACCAACCTTAAAGGTACACTCATGGAGTCACTTATCATAAGCACGCTTGATGCGTTTTTGATAGATTTGAAGGTGGTCAAGAGCTGTAAGACGACGCTCGTCAAGAAGCTCTAATTGGGCTAACCGCTCTTGGTGGAAATTATCGTTGGTGAGAATATCTTGAAGAGATATTCTTAAGGAGGGTATTTGTATTTCGAGAGGTAAGACAGCCTTGGTACCATATAGCAAAGAGAATGGGGTGGCATTAGTGGAGGTGTGAATGCTAGTCCGATAAGCCCAAAGGAAAAGGGGATGTGATCAAGCCAATTGCTTCCAAAATCGTTAACAACTTCCATGAGGATTTTGGTTAGGGTTTTATTAGAAGATTGGCTGACCATTTTCTTGTGGATAGTAAGGTGATGAGAAGCTAAGTTTGATACAAAGTTGTCACAAAGGTCTTGTAACAAATTATTTTTGAAATATTTTCCATTATACATTATCGGGCGATGAGGAACACCAAAGCGACAAATAATGTGATGGTTAATGAATTCTACGATTTTTTCTTTTTGGTTGAAATGAGTGGAATGGCCTCCACCCATTTAGTGTAATATTCGATTCTTGTGATTATCCAATGGTGACGTTGTGAGAAGAGGGCGGGTGAATCTCACCAATAAGGTCTAAACCCCATTGTGAGAAAGGCCAAAGATCTCGCGCGACTGTAGTGGATGGCTAGGAGTATGTTGAAGGTTGGCATGTTGTTGACACATAACACAATGCTTAACATATTCAGTAGTGATCGTTATTAAGAGTAGGCCAATAATAGCCTAGGCGAAGGATCCATTTGCCACGCCGGAGCCACTAAAATGTCCACCACAAATACCGTCGTGGACTTGTTAGATGGTATAGGTGACTTCGCGCGCGGTTAGACATCGAAGGAGGATGCCATCAAAGCCGCGTTTATAGAGGAGTCCCCCATGACGACATAACGAGAAACACTTTTAAGAAAAGCACATTTTCCGTTAATAGTAAGGTCAGGTGGGAGAACAGAGGTTGTAAGGTAGTCGTGAAATTGGTGATACAGGTATCCTGCGAATTATTAGACACATTATTTATCATACAAACATCCGGGGCTGAGTAAGATGGGGCAAAGAGTTGTTGGACCAAGACGAATATGTCGAATCGGTTGGTGAGGTTGGAATTTGCGAGGCTAAGCAAGCAAGCCATAGTATCCGCAAATTTGTTAGTGGAGCGGGAATGGTTTGGATAGAATAATGAGTAAATAAGGTCAAAAGTGAATCCACGTAATGTTTGTACTTTTGAAGTTCCTCATTTTTTTACGTTGGTAGATTCCCATAACTTGATTGGTGACAGGTTGAGAATCGCCAAAGATGTTAATAGATTTGACACCTAAGTGTAACGCAACGGAGACCCAAAACAAGAGCCTCGTATTCCACTTTGTATTATTAGTACAGGGAAATTGAGCCAGAAGGAAAGAGGCATAGGCTCAGCGTCAAGAGGAATGAGAACAACACCAGATCCTCCACCATGCTGGCATTTGGATCCATCGAAGAAGAGGGTCATTGGATACGACTCCTCACTGAGTGAAAGAGTGGTGATGAGTTCATCGGGAAATTAAAATTGGTAAATTGTTCCCAAGGTAAATGGGCTTCCGTGAGTTGGTCTACAATAGTTTGTCCTTTGATTAACTTCCGATTGTATAAATTCAAGGTTGAGGTTAGTGAGGAGCATAAGCCATCGGGTGATGCGTTGGTTTAGATGTGGTTTGGCGTACATATACTAAATGGGGTCCGCATTGGTGATGACAAAAGTTTTGTGATTCGGAGGTAGTGTCGGAGTTTCGTGGCTACGAATGATAAGGCTAGGCAAAATTTTTCTACATGTGTATACCTAG
This sequence comes from Taxus wallichiana var. yunnanensis, assembly GCA_018340775.1. Classification (NCBI taxonomy): domain Eukaryota; kingdom Viridiplantae; phylum Streptophyta; class Pinopsida; order Cupressales; family Taxaceae; genus Taxus; species Taxus wallichiana. The sequence goes on along the minus strand of CM031240.1, from coordinate 683,911,086 downwards.
TCTCATAATCCACCGCAGTACGATTTATATAATAAACGGCTTGTTCTCGATGCTCGAGTCACGATGTGTGAGCATGGCTCCTACAAAGCATGGTCGGTGGCGGAAAGGTAAAGGTAGAAAGGGTGATCGTCCGAGGTGGGATAAGCACCGGTGGCTGCAAGAGATAGGCTTTAAGAGCCTCAAAATCTTGGTGACACTCTTCGCTCCATTGAAAGGCAATGTCCTTTTAAGGAGGTGATGGAAAGGTTGACATCAATCGAGAGTTGGGAGATGAAACGCTGGATAGATTGGAGTTTACCTTGTAAACTACGCAATTGTTTGAGGTTAGTAGGTGGGGAATTTCTAGGATAGATTTGACTTTAGATGGATTGACCTCGATGCCACACAAAGAGATGATAAAACCAAGAATTTTTCCCGAAAGGACACCAAAGACACATTTCTTTGGTTGAAGATGAACATAATATTGTAACAGGTGATCGAAAATAATGGTTAAAACATCGAGATGTTCACTGCGACATTTAGATTTTCCAAGAAGATCATCGACATAATCCTCAAGGATAGTGTGCATAATGTCATGAAAAATGTAAGTCATAGCCCACTGATAGGTTGCACCAGCATTCTTAAGGCCAAACAGCATGACACGATAACAAAAGGTTCTCCAAGGAGTTATGAAGGCATTTTTATGTTGATCGGCTAGGGCTACCAAAATTTGATTGTATCTCGAGAAGCCATCCATGAGAGAAAGCATCTCATGGCGCAGTGAGATCAACAAGTTGATCAATACTTGGGAGGGGAAGTCATCCTTTGGGCAAGCGAGGTTAAGGTCTCGAAATCTGTGCATATTCGAAGTCCCCCGATTGCTTGATGAATGTGTACAATGTTAGAAATCCATTGAGGATAGTCAATAGGTAAGACATGAAGGAAACAGAAAGGAGTCGTTGAAGCTCTTCTTTGACCAAGAGGGCAATGCGTGGATGCATTTTCTCAATTTCTGTTTAATTGGTTTGGAATCGGGTGTCGGGGTAATGTTTTGGACAGCAATGTCAAGATCTATTCTGGCATGTCGAGTGTAGGACCAGGACCAAGCGAAAGCTTGGTTGCGAACGCGGAGAAAGGTAGTAAAGGCAGCTTGTTACGATGTGGTAAGAGATTGTCCGATCTTCATAATGTCGAGGATCGTCCTTGGTTTGGATGTTGATTTCTATAGTTGACTCATTCAACTTGGTTTGAGTTTTAGATGGTAAGGCACGTTGAATATAAGAGTCGTCGCACCAAGGTAAGTGAGGATGGAGTCATCATCCTGGCACTCAACAAAGCATTAATCAAAGGTGAATCCTCTTCGATTATGTCCGGATACAAAGGGGAAGATAATATGGGTCCTCATTATTGCATTGATAAGTGAGAGGACCCGGGAAGATAGCACTTATGAAAAAAAAAAAGTTAGGAGGGATAGATTCAAGGTCTATCGATTACTGTAGGTGACGATGGCAAAATGGGTGATGATGGTTCGGTAGGGGTGACGTTGTCATCTTCCAGGATACAACTGACACGAGGTTTCTTTGGTGTAAGTGTTTGGAAATCCAAGACCACTACGATCTTTATGTTTACGTGTAGTCACGGGAATGATTGTATGTCATCCTTTTTCATAAAGACTAAAACCAAAACCTTTCCAAGCACAATGAGTCAAGAAGGTGAGGAAAAATGACGATTTGTCGGTATTGAAAATCAGATTGGAAGGGAACCACACCAAGGAGGTTGGGGGTAATGGAGGATGCGTCGACACCGCATACGTTAGGTTGGTGTAGTGGCAACTAGGTGGTCCATAGGAGATTACCTCCCCACATGACGGTTGTAGGTAGGATGCACATGTAACTGTCCATACTCCTGTGGGGTATGGAAAGAGCTAACGTTATATAGGTGATACCCCGGTGTAAGGTGTTGAAAAACATCTACTAAGGGGTATGAGGTTGGGATGTTGTCTGCGAGAAAGGAAGTGGTATTTGCGGCGGCGGTTTAATTGGTTGAAGGTGTAGGTGTGGTTGAGGTGGATGGTAGAGGTGTAGTTGAAGTGGATGGTTGGGTTGGATGAATGGGTGTCTTGACTAGTACAAGCACATCATTAGGCGATATAACATATTGCAGGTTTTGAAAGGGGAGGATCATCTTTTATGGTGTAGGACTTCCCATCGTACTCAAATTTTATGCATCATGTAAGGTAGAGGAACGCATCCCATAGCACGGATCCAAGGGCGCCTAACAACATGTTGTATTAGAATTCACCCTCAAGGACATAGAAGAGCTCGGGTAAGGTACGCGGCCCTACATGAATGTTAAGGATCATAGTGCCTAAGGTAGAAGTAATAGCATCATTGAATAAATGCGGCATGGTGGGGTTAGCACACATGCGGCTAGAGGGGATATTCATTTGTTGAAAGGCTTTGGAAGAGATGATGTTTAGGCTAGCACATCCTTCAATCATAACACAACGTCGCGGATGTCCCGGGACGTAAGCCGAGATGAAAAGAGTGGGGTCATGATCTTACGCACCAAAGTCAACAATTTCATCTTTGGAGGCGACAAGCAGCGGTTTGCGCATAGGGACGAAGTGGTAGAATGTATGGTGAGAGAAGCGATGTGGTTGGGTGTTAAGTTGGAGGTAGCGGGAAATGTTTCATTAGGTAAGACCTTTATCCCTTGAAGGATTTCAACTAGAGCTTGGCAATGAGATTCAGAAGTTTGAATGAGATCATACAGCGTCATTTTACAGGTGATTGGTGAAGGCTGTTTGATCATGGTTTGGTGGGAAACTCCATCGAGAGACAGGTAGGTAGGTTCACGAATAACCACTTTAGGTGGTGGTGCGGTAGGGATGGCGAGACGGAGAAAGAGAGGCCACAGTGTGCTTTCTTTAGCTTTCCCATTGTTTTTTACGCCTCGAGTAGCAACACTAATCATGTTGATCTCGTGAACACGAGAGGAGGAAGATGGTAGGGATAAGTCATGTTATTCGAGAGGTGGGGTTGTAATAATGATAGATCTTGGTGAGGAGGAGGCAATTGGTATAGGAGAGGGATTGAAGCTAAAGGTTTCTCCTTCGTAAATTGTCTTTCTTAACCTTTTTATCCAAGAGAGGTGCGAAGTATGGCTTTCAACGCTTTGCATCCCTCTACATCATGTCTGGTGTGCGGTGATAAGCGTAGATTTTAGACTCATCATAACCTATAGGTTGAGGTTTAGATGGATCATAGGGTCTAAGTGGGGGTAGGGAAATGGTCACATTCTCCGCCAACATAGCAAGGATTTTGGCGTAAGACCCTTTGAGCGGGTAAAATTCGAGAGGAAGATGAGGCTATTGTAGGTATGGTTAATTTGTATGGGTGGTAGCTTAGCAAGGGTTTTGATAATTGGGTTTAACTAAACATGACCTATTTAGTGCGAAGTTATGTTTAGTGAGTCGATTCGATTATGTGGTAGAAGAAAATAACCACGGAGAAAGAGGAGTGACGATAAACAAATCCTTTGATGATGGAGTTTTTTTAGGGTTGATAGGTGGACCTAGGAGACTTGGGGTGACGGTGTTGATATACCCTTGGATCTTTGTATGGGTGCAGAAGGTGTAGGTCGTTTTAAAGAAAATGCAGGAGGTATGATGTATTGATGCAAGGTGGAGGGATAAGGTCCCAATATAGACGGTAGGTGTGACGGTGATGGTTTTAGTTGTGATAGAGACATAGGTTAGACTTGAGGAGATTGGGTCTGTCTCTCCAAGTGGAGGGACGGCTTTACTTTTGGATAAATCTAACCTTTTAGGTGGGTGTGTTAGGACCGGGTATTGGTGAGGTCCCAAGCATAGGGAAGGTTTCGTTAGGTCAATAGAGGTGGATGAGGTATTTGGTAGAGATGAGGGGGTGAAGATGAGGACATAGGCATTTTAAGATTTTGTAAACATTTGGTATATGGTAGGCGTCTGGATCAGTCATCTACATTTGAGTAGAATATGGTGTACATGAAACATTCCCATAGGACTCGTCTATCTTCCGAGGGGTGACAATCCTCACGTGTAAATAGGAAATTTTGTATGGAAGAAAGGTGGGTTGTGATTCCGGTCCTTTGTGGGTGTGATACGGGGGTAAATGAGGTACCGTATCAATGGACGTTAAGAGGTCAACCGTCATTGAAAAGATTTAGGTGATGAAGAACTAATAGGTAGAAGGGCATGTTTGAGGGGATCCGTCATGATTAAAGAATGTGGTGATGTTGGTTCGAGGGGTTTCTCTTCCAAGGATGATAGAAACAGTGGCGAGCCTTCCTCTTGTACAACAAGAGTGGTAGAAGGAGATGTTTGGGAAATAGATAAGTTAGATAACATCCGCTCACAGTCTTGCAAAGATGTGGTGTAAGAAGGCTCATCTGTGAGAAGAGAACTCTGGGTGGTTAATTCCTTTATGGGTAAAGGAGGCAGTAAGGATTTCGTCTTGTCTTGATGGTGGTGAAGTGGGTTCGGGTTCTGCATTAGTGAAGAGGTTTGATTCAGAATTTTCTCGATAGAGGCTTTTGGCTGGGAGTCGAAGACTGCATGGATTTCATGAACACTCTCCTCGGCTAAGATATCTTGGTTTATGTTACTGTTAGATGAGTGGTTTGGGAATGGTTTGTTGAAGATTTTCAAATTTCGGTTAGTGGGAATTAGGATTATCGAGGGCTATATCCCCGCATCAACCATTCCTGCACTATGTTTTTCAACATCTTCTGTTTTCATGACCGTGTCCCTTCACGCGGTGGAAATTCTGAAGTCATTTTCTTTGTACCAAGAAGGTATAACGTGGGTGGAATCGAACCCGGAGTGAGGTTTTAATAGGAGGCAAGGTAATAGCTCTGCTTTGAGCAATTTTTCCAAGATGACACCATAAGTTTCTCCCAAGGGAGTGTAATTGATGGGCTCGGATTTATGCTTATAGGTGGTTTTGGCGGGGTATTAGACAGTGCTTGGGATTTGACCATCACCGCATGGACAGCTCCTTTTGATTTTGAAGCAGTCAATGCGTGAGAATTGGTGGTGTTAGGTTTGTTGGTGGAGTCTTGGGTTTGGAAATTGGGGTTTTTGTTGCGTAACCACAATTTCTCTTCCTCTAAGGCTCAAATTTCTAGTTTCTGAGCCATAGTAAAGGCCTCGTCAAATGTGCAAAAAGTTTGAATTTGGAGGGTAGGAGAAATGTGCTTAGTGCGAGGCTCGCATAAAGAGTTCGATAAGTTTGGCACGAGACAAGGCATAAGTAAGTTGGTTGATAAGGCCTCATCATCGTCCAATGAAATCTGCAATAGATTCATCTTCAAACTATCGGATGGCATAGAGGTCGGTGATAGATACTTTCTTAGCAATGTTAATGGAGAAATGATCCAAGAAATATTGGGCTAATTAGTTAAAAGAGAAGATTGAGTGCTAGGTTAAAGCATTGTACCACTCCAAGGTGGGTCCTGATAAGGACATGGGAAAGGTGTGGAGTAGTAAGGCATCATCATGAGCAATCAGATAGTAGGCATGTCTAAATGATCAAAAATGTTGTTGAGGATCCTCCTTACTATTAAAATGAGTGAATTTTGGTAATTCCCATTGAGGAGGATATGAATGAAGGGGGACGAAGGGTGGATAGGCTCGACAAACTTTCTCATATGTCAGGAAGTGCTACGGCTTCCTGAAACAGAAGCCTCCAGATTTTGCATCTTGTCCATCATTTGTTTGATTAAATCAGTAGTTGGATGAGATGATGGTGTAGTTGCCGTAAATGGAGGGGGATTGGACCAAGGGCCACCACTAGACAATGGTGGGGTTAAATGTTGATAATTTATTGAGGATGAATAGATTGAGGTGGACCTGAATAGGGATGTCCTATATAAGATGTTGAAGTCACCGGATACGTGTGTGGAAATGAAAAGGTGGGCGGAGCTTGAGAAGGAAAGCTTGTGTGAATAGGTGGCAGAGAGCAAGTTATGAAAGGAGCAGTCTGCGAGAGAGACGAGGTAGGAGTAGTCGGCGGTAATGATATGTGGGGCCCCAGATTAACAAAAGGAAAGCCAATCTGTGCCGTAAGAACCTCTGAAGTCACTGAGTTGGGTGACGGGGCTAAGGATGAAGAAGGCAAGGCGGAATTATCAGGTGGAGAGGGAGCTAAATGAGCAGCTATACTAATAGGCATGCCAACAAGGAGTTGACCATCGGGTGTACGGTCAGGGGCATGAGACAAATAGTATTGTACAGTGCTAGGATTAGCGTCCAAAATTTTCGTAAATTCCTTATCTCCTACAGGGATTTTGGGAACCTCGCTGGTGTCCGTAGGATTCCCCATAGGATGTGAAGGGGGTGATTCAGGAAAAGGCACGGAGCAGGCATGTGAAACCATGGCTGCAGCTTGTTTTCAGTGATAACAACCATGGACAAGAGTACATAGCAGGGATGTAATCTATCAGGAACAGAAGCAACAACAAAGTGTTGGAATTGGTGGGTTGCTGGTTTTGGGAACTGTGAAAGATAGTAACCGATATCGGTCAGTCAGAGCGGCGTCGGTAAGTTAACCGATGTTGGTATAATAGGACCGGTGTAAGAAGCTGTAGGAAGTTGCTGATTTGGGGTTAACAGTGCTTAGTATGCCTACCAAACTGTTCTGAAGTGATCACAGAAAATAGTGTATGACAGAGAAACAGAACCAAAAACAAGCAAGATGCACAAGCAAATTAACAGACTAACCCTAGGATTAGTTTTAATCACTTTGGGCTTATGCCTTAGACGCAAGATGATGTCAATCCTAAATAGAAGACTTAGGGGAAATGTCAAGTTTGTTTTGGCTTATAAAGTTACCTCAATCGGGCGGAGGAATACCGTGGAAAAGGGGGATGTTTGAGCTTTTTGTGTTAATTATGATGTGATTGATTATGTGTTGTGCGGTGAAAGTAAGATTAATTTCTTGTCAATGTGGATATCACCCCCACGTGTATGACCTATTACTTAATCTATGTTCACTAGAATTGAAAACAACAAGCAAGAATGTGATGCACGTGTTTTAAACCCAAATCGAAAATGATATTCGATGAAGCAAAGGAGATGACTTTCACTAATGCAAAAATGTGAAAGCAAGAAAAAAATTCTTTTACCAAAAGATAACAAAATATCTTGTGAATATTTTAGAAGAAGAAAATAGCAAGTGTGCTCCCTATGTGAAAGCAAGCAAGAAACAAAGAAACCCAAAATGGGTCCCACAGTGCATGCCAAAATGTTTTGCATGAAATGCTTCTATTCACGGAATTGAGTTCTTCTATCCTTTCATTCCTTTGAGAAGCAGAGATAAGGGTTAGGGCTAGGAGGAATACTGTTGAATGTTGAGAGGATGTGCGCGTACCAGTAGAGAGAGATCAGGTCGATTGTGAAGAACTCCTTTTTTTCGGGAAGGACTACCTACAAGTAAGAATACAAGACCACCAAATTCAAATTAGACAATAAATGAGGAAGCGCATTGGGCCCGGAAATATTAGACTTCCTTTCGAAGGTGGTGGTTCCCTTACTAATATGAATTAACACAAATTCTAACAAAGAAGTTATTGCCAAATTACAATTTAATTGCCTCGTTAAAACAATAGAGAAAAGGCTGGTTTTGGTTTTGAACCACGGTGACCGATGCAGTCTTTGTCATCATTATCATCTCAGTTTACGCTAACCGATATTGGTAGAAAGGCGGATGGTTTAGGGGCTTTTAGTGAAGGTTGGCTATAAGGTGGCTATGGTGTTTATAAGCCTAGTAAATGGTTGGGGATAGGTAATGGGGTGATGGAGAAGGCTCAAAGGGTATGGGAACCATTTTTGGGGTAGTGTAGGGGTAGAGGAATGATAGTTAGACGTAGGGTGTTACCGGGTAGTAGATCTAGGAATAGACTTATAATTGCTGTGATTCGAGAAGTTTAAGAAATGTTATGAAAAGAAGATACAAGATACTACTTACTAGTTCACGATGAAGATACGAGATCCAAATACTATCATAACGAAGGCGAGGGCTCGGTAGGATGATCGAACAATCAAATATTCTTCTCTCCCAATGCTTGGATGAGTGTCACCGGGCTCTGGTTACTCGGTTGCGAGTCTTGGGCTTGATGTCCTTCTCTGTAAACTCCTCTCTTTCCTTCACTTATCTCTACTCGGCCAAGTGAAATCCCGATCCTTTCAATGAATTTTCAGATCCCATCCTTTGTTTTTGGTTGGGTGAGGTCATTTACTGAGGAACCGATGGTGGTTACATAACCGGCGGCGGTCGAGTAGGAACCAATGTCGGTTAAGTCAAAGTGGGCTATTTTTGGTAAAATAGCCAACTTTCCATCCTTTTCTCCCGAGGAATTAGTTGTGGGCTTGGTCATGTCATTATTAGGTTGATTTTGGTGTGGGTGAGGAGTAATTAGTCATGGGTGTGGATGTAGACCAAGTTATAGGTCTTAATTAGGTTAGTTTAGGGTTAGGACTAGGTCATGATGAGGTGGCGAAATGAGGTGGCAGGTTTGGAGATGTGGATTTATTAATTATAAGGTAATTAATAAGTAATTGTGTAAGGTTTAGGTGATGAGGCTAGGTTGCGAAATGAGATGTGGGGCATGGGGGGTCATAAGACACAAATTTGGTATCTATAGTTTCACTTTACATGTTTCATGATTTTTACTCTTCATGCTCTCTACGGTTTTCAAACCAACAGATTGATCGCACTTCATGGCTTTTTTGGACGTTCCAAATATATCTTCATTGCGTGGAATGTATAAGAGGAATTTTGGAAAAGGAATTTGGTTGTTTTATCTTTCGTGGAGAAGAGAAGAAGTAGTGAGCTTGGTTGGAGGTCTTCTTCAATTTGACAGAGACATTATCAGGCATGATATGCTCTAATAGTTAAAATCTCTTGCTTTCTCCTAAGTGTTTTCATTAATATAACTCTTCTCTATTGATTTTTGTGCATTGCATGCTCTATCTGGTTAATTGGTTGTTGGGTTTGGTAAATATTACATTCTTGGTTTCAAATCCATGGTATATGTGATTCTTTAGGAAACTTATGTTGTATTACTTTAGCACTAGAACTATGCATGCAAGAACGAAGTTGGTAACTATGTTTGGAATTTTCAGTTTTTGGTTTGGTCCCGATGACTTTCATTGCCAATAAATTACTAGCTGAGTTTTTATGGAAACTCTGAGTTTTCCTGTGTTTGTTGAGATTAGTGTTTTGTGAACTCGATATGTTTTGTGATCTCGAGCTAGTAAAGAGCTCATGTTTTTAAGGAAGCTTGTATAGAAGTTTGAGTTCTGTTTGAAACTTGAGAAGTATTTGGGATTGCTATTAGGTTTCTTGGTGCTATCATACTTGTGTTTCGTTTAATAAATATAAGGAACCATGATAGAGTAGTAGATGGCTTGGTTCTTGTTTTCTAACTTGCAAAAATTTGATTGTTGTTGAAACCCTCACACTGCTTGATACCTATGTTGTATTATTATGGACAATATGGACTGTTGATAGTCCGCATAGAGTTTGGCGCCTGTGTTTTATTATGACCGTATGAAATGTTACATGGAAAGTTCATTAAGAACACGGATTTTGTATTTTTTTGTTGTCTGGTCTGAGATTTGTTAAGGATCTTACATTCCATTTGAGTTGGGAAACATGGTTTGATAAGATGTTAACTGAAAATGGAAGCTCTATTCTTATTTTGAACTGTTTATAAGTAATTTCATTATATTCGGTCTAGCATTACGATGCTGGTGTATATATGAACTCATGATTGAGATATTGTGATGCAACACTATACAATCAATTTGTTACTTAGTGTTTTTAAAATTGTAACCTGAATGATGTATTGGTTCAGATCTAATAGTCTTTTTGGTTTCTTTGATTAAAATATAAACTAAAAAGGGAACATGTTGTTGTCCAAACTTGTTTATAATCACTTGAATGATCTTGATCCTTTGAGGGAGCTTATGTTTTACATTGTGCTCAGATTTGTAATTTGAGTCTTGGGTAGAACGTATTTTTAAAAGTTTGTTTAGATCTTGTCATTTAAATTGAGTTTATTATTGTATAGAATGGTTCTAAATTCATAATTCTTTTTGAAATAAACCACATGTGTAAGGAGAAAACTGGAAGAATGGTTTATTGGGTTGTTTGGTAAACTCTTCGAGATCTTGATTGGAATTAGCTTGTTGGTTTATCATTTTATTGGAATCCTAATCTGTTAGTTCATATAGTGATGTGTTGAAATATTGACAAGATAGTTCTGTCTTGACTGAACTATTGGGAAATTTTGAGTGTTAGTATCTACTCGGATTTCACACTTCTTGTTGGGTCCAATGAAAGAATTTTGAGTCTTTAAAAGATTAATTGTGATTCTTTTAATACATGGGCTATGTATGGACTTCATGGTTATAATGTACCAATGAAAAATGGAACTCTTGCATTATTATGGGAATATTTTGAAAGGTAGGTTGCATTAAGTTTTCTTTCCTTGAAGTTGTTCTTGTTCCCTTTCTTGGGAATGCTTGTATGAACTTAAACTTTATGTATAGAAAAGGTAAATTGTTAATTAAGCTAAAAGAAATGATTACAGGTTAGGATCATATTTTGTTAGGAATCCTTTTCTAATGCAGTTGGGTTAAGTTCATTTGTTTAGAACCTTCTGTTAATTATTCTTTTAGGAAAAGAGAATCATTACTTGATTAATCTTCTCATACTTGTCATTTGACTAAAATGAATTAGAAAGAGATTGATGACTAGTTTGTTGAAAAGAAAATGCAACTTAATTGTTGGCTATCGCTCCATCTTTCCTTCCTGGATTTTTATATTATTCTGTTATGATGAATATCTTGAATGTTTTATTTTAAGGTAGTTAATCTTAAGTTGAAATAGATTAGGTCATGATGTGAACCTGTTTCTACTTTGTGGATATTATATGTTTTAGTATAGTGAAATGGATTTTCTTCTTCTTTACTTAAAAGTTAGATGAAAACATCTTAATGAGATTATGATGTAAACACTTCTTTTATCTTATAGTAAAAATAAGTGTTGTATTCTATTGTGGTAGAATTGGAAACAATGAGATGTTATGTTCTGTTGTTGGTAAAGATAATTGATAGGATCAAGTATACTTTAATTTATAAGACATATATTATAGATTATATTCCATTCTTCTTTTAAAGTGAATTTAGATTCATTAATGCTCGCTTTTTTGATTGATTTTACTCGTGCTTGGGGTATGAAATACTAATTGTTCATTAAAGGAGGTTGTTTAATTGGATCAATTAGTGGAATTCACTTCATTTTAAGGCTTATCACTTATCATGCTCAGTTCATTGAACCGACCGTCTAGAAATTTTGTAGATGGACTTTGTAAGTGATACAAGAAGGCAAAAACTTATATGATGCATTGGTTGATTTAAGTCTGATTCTTAAAAATAATTTTGATTCGTTCTTGAGTTGTATATAAAAAAGAAGAAGAAAAGTTATATTATTTTGAATGAAAGTTGTTGTTATGCAGTATGCCTAAATGCATAAGTTTGTAAATGTATAAGTTTTGAAAATGAATTGAAGGATAATAATTTACTTGCTTGGGTTGTGTAAATTATTTTGTACTTATGTAAAAGAAATGGAATATTATCTTGTTGATATTCTTCATATTATTTATATGATTAAATGAGTATTCTTGGATAAGTATGATAAAGGGAATTAGAGTAATTTCCCTAAATGAGATGCAACTAGATAAGTTACAGAATTTAATGTTCTTATCTAAACAATTCAATATAGTAAGGTGATGTGTAATGAACATACAATGAAAACTATATAATTTGTAAAGGACATAAAGGGTGTGTTAAACCCTAGAACTTGACCATGAAGAGGAAGACTCTTCCTCTCTCATAAAAATATAAACAAAAAGGGATATATGATTTATAATCATTAAACTTCATTTAATAAAGTATATTGAGTTACAACCTAGGTGGTTGTTAAAATTTCTTGGATGGTTAAGTCATATTAAATGGAACTTATGAGGTTGTTGTCCTATTTTTTTGGGTAATTACTTATTAAGTAAAAATTAACAAACATCAAAAGCAATCTTAAGATAAGGAATTTATTAAAAGATTCATGGAACCTAATTTAGAAAAGAACTTAGAGAGATTTGGATTAGGGTTTGGGCAAGGTTGTTGAAATCTGCTTTTAATTATCCAAATTAATCAAATATTAATAATCTCCTAGGGATATGTACATCTTGGACGAGGCTGCATTCATACACGATTTGGTACATGCCCACTATAGGGTTGTACCTTCGAGAAGATTAGGATCTTCTTGAGAATATAGCGATGCAGTTGACATGTGGCAACACCTTTCTGCATTGATTGTCAAGATCTACACACTTTTGGAATTGAACTTAGTTTTCCTCTAGGAATGGATAGTAGCATAGTTAGGATATGAAGTAGTCCTCTAGGACTCAGGATACCTTGGCACACGGGGTTGACCTAGGTTAACCCAGTATACCAATATACCCTAAGTCTTTGTGAGCCTCTTCCTATCATAACCTATGTTGTTAACTTGAACTAGGGTTAAACCTTGGGCAAGTGTCTTGAAAAAGTCAGTAAAGGACATTCTAGATAACAATAGAGTGGGGATGAAGGATGTATTCGGATTGATGAGTATGTCATCAAGGAATAAGTAATACAAATAGTATGTTAGAAATATTTGGCCAAAGTATTGCAAGTTGTTGATTGCATTGTCCTATGTCACCTAGTCTAAGGATCGTGATGCAGATGAATATTGGTAGAAAATATTTAGTTAGGTTCCTTAGACAGATCACTCAATACCCAGAATAGGGTAAGAGAACCAAATATACGTATAATTAGAAAATTATTCAATACTTAATGTTAAAACATGAATAGATCGGTAGTTTACCGAGTCATGAAATGAATAGATCGGTAGCTCACCGAGTCATTACAACTACATATGGTTATCTGTTATAAGAATGGTTGTTATGGAATGTGTGTTCTAAATTACGTATTTAGAACAGAGAACATTACTCAAAAAAATTTTCCCTTATTTCTAAAGTCTTAAAATGGGAATGTTACATCTTGGTATCAGAGTTGAAGGTTATAGCTCTTGGACCTATTGTGTCCATAATCTGATAAAAACTTGAATTTTCTTGTAACAGAAAATGGTTAGGACAAGAGGAAACGTTGCGAATAACACTCCACCTGATGAAGGAGAAGTGTGCCCAAAAACTTGATGAGATCGTTTGGTTGTACTTGAACAACAAGTGATGGGTAATGAGGAGGAGGAAGAAGCTGGTAATAACAATCAGCCACCTCTTGAGGACAACCCCAATTTGGGTTTTGATAATAACAATGTTAATGTGCCTGTCTCAGCCAGAAAACAAAAAGGCAAGGTTGGCAGATGAACTCACCAATGATATAAAAAGGATAAATCCACCAAAGTTTGATTGCACCACGTTTGGAGATGGAGCTAAGAATTGACTCTGCGAAGTGGAGAATTACTTTGCAATAAGTAACTTTTCAGAGGAAACCAAATCTATTTGGGGAGCATATCAGCTTTCCCATGAAGCATCTTCATGGTGGGACAACCGTAAGGCTGAGTTAAATATTGATGAAACTAACATCACTTGGGATCAATTTAAAAGTTATTTTAGGCAACATTGGCTACCACAAATTTATTATGATTAGAAAATGATGGAATTTCAAAACTTAGCTCAAGGAAAGTTAATTGTAACTGAGTATTGGGAAAGGTTTACGAAACTCCTCAAGTATGTACCTCAGTACCAAACTAATGAGAAGTTTAGGATACAGAAATTCATCATGGGATTGAATCCCATTATTGGGGGAGAGGTTGATGTTCACAGCCCAACCACTATGGAAGGGGTTGTTGAAAAATCCATAAGGCAAGAACAAAAATTAAAGGCTATTTCTGCTCATAAGGAAGAAGTATGGAAGAAAGTTCCAAACTCTTCTTTAGCTTCTCTTGCACCTAAGAAAGGACCATGGAAAAAGTTTGGTAATAAAAGTAAGTTTTCAGCTGATAATAATAAGAAAACAACAATGAATAAGTCTATTGGAAATACACGGAACAATTTTCCAAGAATAATAATAATGGACGGAAGTCCTATGGAGGTCAAAATGATAACTTTAAGGTTGGAAATAATTCTGAGTCTAAAAAGGGACCGGTAGGAGGTTATTATAATTGTGGAAAAGATCATTATGCAAATCAATTTCCTTTGAAGAAGGATGATTGTAATTAGTAGCACAAGATACATGTTGCGTAGATAGTAACAAGCAAGATGAAAACAAGTTACACATATAGAAGTTCTTGGTAAGTTATTCGACATACATGTTACTATTACTTTTGATACAGGAGCTACTAAATGTTTTATTTCTAGTAAAATTTCTTCGAAACTTAAAAGAAAATCTAGAAAAATGGATAAATCATGGACTGTACATTATGGTAATAATTCTATTCATACAGTTAGTATGTGTCTTTTTGGGGCAGTCCTTGACTTACCTACCTAGCTTTTCCACTGAAGTTGATCTCTATGTAGCACTTTTGGGATCTTATGATATAGTCATAGGTGTAAATTGGTTAGGAGAGCATAAAGTAAAGGTAGAATATTTTGAAAAACATATTAGTTATTTAGATGATCTCCATAAAATAGCAGAGATTCAAGGTGTAAAGCGAGAAATTTTTGTTAGGAATTGTCACTATATGCAACTTAAAAAGGCCAAAAATAAGGGATGTACCTTATATGCGGTAAACATTTTAGAATATGAAGAATAAAAAATGATTTCATGAAACATTATCTCATTTATTCTGAGAACTACAGTGATGTGTTTCCAAAAGAATTACCAGATTACCACCCAAAAGGGAGTTTGACTTCATGATTGAAATCAAACTAGGTACTGAACCTATTTCTAAAGCACCTTATCGAATGACTACCATAGAGTTAGTAGAGCTTAAGGCTCAATTGCAAGAAATTTTGTCTAAGGGTTTGATTAGACCAAGTGTTTCACCTTGGGGAGCACCAGTGATCTTTGTGAAAAATAAAGATGGAACACTTAGATTGTGCATTGATTACGAGGATGTTAAATAAAGAAACAATAAAAATAGATACCCACTTCCTATGATTGATGATATATTTCATCGATGCGTGAGCATCGGTATATTCTAAGATAGATCTTCAATCGAATATCATCAATTATGAATTAAGGATGAGGACATTCATAAAATGACTTCGGACAAGGTATGGGCATTATGAATTCACGGTTTTACCCTTTGGATTAACTAATGCACGTAAAAATTTTATGAACTTAATGAACAATATCTTTCAAGAATACTTGGACAAGTTTGTGCTTGTAATCTTGGATGACATTCTCATATATTCTAAAAGTGTTGAGGAACATCATGAACACTTGAAAATAGTTTTGGAAATTCTGAGAAAGAGATGGTTGTATGGTAAGTTATCCAAATGTTCTTTCTATGACACCAAAGTTCACTATTTGGATGATGTTATAAGTAAAGATGGGATTTTTATAGATCCTTCTAAAATTATAGCTATAACCGAGTGGCCTACACCAAAGAATGTACACTAAGTTAGAAGCTTCATGGGCCTTGTGGGTTATTATAGAAAAATTGTTAAGGATATTTCTAAGGTGGTTTGCACCAATAACTTCATTACAAAAAAGGATAAGAAATTTGTTTGGAATGATAAATGTGAATCTACTTTTAAAATTTTGAAAATTCAGTTGACTTCAGCACCTATTTTAGTTGTACTTGATCCTAATGGAGACTTTACTGTTGTAAATGCATCCGGGGAAGGTCTTAGAGGTATTTTGTTACAAAATGATCATGTCATAGCTTATGAAAGTAGAAAACTTAAGTTACATGAGTTGAATTATGCTCCACATGATTTAGAGCTTGCTGCCATAGTTCATGCACTTCAAGTTTGGAGGCATTATCTACTTGGTAAACCATTTGAGTTGAAAACTGATCATCTTGGGTTGAAGTACATTTTCACTCAGCCAAATCTAAATGCAAGACAGTGAAGGTGGCTAGAGTTTTTGTCTCAATATGATTTTGACATAAGTTACATTAAAGGAAAAGAGAATAGAGTGGTTGATGCTCTAAGTCGTAGGAAGCACATTTCTGCTCTTATAACACTAAGAACTCAATTTAAGGATGAAGTAAAAAGTGTTATGGAATCTGATTCTTACTTTTAGCAAGTAAAAATAGTGCTTGCTACAGATCCAAAAGATGAAAGGTATAAAGGTTTTCACTTTGATAATGAAGGAATCTTACGATATGAAAATAGAGTATACATACCTTTACCTAATGATTTGAGAAAGAAATTGTTGGCAGAGTTTCACAATTCACCTTTTCTGGACACCCTGGCATTAGCAAAAATGCTTGTTGATATAAAACAACAATATTTATAGAAAGGAATGAAAAATGATGTTATTGATTTTGTGACTCATTGTCTTGAATGTCAACGTGTAAAAGTGGAACATATGCACCCAGCCGGTTTATTGTATCCTCATAGCATACCGCAAAGATAAATGGTAGGTAATAAGTATGGATTTTTACAAGGATTGCCTATGTCAATAAATAAAAATGATGTTATTTTGGTAGTAGTTGATAAACTAACGAAAGTAGCTCATTTTATTGTTGGAAATCTAAAGGATGATTCTCCTATTTTGGCTAAAAGATTTGTACATGAAATTTTCAGATTACATGGAGTACCTGAATTAATCATATCTGATAAAGACCCTAGAATGACGTCAAGGTTTTGGAAAACACTCAATGTAGCTCTTGGAACTAAAATGAATTTCAGTTTCGCGTATCATCCGGAAACAGAGATGGACAAACTAAAAGAGTAAATTAGGTTTTAAAATATATGTTATGGATGTATTGTATGGATCAATAGTATAAGTGGGAGGAGTACCTTCCATTAGTTGAATTTTCATACAATAATACATATCATGCTTCTCTTAAGATGACACCTTTTGAGGCACTTTATGGAAGGAAATGCAGAACCCCTATTAGTTGGGATAGCATTGAGGATAGAGAGGTAATTGGACCTGAAATCCTTACGGAAATGGAACAAAAAGTTAAAATGATTCATGATGCTTGAAAGAAGCAACATATAGGCAAAAGAGTTATGTTGACTTAAAGTGGGTTGACATGAAATTTGAACTTGGTGAGAAGGTTTTTCTTCAGGTTAAACTGAAAAAGAGTTCTATAAATTTTAGCAAGGCTGCCAAGTTATCACCTTGTTATGTGGGACCTTTTGAAATAGTCGAAGTAATCAACCCTATAGCTTAACGTTTGACACTTCCACCGCTCTGTCACGAATGCATGATGTTTTCCATATTTCTTTGCTTAATAAATATGTTTCAAATTTATCACATGTGTTAAATTGAAATTCCTTACAGTCCAAGACCCAGGAATAATCATGATTAAACCCATTCAAGTGTTGGAAACTCGCCATTGCATTTAAGAAATCAAGAAATAAGTCAATGTAAGGTCCAGTGGGACTAGTTTAGCGAAGAGAGTGCAACTTGGGAAAATCTAGAGGATATGAAAACTACTTTTCCATATCTATTTGAGCAGAATTGAATCTGTTGACTGATAAAAAAATTATGATTTTATCTTTATATGACATTAAGTAAGCCAGTTTTGGGTAGATATTTATTTGATTTGAATAAAAAGTTATTTAATGCTGATTTATGGAACTATAAGGTTTTGAAATATTTGACTTAGGATTAGAGAAGTGAATGAATTGATTGTCCTTGATGTAAATTGTTAAAAAAGATAATCATCGGGACGATGATTCTTTTTAGAGGGAAGCATGTAACACCCTTGACAGTTGTTATTTTCCTCCTTTGCATTTCAAGTGTTGACATGTGATTTTCCTTATAAGGATATGTTCTTCTGATTATTGGAAATCATGCTTGATATGGATAAGTCTTTTCTGCTCTTAAGATCCTTTGACTAAATTGGAATGGTTTTCTTGAATCTATTTTTTTTTCACTTCTTGTAGGTGATTTTCCATCTGGTTTAAAAGTTGTAAACTTACCTATTTATCTGACTCATCCTTGGATCAATTTTAGTGATCCAAGGAATGTTTTAAATCTGCTAAGTTGAACAAATGGTAAATTGACATTCCATGAATTAAGATACACGTTGGAATGAATGTTGTAGTTACAATTTCTTTGATTTTTTTTGGTGTAAACCTATTTCCATTCAAAGTGGTTTTTTTTTCTTGGGTCTTTGAAGATCAACCATGATAGGTCATTCGATAAAAAAAATGGAAATGGAGCCTATTCACTGGCATAAGAGAGATCCAAGATCATATATAGGACTAACCTATGGGATCCTAATCTAGGTAATATATATATATATATATATATATATATATATATATATATATATATATTTCTACCTAAGCTATGTCACTTGATAGAATTATGATTCTAATCTTAAGCTTATTATTCTGTTAGGATTGGTTGATTTACAACCTAACCTAACCTCGGTGAAAATGGAATTGGAAAGGTTACTAGGCATTAAAATTAACCTAGATCCTAATACTACAAGATAATATTGTAATCTAACCTAATGCCTAAAACTATTGTGTTTTGAATTAATTTTCCTATGTGGAAATTATCTAAACCTATTTACTAAGGCCTATGGTGGGGGTTAGTTGTTAGTGTTATATCCTAAGGTATAAATTTTAATCTACCTAAGATCTAACCTAGTAAATCTAATCTATCCTAAACTAATGGATATTAATGGGGACTTAAGTGGTTGCATGCATTTGGGTGACGGTTCCTAAGGCATTTATGTTATTGATAAGGTTGGTAAATGCATATGGATTGCCAGTTTTGGTAGGGACTAGATGACTTGGTGGAGGCTTAGGTGGAAGTGTTACTAAAATGGAAATGCATGTTATTTTTGACTTGGCATTCACTAGACTTGGAAGGCGGTGGTAAGGAAGATTAGGCGGGAGATTTGGAATTAATGGAATTTATTACTTTCGTTTTTGTGCTCAAACCATCTTGGTAGGCATGCAAGTGGATTTTTCTTGGGTTGTTTCACTTTGCATGTTTCATGATTTTTACTCTGCATGCTCTCTGGTTTTTCGAACTAGCAGATTGAACTGCACTTCATGGCTATTTTTGAAGTTTCAAATCTATTTTCATTTCATGGAATGTATAAGAGGAATTCTGGAAAAGGAATTTGGTTGTTTGATCTTTCATGGAGAAGAGGAGAAGTAGTGAGCTCGGTTGGAGGTCTTCTTTGATTTGATAGAGACACTATCAGGCATGATAGGCTCTAACTATTAAAATCTCTTTCTTTCTCCTAAGTGTTTTCATTAAAACAACTCTTCTCTATTGAGTTTTGTGCATTGCATGCTCTATCTAGTTAATTGATTGCTGGGTTTGGTAAATATTGCATTCTTGGTTTTGAATCCTTGGTATATGTGATTTTGTAGGAAACTTAAGTTGTATTGCTTTAGCACCGAACTATGCATGCAAGATTAAAGTTGGTAACTCTATTTGGCATTTTCAGTTTTTGGTTTGGTCTCGATGAATTTCATTGCCAATAAATTACTAGCTGAGTTTTTATGGAAACTCTGAGTTCCACTGTGTTTGTTGAGATTAGTGTTTTGTGAACTTGATATGTTTTGTGATCTCGAGCTGGTAAAGAGCTCATGTTTTTATGGAAGCTTGTATGCAAGTTCGAGTTCTGTCTGAAACTTGAGAAGTATTTGGGAACTACTATTAGGTTTCTTGGTGCTATGATGCTTGTGTTTCGTTTCATAAATATAAGGAACCGTGATAGAGTAGTAGATGGCTTGGTTCTTGTTTTCTAACTTGCAAAAATTTTATTGTTGCTAAAACCCTCACACTGCTTGATACCTGTGTTGTATTATTATGGATAATATGGACTATTGATAGTCCACATAGGGTTTGGTGCCTATGTTTTATTGTGACCATATGAAATGTTACATGGAAAGTTCATTAAGAACACATCTTTCATATTTTGTTGTTGTGGTCTAAGCTCTGTTAATGATCTTACATTCCGTTTGAGTTTGGAAACAATGTTTGATAAGATATTAAATAAAAATGGAAGCTCTATTCTTATTTTGAACTGTTTATAAGTAATTTCATTATATTCGATCTAGCATTACGATGTTGGTGTATATATGAAATCACGATTGAGATATTGTGATGCAACACTATACAATCAATTTGTTACTTAGTGTTTTTAAAATTGTAACCTGAACGATGTATTGGTTCAGATCTAATAGTCTTTTTGTTTTCTTTGATTAAAATATAAACTAAAAAGGGGACATGTTGTTGTCTGAACTTGTTTATAATCACTGGAATGATCTTCATCCTTTGAGGGAGCTTATGTTTTACATTGTGCTTAGATTTGTAATTCGAGTCTTGGGTAGAACATATTTTTAATATGTTTGTTTAGATCTTGTCATTTAAATTGAGTTTATTACTAGATTAAATGGTTCTAAATTCAGAATTCTTTTTGAAACAAACCACATGCATAAGGAGAAAAATGGAAGCATGGTTTAGTGGGTTGTTTGGTAAATTCTTCAAGATCTTGATGGAATTAGCTTATTGGTTTATCATTTTATTGGAATCCCAATCTATTAGTTCTTATAGTGATGTGTTGAAATATTGACAAGATAGTTCTATCTTGACTGAACTATTGGGAAATTTTGAGTGTTAGCATCTACTCAGATTTCACACTTCTTGTTGGGTCCAATGAAAGAATGTTGAGTCTTTAAAAGATAAACTGTGATTCTTTAGTGTCTATGGGCTATGTATGAACTTCATTGTTATAATGTTCCAAATGGAAAGTGGAACTCATGCATTATAATGGGAAGATTTTGAAAGGAAGGTAGCATTAAGTTTTCTTCTTTCCTTGAAGTTGTTCTTGTTCTCTTTCTTGGGAACTCTTGTATGAACTTAAACTGTATGTATAGAAAAGGTAAATTGTTAATTAAGTTGAAAGAAATGATTACAGGTTAGGATCATATTCTGTTAGGACTCATTTTCTAATGCAGTTGGGTTAAGTTCATTTGTTTGGAACCTTCTGTTAATTATTATTTTAGGAAAAAGAGAATCATTACTTGATTAATCTTCTCATACTTGTCATTTGACTGAAACGAATTAGAAAGAGATTGATGACTGGTTTGTTGAAAAGAAAATGCAAACTTATTGGTTGGCTATTGCTCCATCTTTCCTTCATGGATTTTTATATTATTTTGTTCTGATGAATATCTTAAATGTTTGATTTTAAGGTAGTTAATCTTAAGTTGAAACAGATTAGGTCATGATGTGAACCTATTTCTACTTTGCGGATATTATATGTTTTAGTATAGTGAAATGGTTTTTCTTCTTCTTTACTTAAAAGTTAAATGAAAACATCTTAACGAGATTATGCTGTAAACACTTCTTTTATCTTATAGTAAAAATAAGTGTTGTATTCTATTGTGGTAGAATTGGAAACAATGAGATGTTATGTTCTATTGTTAGTAAAGATAATTGATAGGATCAAGTATACTTTAATTTATAATAAAAATATTATAGATTATATTCCGTTCTTATTTTGAAGTGAATTTAGATTCATTAATGCTCTACTTTTTTGATTGATTTTACTTATGCTTGGGGTATGAAATACTAAATGTTCATTAAAGAAGAGTTGTTTTAATTGGAACAATTAGTGGAATGCATTTCGTTTTAAGGCTTAGCACTTATCATGCTCATTTCATTAAACCGACTGTCTTTAGTAATTTTTGCGAGATGGACATCGTAAGTGATAAAAGAAGGAAAAATCTTATATGATGCATTTGCTGATTTAAGTTTGATTCTTGTGAATAATTCTAATTCATTCTTGAGTTGTATATAAAAAAGAAAAAGAAAAGAAAAGATATATTCGTTTGAATGAAGGTTGTTATTATGTAGTATGCCTAAATGCATAAGTTTGTAAATGTATAAGTTTTGAAAATGAATTGAAGGATGAGAATTTACTTTCTTGGGTTGTGTAAATTATCTTGTACTTTTGTAAAAGAAATGGAATCTTATCTTGTTGATATTCTTCATATTATTTATATGTTTAAATGAGTATTCTTGGATAAGTAGGATAAAGGGAATTAGAGTAATTTCCCTAAATGTGATGCAGCTAGATAAGTTACAGAATTTAATGTTCTTATCTAAACAATTCATTATAGTAAGGTGATGTGTAATGAACATACAATGAAAACTACAGAATTTGTAAAGGACATAAAGGGTGTGTTAAACCCTATAACTTGACCATGAAGAGGAAGACTCTTCATCTCTCATATAAATGTAAACAAAAAGGAGATGCGCTTTATAGTCATTAGAATTCATTTAAAAATTCTATTGAGTTACAACCTAGGTGGTTGTTACACTTCCTTGAATGGTTAAGTCACATTAAATGGAACTTATGAGGTTGTTGTCCTACTTTTTGGGTAACTGCTTGTTAAGTCAAAATTAATGAACATCAAAAGCAATATTAAGTTAAGGAACTTCTTCAAGGATTAATGGAACCTGATTTGGAAAATAACTTAGGGAGAGTTGGATTAGGTTTGGGCAAGGTTGTTGAAATCTACTTTTAATTATCCAAATTAATTAAATATTAATAATATCCTAGGATATGTACATCTCGACGAGGCTCTTCAGCAGGATGTTGGCACATGCCCACTATAGGGATCTTTTCCCCAAGTGTGGGACTTGTAAAAATGGGAAAAGAATCTCCATATTAGAGGCTGGTTCCTCAACTCCTCTGATCAGATGTATTACTTGAAAGTTGCAGAGGTTTAAACTCAAAATCCTACTCTAAATTCCAAGGGGACAGAGATAGAGAATGCAAAAGAAATAAAACTAATACTAATAAGGTGATACACCAAAGGAGTGGTGAACATTTACTTCTACAAATTGACATAGATTACAGAAATGCAACAAAACATCATGCAAAAACTGATAAATGTAATGAAAGATCATGAATGAATCAAACAACACAAGAAGAGGACTGAAACTCATTCACAGAGCTTGCATTGTCATTTCCAATATCAAAATACATGCATTACAACAGCAGAGAGGTAGAAAACATGTTGTAGTCCTGAAAGAGGTCTGATATTCCACAAAATCACTTTCTAGGGTGAAAGAGGGAGCTTGCAAAACATAAAAATGTCCAACCCTTACAAAATGAGCCAAATCTAGCTTTTAACAATGAAAATTCGAGCTCAGGAGAGAGAAACATGGGAAAAGTATGAAAGATGCTTCAACCACCAACCAAATGGTATTAAAATAGCATGGGCACCTCAAAATTCCATTTTCCAACATTTTTGACCATGCTGGGAGAGAATGCGAGCCATACTTCATTAAAAATGGTGGTTGAAATGTCAGTTTTGTAACTTTTTCATGCCAAGGACGTTTCTCCATTTTTCTCCTACAAATATTCATCAAAATGCAAAAATGAGCCTTGGAATCATGTAGATAATTTCACCATCTTTCCAATGATATAAAGAACATGAAAAACCGAGCTCTGGATCAAAAGTTATGCCCCTCTGAACATTTAGGGAAAAACAGGGCCAAAAATGGTTGGGACAAAAATTTAAAATTTTCCCACTTTTTGCATTTGGGAAAATTTCCCCAAAAATCTCGCCCCACCGGTTTGGTGCCATGTGGCACATTTTGATTGGTTGTGGGATTTTCTGCTTCATTTTCCATCATTTTGGCCTTTGGAAAATTTTCCAAAAAATTCTCTCCGGCCGATGATGACCCGAGGACACGTGGCATGATTTGATTCATCGCGGGCCTTTCTCTCAAACTTTTCCATCACTTTTGACCACCTTCCCTAACTGGACACATGGCATGAAACCCATTGGGATGGGCCTCTCCTTCATTCATTTTTCTTGTGGGCTTGCCTTGTGTTTTTTGCCGCCACGTGGACACGTGGCATGATTTACTGGCTCGGGCTTTGGGGGTGGGCTTTCCTTTCAAATTTTTCCTTTGATTTTGCTTTGGGAAAATTCCCAACTTTCCCCTCTCGATCTCCACCTGGTCGAGGACATGTGGTGAGCTTTGATTGGTTAGTGGGCCTTGGGGCCAAAATTTTACTTTGCGCTAACCTTTGGGAAATTTTCCCAACTTTCTCCCGCCGCTCTGATGCCCGACGCCCCGAGGACACGTGGCTGATTCTCATTGGCTCAGGTTTTGGGAAAAATTTTCCCTTTGCCCCCACAAACACTTCATGAAATTTTCAATATCTTCCTCACCTGATTCGACCCCACACCCCCGCCTAAGGACACGTGGCTCGATTGATTGGTTACGGGCCTTAGGGCCTGAAAAATTTTTTTACGCCAAACACTTTGGAAATTTTCCAACTCCTCCTCCATCCCCGCTCGACTCCTGTTAAAAATTTAATGGACACATGGCACAATGTGATTGGTTGGTGATTCTCGGGCCTAAAAATTCCTTTGTGAACCCCGTCAAATACTTGGTAAAAATTTAAAATTTTCCTCCACCCCCGCCTTTCCGATGCCGACGTGGCACTCTCTGATTGGCAATGGGCCTGTCTAGGGAAAATTTCCCACAAAACTCCACCGAGCCATAACTTCAAAAATACATGGAGTTAGGAGGAAAACTTTACCTTTCTGGAAAGATGAGAAGGAGCTCTATCCAATGGTGCCATTTCCAAAACATTTTGAGAGCCTAAAAAGTGAAAAATTTGACTGAGGCACAAGGGAGGAAGGAATGAAGGGAGTTAGCCAAAAATAAGCAAGGGGCTTATTTTGGATAACAATTTTGGTGACTCAGAGGGGTCATCTACCTGTTGGATGAAGTTACCAGTTGCCTAAAGCAATCCATTGGGCATGGAGTCATCAAATTCTCTACTTGGTACCCCAACTGATTAGAACAATGCAAGGAGGAAGATGGAGGGTAGAACACCATCTGATTGGAGCAAGGCCTACAAAATACATTCCCTGGAACAACAAGCTTGTGCCAAAGCACTTAGGGAAAGCAAAGCTAAACTACAACAAAACAATGTGCATAAGCACTTGGAGGAATGAAAACCTAAGCTAATATGTACAAGGTGGAGAATTTTCCTTTAGTAGCAATGCTTCAGATGGATTCCATTGACTGGAATCTGTAATTCTTCACCATCCAATGTAGACAATTGGAAGGCATTGCTATCCTTACACTTTGTGACCATGTAGGGGCCACTCCAAATGGCATCAAATTTTGAATGCCTCCCATTTTTTCTCTGTCTGCATCCCATTTTAACACTAGATCCCCAACTTGGAAAGATCTATCCTTGGCCTTTCTATCAAAGGTCTTCTTGATCAAAGCTTGATCCTTCTCCATTGCTTGGGATGCCTGATTTCTGATTTCTTGGAGCTCCATCAATTCTACATACCTAACCTCCATGGGCCCAAACTCCAACAACTCCAACTGCTTCATGAGTTCCAATGTTGGCAACTCAAGTGACATGGGAAAAATTGCCTCTCTTCCATAAACAAGCTTGAATGGAGAATTACCTGTAGATCTCTTGGGGTTATCCTATCAGCCCACAAGGCTGATTTCAATTTAGTATGCCAAGACCTTTGATTTTCATCAAGAGTCCTCTTGATGATCCTTAACAAGTTCTTGTTTGTAGATTCAGCTTGGCCATTACCCTGAGGATAATAATTTGATGAAGTGCTTAGGTAGATCCCATTCTTGATAGCCCATTTAGTTACCTTGGATCCAATGAATGCCAATGCATTATCTGATATTATTGTAGTAGGTATGCCAAATCTAGTTGCTATCCCTTCATAGAAGTCTAGGATGCTAGATTCATTTGCTTCCTTGAGTGCTACTACCTCAGTCCACTTGGTGAAGTAATTTGTTGCTATTAGAATCCACTTGTGTCCTTGGCTTGAATTTGGGTTAATGACTCCAATGAAGTCCAAACCCCATTGCATGAATGGCTGGTCAACTGAAATTGGATGCAATGGAAGGGTGGCTAGTCTCTCCTTACCTGTGAAGAATGCACAATTCTTGCACCTCTTGATCCATGCATAACAGTCACTGAAAATCTTGGGCCAATAATAGCCAGCCCTCATGATCTTGAGAGCTATCACTCTTGGTGCAAAATGACCCCCAACTGATCCACCATGGAACTCTTCCAACACTCTGTGAATCTGATTTGTACCAATGCATCTCAGCAGCACTCCATTCACATCCTTTTGAACAAAACACCATCAACAAGGGCATATGGGACAACCTGCAATCTGAAGTGTCTCCTTTTGGTTTTGTTCATCTCTAGAGGGCATAGGCCTGTGTGTAGGAAGTGCATTATGTCTTGGGTCCAGCAAGGAGTGAGGACACCATCATTTTCTTCTTGAGTGCTTCCTTGTTCATGGTTGTCTTGCAATGCCAAAACAACCTCTTTCTCATTGCATGCTTTCGTTTTTTTGCTCAAGACCAACTGCTCACACAATCCTTTTCCTCTGACCAACTTGGTGACTTTGATCTCAATGTCATACTCCATGACATGAGTAATCCACCCTGCTCTCTTTTCATTTAGGTCTTTATTGAGGAGGAAGTCTTTAACTCCCACATGAGAAACCAGCAGTTGAACCTTGTTGTTTGAAACTAGATGCTTAAATTTCTTCAAGCTCCTAATCACTACAAGAACATGCTTCTCAATGAAGGAATATCTCACCTCATAGTCCTCCAGGATTTGGCTAAAGAAAGCAATTGGCTGCTCATCATTGTCTTTGTTCTGTTGTACCAAAATTGTAGAAATAGTATCATCACTTCCAAATGCATAGAGGATGAAATCCTTGGAGAAATCTGGGTTAATGAGAGTTGGAGCTTGTGAGATAGCCTCTTTGATTGCTTCAAAAATTGCCTTGCCTTCTGCTATCCATTTGAAAGCTATGCTTTTCTTTAACATCTTGGTGATAGGCTTGACTAGGGCTGCAAAATTTGGGACAAACCTCCGAACAAAATTTATCCTTCCCAAGAAACTTTGAAGGGCTTTCTTGTGGCTTGGAAATGGTAGTGCTCTTATGGCTTCAACTCTTTCTGGATCAATTGCTAATCCTTCTTTGGAGACAATGTGGCCAAGGAGCTTTCCTTCATGAGCTAGAAAAATACACTTTTTGGGATTCAAAGATACCCCAAATCTTCTACACCTTTGGAACACTTGTCTCAAATGAAAGAGATGGTCTGCTGCATTTTTTGAAAAAATAGTGATATCATCTAGATATATCAGCACCATTTTGTTAATCAAATCCTTGAACGCCATGTCCATTGCCCTTTGGAATGTAGCTCCAGCATTGGACAACCCAAATGGCATTTTTCTATATGCATAAGTCCCCCATTTGGTTGTGAAGGCTGTCTTGAACTGATCCTCTTCCTTCACCATAATCTGATTGTACCCTAAATAGCCATCAAGCAATGAAAACCTTTCAGAGCCAGCAACAACTTGTAAAATCTGCTCCATAGAAGGAAGTGGGTAATGATCCTTGAGAGATGCTCTATTCAAATCTCTGAAGTCAACACACAATCTGATTTCTCCACTCTTCTTTCTAACTGGAACCAAGTTGGCTACCCAACTAGAATGCTTGATAGGAAATATGATACTTGCCTCTATCAACTTATTCAATTCTTTTCTCATGAGAGGCTCCATGTGTGGATTGACTGGCCTTTGTTTTTTGCCTGATGGGTTTAGCACTTGGGTCCAATTCAATAGTGTGTTGAGCTAACTTGGGATTGAAGCCTTTCAAATCTTCATAGCTCCAAGAAAACACATCAGGGAATTCTTGACAAAGCTGTATGAACTCATACCTTTCTTGCTCTTAGTTGTCACTTTACCAATTTGGAGTGACTTGCCTTCTTCCACCAAGATGGGCATTGAATCTTCTCCCTTGACTTGGATGTTTGCTTTCTCCTTCCTAAACTGATCATTAGGATTGAAAATGGACTCCAAAGTGACAAGTCCCTTTGGTAGTTTGTTGGTTCTCAGCTGTACCACTTGATCACCATACTGTTGTTCTAACTTTTCTTGATTTTTAGCTGAGAACTCAGCCTCTTCTTGTAAGAAATGGATGATTTGTTGATCATTTTCAAACACTTGCCAACTTACATTGTTGTCTGGCACTGAAGGCCTTATAATCACATGAATGTTTGGCTATACTTTGTCTTTCTTGATGCTTTCAACAACATCAAAGGCTGCTCCAACTGCTGCAAGCCTATCAGCAGCTTGGTTCTCTTTTCTAGGGATGGATTTGATGCTAAAGCCCTCAAAATATTCAATGAGGTCCCACACCCTATTTTTGTAGCACTTGAGTAGATCATTCTTGGCAGCATGTTGCCCTTTAACTTGGTTGACAATCAGCTCACTATCACCAAAGACTTGCAAGTTCTTTATTCCTCTTTTGATTGACCAATGCAATCCTTGTATCAAAGCTTCATATTCAAGTGTTATTAGAACATGCAAACTGAAATCTAAAAGCTGAATAATACTTAACTCCTTGAGGTGAAACAAGCATAGCTCCTCCTCCTATGCCTTGTCTACTTCTTGATCCATCAAAGAACAACTGCCATACCTCATTGTCATCCTTGTGGTCTGGCTTGGTGATGCTAGGAATAGGCTGATTTCCTTCATGCATGCAATAGACTCCTAGCTCAGATTCTTCTATTTCTTGATAAGGATCAAAAGCATGCACCTTTCTTGCCCATTCATCAAGAGTCAAATCTAGGATGCTTCCAACTTTGGTGTCAGCTTCATCAGTGCTTGGATAATCCTCTTGATCAAATGTTGAACAGTTGGTATTGATTTGGCTTGGAGTGTGAGGCTCAATGTGAAAGTTTGCAATAGGCTCAGATCTGATTGTGGCCTTGGTTCCATACCTTGTTCTGAACAACATGTGTGACCAATCAGTAGATAAGTAACCTCCAATCTTAGCTATGAAATCCCTTGACAAACATAGGGAAAAGAGTGGTGGAAGATCTATCACTGAGACATCTTGCAAAACAACAACGTTGGGGCATGCATGCAAAGTAAGACTCAAGTTTTTAATCACTCCTACTATTTTCACTATTGTCCCATCCAATTGCACTACCCCTTTGGATATGACTTCATATTGGAGCCCCAACTGATCAGCTATTTTCTTGGGCATTACTGAACTACTTGCCCTAGAATCAATCATGCAATTGTGTACTAATTGGTCCCCAATGATCAATGAAACATAGAATGGAGGGGGCTTCAACATTTTACCTTGTTGTCCTCCATGATTCCCTTCTAGGCTGGGCAGCATTTGTGAGTACCTTCTCTTGCATTTGGACCTGTTGATTTGAAGTTGACCAGTCCTTCATGGCAGCTTGTAGCAAATCTCTTTGGCCTGGGATGGATAGTGATTCCCACATTGATATGTTTACATTTGTCTTCTTCATCTGATCAATGATGTTGAATGGAGATGAAGCATCTCTCTGCTACCCTTTGGCCTGCACATTCATTCCTTGCACATGGGCAGCAACAACTGGCATCTGAGTTGGTCTAGGAGCTGGTTTGGGTAGTCCTTGCATGTTTGGAACTGCATTTTGTTTGCCAACAGTTTGTGGAGTGGTAGAAGGTTGTGGATTACTTGGAGCCAATGGCTGTCCTTCACCCAAATTTCTCCTTTTTGACCTTGTGTTGGCTGCAACACTTTGAGAGATTGTTTGATTCATGCCACAAAAGTCTTTATGCCTACCAGTTTACAAGTGTGGTATCATTTGGAGCTGATTGTTGTTGGGATGTTTCTTGTTGTTGGTTATTTCCTTGACTCCCTTCACCCTCCACACCAGTTGTTGTTACCATTAAGGCTTGATTTAGGGCACCATTGAAGCACATAGACTAGTTGTGAGGTTCATTGCATGGGAAACACCAATCATACTCTTGAGCTATGTTGTTTTGTACTGGCACTAGTGCTTTAGAGGTAGATGCAACATTGGGATTATAGGGCTGAAATGGTCTGTTGGCAGGAGGCCTTGCTTGATTTTGATTTGCAGCTGGATTGGGTGGTCTTTGAGGCTGATATGGCTGCCTGTTAGGCTGAGCTTGAGGCTGATATGAAGGTCTAAAACTTTGGGCTTGCTACCTCTTGAGTGTAACTAGCTCATTACCTAAATTTTGCAATTGCTTCATGACTTCTTGAAGTTCATTTGAGGCACTAGAAGATGAAGTAGAAGCTTCATTTGAACTCTGATTTCTAGGAGTGGGAATAGGAGCTAAATTAGGCACTTGACTAGTGCTTGGACTTTCTAAATTTGGATACAATGGCATTGGAGGCCTAGGAGCTAGCTTACCAGCTTGAATCAGATAATTTTCAGCTCTAATGGCAATGCTATAAGCAACAGGGATAGTTGTGCCTCCCATGGATTGAATCAACATAGAAATATCAGAATTTAAAGCTTTAAGGTAATATAGAAAAGCACCTTCTATTGTTGGCCTTACTGCCATTGGAATTCTCTCCCAAGTCCTTTGAAATCTGAAGTTGAAGTCAGTCAGCTGCTCATTGGGAGCTCTCTTGATAGTTGTCAATTGTTCCAAAAGGGACAAGTTATCTCCCTTTTCTCCAAACTACTCATGGAGGGCTATACATAACTGGTTCCAATTTTGGATAGAGCCTGAAGCAAGGCTCCTAAACCATTGCAAAGCTTTCCCTTTGAATGAAGATGCCAATAGTTTGACAACAACTTGCATCTCATCAATCTCATGGATTGCACAAATATTAGCAATATCCTTGACATGATCACTAGGAGTGGTCTGATTCTCTCCAGTAAAGTATGGAATGTTCTTCAATGCTGCAACTAGGATTGGATTTTGTGCATTGAGAGCAAGTGGGCTGCTGCTAGTGAAATTGACATATGGGTTGTGTTGTGCCATTCTGATTGGCCTTAGAACCCTTGTTGATTGGATGAAAGGTCTACCAGGTGGAGGAGTTGATAGAGTTCTGTTTGGTGGAGATGGAGACCTTTGAATTCTCCTCCCTCTTTGTCTTCTTCTTGGAGATAATTGTAGATACTCAAACAATACTTCTTCTTCTCCAACTCTTGACCTTGTGGTGATTCTTCTCATGAGTTTTCAGTGTCCTGGATGCTAAAACCAGTTGATTCTTCTTCTTTGGAGTCGCCAGATGTGTAATTCAGGGCTCTTTCAGCAAGAAACTTGCAAAAAATGCACATCAATTTTGTTGCAATGAAGATGAAGACCTCTAAGGTCCCACCGGGCATGCCAAAACTATTAGTGCAAATCAGCAACCCCTGGATGTTTATCAGATTTCTAGTTTGACATTTAGCATCCAGTGTGATTGCACAACATTGAATCTTTTCCCCAAGTGTGGGACTTGTAAAATGGGAAAATAATCTCTAGATTAGAGGCTGGTTCCTCAACTCCTCTGATCAGATGTATTACTTGAAAATTGTAGAGGTTTAAACTCAAAATCCTACTCTAAATTCCAAGGGGACAGAGATAGAGAATGCAAAAGAAATAAAACTAATACTAATAAGGTGATACACCAAAGGAGTGGTGAACATTTACTTCTGAAAATTGACACAAATTATAGAAATGCAACAAAACATCATGCACAAACTGATAAAATGTAATGAAAGATCATGAATGAATCAAACAACACAAGAAGAGGACTGAAACTCATTCACAGAGCTTGCATTGTCATTTCCAATATCAAAATACATGCATTACAACAACAGAGAGGCAAAAACATGTTGTAGTCCTTGAAAGAGGTCTGATATTCCACAAAATCACTTTCTAGGGTGAAAGAGGGAGCCTGCAAAACATAAAAATGTCCAACCCTTACAAAATGAGCCAAATTTGGCTTTTAACAATGAAAATTCGAGCCCAGGAGAGAGAAACATGGGAAAAGTATGAAAGATGCTTCAACCACCAACCAAATTGCATTAAAATAGCATGGGAACCCTCAAAAGTTCATTCCCAATGTTTTTGACCATGCTGGGAGAGAATGCGAGCCATACTTCATTAAAAATGGTGGTTGAAATGTCATTTTGTAATTTTTTCACGTGCTAGGTTTTTCCATTTTCTCCCAAAATCACCATCAAAACAAAATTGAGCCCTGAATCATGTAGATAATTTCACCATCTTTCCAATGATATAAAGAACATGAAAACCGAGCTCTGGATCTAAAGTTATGCCCTTTTGAACATTTAGGGCAAAACAGGGCCAAAAATGGTTGGCGGGACAAAAATTTAAAATTTTCCCACTTTTTGCATTTGGGAAAATTTCCCCAAAAATCTCTACACCCCACCAGTTTGGTGCCATGTGGCACATTTTGATTGGATGTGGGCTTTTCCGCTTCATTTTCCACCATTTTGGCCTTTGGAAAATTTTCCAAAATTCTCTCGCTCGGCCTAAATGCCGATGACCGAGGACACGTGGTGGCATGATGTGATTCATCGTGGGCCTTTGCTCTCAACTTTTCCATCATCTCTTTGACCACCTTCCCGAATTAGACATGTGGCATGAACCCCATTGGATGGGCCTCTTTGCTTTTCATTTTTCTCTATGGGCCTCGCCTTATATTTTTTTCCTCCACGTGGACACGTGGCATGATCTTATTGGCTCGGGCTTTGGGGGGGCTTTCCTTTTCAAAATTTCCTTTGATTTTGCTTTGGGAAAATTTTTCTCCACTTCTCCCCACTCCGCTGGGTCGAGGACACGTGGTGAGATTTGATTGGTTAGTGGGCCTTGGGGCAAAATTTTACTTTGCGCTAACCTTTGGGAAATTTTCCCACTTCTCCCGCATTGGCCCGCACGATGCCCGAAAGCCTGAGGACACATGGCGCGATTCTCATTGGCTGGGGGGGGGAAAAATTTTCCCCTTGAGCTTGGGTGCCAAACACTTTGGAAAATTTTCTAAGTCTCCCTCCACACCGATTCGACCCGATGCCCTAAGGACATGTGGCACAATGATTTGATTGGTTGTTGGCCTTAGAGCCAAAAAATTTTTTTGCACCAACACTTTGAGAAATTTTCCAACTTCTCTCCCGGTTCGACTCCTTTTCTGGGACACATGGCACAATGTAATTGGTCGGCATGGCCCTCATCATGGGCCTTAAAATTTTTTTGAACCCCATCAAATACTTGGTGAAAATTTCAAGTTTACCTCTGCCTCTACCGATTTCCTACTGACGTGGCACTCTCTGATTGGTCGGTGGGCCTGTCAGGAAAATTTCCCACAAAAACTCCGCCAAGCCATAACTTCAAAAATACATGGAGTTAGGAGGAAAACTTTACCTTTCTGGAAAGTTGAGAAGGAGCTCTATCCAATGGTGTCATTTCTAGAACATTTTGAGTGCCTAAAAGTGAAAAATTATGACTAAGGCACAAGGGAGGAAGGAATGAAGGGAGTTAGCCAAAAAATAAGCAAGGGGCTTATTTTGGATAACAATACCCTAAGTCTTTGTGAGCCTCTTCCTATCATAACCTATGTTGTTAACCTGAACTAGGGTTAAACCTTGGGCAAGTGGACTGAAAAAAGTCAGTAAAGGACATTCTAAATAACAATAGAGTGGGGGTGAAGGACGTATTCTAGATTGACGAGTATGCCATCAAGGAATAAGTAATACAAACAATATGTTAGAAATATTTGGCCAAAGTATCGCAAGCTACTGATTATGTTGTCCTATGTCACCTAGTCTAAGGATTGTGATGCAGATGGATATTGGTAGTAAATATTTAGTTAGGTTCCTTAGATAGATCACTCAATACCTAGAATAGGGTAAGAGAACCAAATATATGTAGTATACAGAAAATTATTCAATACTTAATGTTAAAACATGAATAGATCGAGTAGTTTACCGAGTCATGAAATGAATAGATTGGTAGCTCACCGAGTCATTACAACTGCATATGGTTATTTGTTATAAGAATGGTTTTTATGGAATGTGTGTTATAAATTACGTATTTAGAACAGAGAACATTACTCACAAAATTTTTTTCCTTGTTTCTAAAGTCTTAAAATGGGAATGTTACATCTTGGTATCAGAGCTGAAGGTTGCAACTCTTGGACCTATTGTGTCCATAATCTGATAAAAACTTGAATTTTCTTGTAATAGAAAATGGTTAGGACAAGAGGAAACATTGTGAATAATGCTCCACCTAATGAAGGATTAGTGATAGTCCAAAAACTTGATGAGATCCTTACTTCCCTATTGGACACAAGAGATCATTTAGTTGTACTTGAACAACAAGTGATGGGTAATGAGGAGGAAGAAGAAGCTGGTAATAACAATCAGCCACCTCCTGAGGACAACCCCAATTTGGGTGTTGATAATAACAATGTTAATGTGCATGTCAGCTAGAAAACAAAAAGGAAAGGTTGGAAGCTAAACTCGCCAATGATATAAAAAGGATAATTCCACCAAAGTTTGATGGCACCATGTTAGGAGATGGAGCTAAGAATTGGTCATGAAATGGAGAATTACTTTGCAATAAGGAACTTTTCAGAGGAAACCAAAGCTATTTGGGGAGCATATGTGCTTTCCATGAAGCATCTTCATGGTGGGATAGCCACAAAGTTGAGTTAAATATTGATGAAACTAACATCACTTGGGATCAATTTAAAAGTTATTTTAGGCAATGTTGGCATGTCACAACTTTATTATGATTAGAAAATGATGGAATTTTAGAACTTATCTCAAGGAAAGTTAATGTAATCGAGTATTAGGAAAGGTTTACTGAAACTCCTCAATTATGTACCTAAATACCAAACTGATGAGAACTTTAGGATATAAAATTCATCATGGGATTGAATCCCATTATTGGGGAAGAGGTTTATGTTCACAACCCAACCACTATGGAAGGGGTTCTTAAAAAATCCATAAGGTAGGAACATAAATTAAAGGCTATTTCTGCTCATAAGGAAGAAGTACTAAGAAAGTTCCAAACTCTTCTTCAACTTCTCTTACACCTAAGAAAGGACCATGAAAAAAATTTTGGTAATAAAAGTAAGTTTTCATTTGTTAATAATAAGAAAACAACAATGAATAAGTCTACTAGAAATAGATGGAACAATTTTGCCAAAAATAATAATAATGAATGGAAGTCCTATGGAGGTCAAAACGATAATTTTAAGGTGAAATAATTCTGACTCTAAAAAGGGACCGGTAGGAGGCTGTTATAAGTGTGGCAAAGATCATTACACGAATCAATGTCCTTTGAATAAGGATGATCATAATCAGCAGCACAAGATACATGCTACAGAGGTGACAAGGAAGTTGAATAATAAGTTACACCTATAGAAGTTCATGGTAAGTTATTCGGCATACCTGTTACTATTCTTTTTGATACGAGAGCTACTGAATGTTTTATTTCTAGTAAACTTACTTTGAAACTTAAAAGAAAATCTAGAAAAATGGATAAATTATGGATGTACATTATGGTAATAATTCTATTCATATAGTTAGTATGTGTCTTTTTGGGGCGATCCTTGACTTGCTTGGCTTTTCCACTTGAAGTTGATCTCTATGTAGCACCTTTGGGATCTTATGATATAGTCATAGGCATAAATTGGTTAGCAGAGCATAAAGCAAAGGTAGATTTTTTTGAAAAACATATTAGTTGTTTAGATGATATATATAAAAATAGAGATTCAAGGTGTAAAGTAAAGTAAAATTTGTTAGAAAATTGTCACTATTTATGCAACTTAAAAAGGCCAAAAATAAGGGATGTACCTTATATGTAGTAAAAAATTTAGAATATGCGGAAGAAAATAGTGATTTCATGAAATGTTATCCACTGTTACAGAACTACAGTGATTTGTTTCCGGAAGAATTACTAGGATTACCACCCAAAAGGGAGTTTGAATTCACGATTGAAATCAAACCAAGTACTGAACCTATTTCTAAAGCACCTTATCAAATGACTACCACAAAGTTAGTAGAGATTAAGGCTCAATTAAGAACTTCTTTATAAGGGTTTGATTAGACCAAGTGTTTCACCTTGGGGAGAACCAATGATCTTTGTGAAAAAGAAAGATGGAACACTTAGATTATGCATTGATTACAGGATGTTAAACAAAGAAACAATAAAAAATATATACCCACTTCCTAGAATTGATGATCTATTTGATCGAGATGCGTGGAAAATTGATATATTCTAAGATAGGTATTCGATCTAGATATCATCAATTATTAATTAAGGATGAGGACATTCATAAAACGACTTTTAGGAAAAGGTATGGGCATTATGAATTCATGGTTTTACCCTTTGGATTAAATAATGCACCTGCAGCTTTTATGAACTTAATGAACAATATCTTTCAAGAATACTTGGACAAGTTTTTTCTTGTATTTTGGATGACATTCTCATATATTCTAAAAGTATTGAGGAGCATCATGAACACTTGAAAATAGTTTTAGAAATTCTTAGAAAGAGATGGTTGTATGGTAAGATGTCTAAATGTTCTTTCTATGTCACCAAAGTTCACTATTTGGGTCATGTTTTAAGTAAAGATGGGATTGTTTTAGATCCATATAAAATTTTATCTATAATCGAGTGGCTGCACTAAAGAATGTACATGAAGCTAGAAGGTTCATGGGCCTTTTGGGTTATTATAGAAAATTTGATAAGAATTTTTCTAAGGTGGCTGCACTAATAACTTCATTACAGAAAAAGGATAAGAATTTGTTTGGAATGATAAATGTGAATTTGGTTTTAAAATTTTGAAAATTTAGTTGACTTCATCAGATTATTTTAGCTATACCCGATCCTAATGGAGACTTTTTCTGTTGTAACGGATGCATCCGAGGAAGGTCTTGAAGGTATTTTGTTACAAAATGATCATTTCATAGCTTATGAAAGTAGAAAACTTAAGTTACATGAGTTGAATTATGCTCCACATGATTTAGAGCTTGTTGCCATAGTTCATGCACTTCAAGT
This sequence comes from Taxus wallichiana var. yunnanensis, assembly GCA_018340775.1. NCBI lineage: Eukaryota > Viridiplantae > Streptophyta > Pinopsida > Cupressales > Taxaceae > Taxus > Taxus wallichiana. The sequence continues at coordinate 683,874,034 of CM031240.1, read as the reverse complement.
TTGAAGGCATTATCTGCTTGGTAAACCATTTGAGTTGAAAATTGATCATCTTGGGTTTAAGTAAATTTTCACTCACCCAAATCTTAATGCAAGACAACGAAGGTGACTAGAGTTTTTGTCTCAATATGATTTCGACATAAGTTACATTAAAGGAAAAGAGAATACGATGGCTAATGCTCTAAGTCGTAGGAAGCACATTTCTAATCTTATAACACTAAGAACTTAGTTTAAGGATGAAGTAAAAAGTGTTATGGAATCTGATTCTTACTTTTAGGAAGTAAAAATAGCACTTGCTGCAGATCCAAAAAATTAAAGGTATAAAGGTTTTCACTTTGATAATGAAGGAATCTTATGATATGAAAACAATGTATACATACCTTTGCCTAATGATTTGAGAAAGAAATTATTGGCGAGTTTCACAATTCACCTTTTTCGGACACCCTAGCATTATGAAAATGCTTGCGATATAAAACAACAATATTTCTTGGAAAGGAATGAAAAAGGATGTTATTGATTTTGTGACTCATTATCTTGAATGTCAACATGTAAAAGAAGAAGATATGCACCCAACTAGTTTATTGTATCCTCATGGCATACCACAATACAAATGGTAGGTAATAAGCATGGATTTTGTACAATGATTTGCCTATGTCAAGAAATAAACATCATGTTATTTTGGTAGTAGTTGATAAACTAACGAAAGTAGCTCATTTTATTGTTGGAAATATAAAGGATGATTCTCTTGTTTTGGATAAAATATTTGTACATGAAAATTTCAGATTACATAGAGTACCTAAATTAATCATATCCGATAGAGACCACGGAATGACGTTAAGGTTTTGGAAAACACTCAATGTAGCTCTTGGAACCAAACTGAATTTCAGTTTTGCGTATCATCTAGAAACGGATGCACAGGAGGGCAGCGAGCTCCGAGGCTTGATCAAGGAGAGGCCACCAATGCATGGTGACCAGAGCAAGGTGATGTGCTAGTAGGGGCATAAGAGGCCGAGGATGCGACACACGAGAGATGGAGGACATCCGGTGAGATGTCTGATATGTAGCCTCCCAATTTTTGATGTATACTAGTGAGTATTTTTGATATATATGCTTGGCTTGCATGCCGAAGATAGTGAGGATGTACGAGTGATTTTGAGCAGATACCGGCCTGTGTGCCAAAGATTTTTTGTATTGATTCATTCATTCTTTTTGTATATATGAGACTAGCCTACATGTCGATGACATTTTGTATTGTATATCGGCCTATGTGCCGACATTTTTGAGATGATGGCCATGATGAGATAGACATGTATTTTGAGATACACATTTATTGATTTATATGATGAGATTCATGGTATTTTGTGATGTGTTAATATGCTTATGAGATATTGGATGTATGGCTTGTGTTAGAGGAGATATGGATTTGTTACTTTGATATGGATGGAAATTAGGTGAGTTAGGCATGGATCAAGTCAGGTTATAGGCATGGTTGAGGTAGGTGATAGGCATGGTGGAGTTAGGTTATAGGCATGGATTGAGTTGAAAGTAGGTTTAGTTATGATTCATTATGTTGGCAATGAATGATACTATGGGTCATATGTGAAATGTTCTATAATCTATGCATAGTGATGATAGAGAGATGGTAGGTGTAATAAATGTATGTTATGGTAAGCAACTTGTTATGTATGTGGCTTGATTTCCAATTTTGTTAGAAAAGGGGAACTAAGTGAAATGTGGGGTAAATGGTGAGTTAGGCATGGTTGATGAATTATTTAGGGTAGAGAATGGCCGAGCTAACCTCCAAGGGCCCCATGCCCTCGGAGTGCTGCCTACATAGTCCTGACGAAAAGGGACCTCAGGCTGATGTAGTTCTCCCATGAGCTAGGGAAGAATATGAGAATGAGTTGGTAGGTTTTTAGGCATGTAGTGGGTTTAGGTGTAATAGGTGTGGGTAGATTATAGGTAAAATGATGTAGGTGAAGGTGATTATGGCGAAAGGGGAGGATTACCCCAAAGGTAAGCGTCGAGTACCAAGTCCTGTATAAGGTAATCAAAATGTCAACAAAGATGGTTAAAAGATAAGAGGGGGTAATAGAGCCACCTGATTGGGTAGGATCATACCGAGTAGATCATACCTTGAAGGGGGTGATGAACACAAGACCTAAAAGGAATTACATGATTAACTATTCTATGGTGAAAGTAGTCACAGGATCACCAAATGTCAAAATTCCAAGATGTCCCTTGAGGTGATGTAGGAAATGAGAGTGGAAATGGTAAGGTGGGTGAAAGGTAGTTAATTTCATATGTTTTGAGTGATAGTGTTTTTTGGGCAAGAGGTCCGAGGTCATAATAGGCAAGTCCCGACTAAAATGTTTTTGACTATGATAGACCGATCGATGTGGCAAGTCCATATGGGATAAATAATATGGTACTCCTTGAGGTCTTTTTGAAGTTGATTGATGCAGGAAGATTTGTTTCTCTCGTTTTTTTTTTTCAATCTCCACATAGATGTCCTTCAGGGAGTAGTCTATTTATAGTAGCAATTTGGTCGAGAGGAATATGTCCTTTGAGGGAGTCATCTTTTTATTAGACATTTGACTCAAGGAGTTTGGTCCCATGTGAGGTCTTTGAAATCGTGGAAGAGAACAAGATGGAAGGTAAGAATCTTGTTCAAAAGGCAAGGTGGAATGACCATGGGATTTCATCTAAAGGTAGATGAAAAGTATCCATGAGAATCATGCTATGTGTAAAGTGTCATGGTACACATATTCAAGAGAAGATAACAAGTGACGGGTACTCACAGGATTCTTGTTTAATTGTTCGGGGGATGTGTATGGAGTGGATAGCACTCAAGGGACGAGTGTGGAGAGAGACAAAAGGTGAGGTAGGATGACGATTCAACAATACAATGGTCTAAGAAGAAATATGTTAAGGGGCTCAAGTTTGGGTTTACCATCAAGTGAGGATAAATGATAGGCACATGATCCATAGGTATGAGATACAATGTATGGTCCAAGCCAATTAGGAGTGAATTTTCCTTGTTTAATTTTTTTTACTTTGGTTACGTGTTGATTTTATTTCAAGACAAGGTCACTGACTTGGAGGTTCATTCATGAACACATTTTTCATAAGCACATTTGATAGGTTTTTGGTAAAATTGAAGGTGATCTAGAGTGTTAAGATGAAGTTCGTCTAATAACTCTAGTTGTGATAAGTGGTCCTGACGAAAGTCATCATTAGTAAGCATGTCATGGAGAGAAATGTAGAGTGAGGGTATCTAGACTTCGAGAGGTAGAATAGCCTTTGTACCGTAGACCAGTGAAAAGGGTGTGGCCGTAGTGGAAGTGTGAATACTAGTGTGGTATGCCCATAGGGAAAAAGGAATGTGTGTATGACAATCCTTCCCACAATATCATCAACCACTTTTATGAGAATTTTGTTGAGGGTTTTGTTAGTGGATTTGGATTGGATGTTGGTTTCTAAGTAATAAGGTGATGAGAAACTAAGTTGAATGTCAAAGGTGTCACAAAATTTTTGTAGTGTTTAGTTTTTGAATTGTTTTCCATTGTCGTGTGAGGCAATGAGGAACACCAAAGCAAAAATGATGTGATGGTTAATGAACTCACATATTTTCTCGGCTTTTTGGAGATGAGTGGTATGGCTTCCACCCATTTTTGTAGTATTCGGTATCGTTATGATCCGTTGATGGCATTGGGAAGAATCAGATTGATTTCTCTAACAAGATCCAAACCCCATTGAGAGAAGGGCCAAAGGTCACGAGAAACCTTCAAGGCATGACTAGGCATATGATGAAGGTTAGAAGGTTGTTGACATTTCACACAACATTTGACATAGTCGTAACAATCATGGTTAAGGGTTGGCGACAGTAATAGCCAAGGCAAACAATACGCTTAGTAACAAAGCAAGGCCACCGAAGTGACCTCCACATATGCCATCATAAACCTCCTTAATGGTATAAGGAATTTTAGAACTTGTGAGGCATCGTAAGAGAATACCATCAAATCCACGCTTATAGAGGAGTCCCCCCAAGATGACGTAATGAGAGACCTTTTTAAGGAAGGTGCATTATCTATTATGAGTTAGATCAGGAGGTAAGATGGAGAGAGAAAGGTAGTTGGAGTATTGTTTATACCAAAGGTCACTTAGGTTAGGGGTGTTGGTTCTGATTGAGTAAACATTGTGAGGTAAATAAGAAGGTGAATGGAGGCATTGCACGGTAAAAAATATTTTGGAATCGCGGGGAAGTGGGTATTTGGGAAGCTAAGTAGGCCATTATATCTATAAATTTGTTGGTTGAATGTGGGATGGTTTGAAGGGTGTAACAATAAAAGGTGGTAAAAACTATATCTACATGATGTTTATACTTTTTAAGTATCTTGTTACGACATTGGTACATACCATTGACTTAGTTTACGACCAATTTTGAATCACCAAAGATGTTGATTGATTTGTGGCTAGGGCATAGGTGGCCTTGAGACCTAGTACGAGCGCTTCGTACTCGGTAATATTGTTGGTGCATTCAAAGTCTAGTTTGAAATAAAAAGGCATGGGTTTCCCTCTATAGGAATGAGCATAACACTAGCCCCACCCCCACGTTGACACTTGGAACCATCGAAGAATAGTGTCATTTGGTAAGGGGGTTCGTCCAGGGAAAGAGTAGCAATTGACTCATCAGGAAAGTCAAAATTAGAAGGTTGGTCCCCGAAAATAGGTGTATAGCCAGTTGGTCGAAATAGCCTAGCCTTTGATGGAATTTTAGTAAATGAATTTGAGGTCAAGATAAGATAAAATTATAAGACATCATCTAATGACCGATTTTGATAAGGTTTGGTGTACATGAAGTGTAAGGGATCTGTGTTGGTCATGACATAAGTTTTGTGGTTGAGTAGGTAATGGCGGAGTTTGGTGGCAACAAAAACTAAGGCTAAGCAAATCTTTTCTAGATGGTTGTATCGGGTTTCATAGTCCAAAAGATTATGGATTATGTAATAAAATGCCTACTCCCTGTGTTTTTCATCGCAATGAGTAAGTATGGCTCCCAAGGAATGATTGGTGGCTGATATGTATAGGTAAAAAGGTTGATCGCGTCTTTAGATCGAATCAAGTAAGGGTGGTTAGAGAAGGTATTGTTTTAGGGCCTCAAAATATTTGTGATAGTCATCATCCCATTTAAAGGAGACATGCTTCCTAAGAAGATGATGAAATGGTTGACACCGATCGAGACAATTATGAAGTGAAATGGTGAATGGACTGTAATTTACCTTGCAATCTATGGAGTTATTTGAGGTTAGTGGGTGGAGGCATTTCTAGAATGGCCTTGACTTTAGTAGGGTCAACTTCTATACCATGGAGGGAAACAATAAATTCTAGGAGATTTCCTGAGAGAACCACGAAGACGAACATTTTAGGTTGAAGGAAGATGTAATATCTAATGAGGCGATCATAGGTAGTTTTCAGGAGGACGAGGTGCTCGGCATGACATTTAGATTTGGCCAAGAGATCATCCACGTAATCTTCGAATATGTGATGCATGATATCATGGAAGATGTAAGTCATAGCATGTTGATATGTAGCACTAGTGTTTTTAAGGCCAAAAGGCATGAATTGATAGGAAAAGGTTCCCCAATGGGTAATGAATGCGTTCTTGTACTGATCTTTTGGAGCAAGAAAAATTTGGTTATAACCTGAGAAGCCATCCATGAGTGAGAGCATCTCGTGACCAGCGGTGACGTCAACCAATTAATCAATACCGGGTAAGGGAAAGTCATCTTTTGGGTAGGCTAGGTTGAGGTCACGGAAGTTTGTGCAAATGCGGAGTCCCCCTGTGGCTTTAGTAATAGGGATAATGTTAAAAATCAAATGAGGATAATCAATGGGTAAGATGAAGGAAATGGGAAAAGGTGCTAAAGTTCTTCTTTGACAAGAAGAGCAATGTGAGGGTGCATTTTCCTCAGCTTTTGTTTGATAGGTTTGGCATCGGAAATGGTTACGATATTGTGGACCACTATGGTGTGGACCGGGCATGTTTGTGTAAGACCAAGCGAAAGGGTGGTAATGATCTCGGAGAAAAGAAGTGATGGCTTCTGCATTGAGCAGCATCTAAAGATTGTCTGAACTTTAGGATGTGCGGGTCATCCTGAGTATGAATATTGATCTCGATAGTCGATTCATTCAACATGGTTTATGTCTCAGATGGTAACGACCGATGAATATATGAGTCTTCTGCACCAAGGTAGGTGAGTATGGATTCATCATCTTGACATTGAACAACATTAATTATAGGTGTGTCATCATCAATCATTTCAAGATACAAGAATGGGAGAGTGGAAGGGGCCTCGCCTTCGCGTTGATAAGTCAAAGGCCCCAAGGAAATGGTGTTTATGAAAAAAAAAAAAAAGTTAGGGGGGATAGATTCAAGATCCATCGACTCTGTCGGTGAGGGTGGTGATGAAGGTGGAGTGGGTGAAGGTGGTGATGAAGATGAAGGTGGAGGAGGGCTAGGGTCTTCAATGAGTTCAATGCGGGCCTATTTGGTAGGAGGTTTGGGGAAGCTGATACCACTATGGTCATTATGTTTGTGGGTGGTACATGGAATAATGGTATGGTGGCCTTGCTCATAAAATCCAAAACCAAAACCCTTCCACGCATAGTGGTGTAGGAAGGTGTGGGAAAAATGGCAATTGGTAAGTGATTGGAAGTCAGCGGAAAATGGGGGGTTATGATGGTGGTTTAGGTGTGTAAGTGGTAGTATCAAGTCCCCCATAGGTGAGACTAGTACGAAGATGAGGACCATAAAGGAGGTGTTCTCCTATATGGTGATCATAGCGAGGGTATTGGTGAAGGCTTCCATACTCGTGTGGAGTAAGGAATGTGTTGACACTATATAGGCGGTACTCCCCTAGAGTGAGGCATTGAAAAACACCTTATAAGGGAACAATGGTTGGTATGTAGGTAGCTGGTATGGATGATGTGTCATAGGTTGATGGAGGTGGAGTTAACAAATTGGGAATCTAATGGGTCAGCCATGGAGGTTATAGCTGTGGTAGGAATAGAGGTGGTATGTGTGGTGAAAATAGTGGATGTATTGGTACGTGGAGGTGTAGGTGAAGCGATATTGGTTGTAGAGGTAGATGGTGTAAAAGTATGAGCACACCATTAGGTCGGTAAAGCATGTTGCATGTTTTGAAAGGTGATGGGTCAGCTGGAATGGTATAAGTGTGTCCTTCGTGTTCAAACTTTACACAATGATGCAAAGTGGAAGGAATGTAACCCATGACATGGATCCATGGTCTACCAAGCAACAAGTTATATTGGAATTCCCCCTCTAAAACATAAAACAATTTTGGAACAATGTGGGGGCCCACGTAAACATGAAGGATGATAGTGCCTAGTGTGGAGGTGATAGCATCATTGAATGAACACAACATGACCGGATGTTTATGCATGTAATTTTTAGGTATGCGCATTTGAGAAAATGCATGGGATGAAATGATGTTAATGCTAGTACCTCCATCAATCATCACATGGCATACCCATATGTCATTAATGTGGACAGAGATGAAGAGGGTTGGGTCATCATTTTGGTGTGGTGTGATCTCCTCCTTTGAGAAGCTAAGGGAGGCCCCTTGGTGAACAAGGTGAGGTGAGGATGAAGGTGGTAATTTGGTGAGAGAGGATACATGATGGGGTGTGATAATGAAGGCTACGGGTGTAGGGTCATTGGGTAAAACCTCAATAGATTGAAGAACCTCCACGAGGGCTTAAAGATGTGATTTTGAGGTTTGTATGAGGTCGTATAAGGAAATTTTGAGAGGAGATTGGTGTAGTTGTTTAAGCATGGTGTGATTTGTGACACCATTAGAAATAGGGTATGTGGGGCCATAGATAGTTATTTTAGGTATGGGTGCGAGATGGTATGTTGAGTATATGATTGGTTGGTGGGTCGAGTTGCCTTTTCTTTCCCTTCTATACATGTGTAGTGACATGTATCATGTTAATTTGAGGGAAGTTGGAAAATGGAGAAGGTGTAGGGTGAGTGGTATAATGACATGAAGGAAAAAACCTACTGGAGGAGAAAATCCCTTTGAGGTCAGTTGGGCACAACGAAATTTTGGTGGTGGTGTGGTAAGTTCTCTAATGTGAACCATGCTAGTTTCAAATATTGAGGGTGGCTCTAGGAGCTGTGAGGGTGGAGGTTGTGGTTGTTGAGTGGGAAATGTGGGAATGGGTGTTGGTGAAGTAGGATCCTCGTTGAGAAGATCGTCGTCATCAAAGTTGGTTTCTGGTGGACACAATTGGATAAGGATGGTTTTCAAGGCCTTACAGTTCTCCACATCATGCCCTAGCACATGATGGTATGCGTAAATTTTAGTATCATCAAACCCTTTTGGCTTGGGTTTGAGGGGGTCATAAGGTCGGAGTGGCGGTAATGTGATAACAAAAGTCTCGAGGAGATTGGTTAAATTTTTGCATAGGACCCTACTAGTGGATCAAAATGGGAAGTGAATGTGGGTTTGGGTGTAGGTGTGGTTGATTGTCAGGGAATTGTTTTTGGAAGAGTAGGAACGGGTCAAGCTATGGGTTTAGCTACTGGTGTGGTTTGAGGTAGTGGTCGGGTTCGTTTGGGTAGTGGTATAGTAGATGGATGGGTAGGAGGGTGTGGGGTTGGTTTTGACTACCTTTTTGTGGGGTAGAGGGGTTTTGTTTTTGGATTACACCTTCTTGGGTAAAGATGATGTGGGTGCACAAGGTCTAGAAGGAAAAGAGATGGAGGAAAAGGGTGAGTTACCCATGGGGATAATGAGGGTGTTGTGAAGGTAGATGGTGTGGGTCGTGCTTTGGGTGTGAGGGACAATGATGAGAAGTGTAGTGGGTAGTAAAGCAATAGCTGAAGGTATTGGAGGTATTGGTGGTAAGGAGACTGCAGGTGTGGGTATAAGTCATATTGTGTGCACAGGTAGGCTAGAGGTTTGTGAGGAAGGAATGGGTTGTTGTGTTATTGTTTTATGGATGGGTGAAGGTTTCTTGACCATGTTTGGCTAATTGAGGTATTAAGGAAGATGGGAAAAGTGTAGGTGTGATTGGTCTAGTTGGGATATGAGGTTGATGAGTTTTTTCTTTAATTTGGATGTTAGTATAGGTGTGGTTTTGATGTTGGAGGATGTATCTAAATCCAGTTTAATAGGTGGATGAGTAAGGTGGTGGTCGGGGTGACCCCTAAAGTGGTAATAGGTTTAGTGGAGGAAAATGTTGTGGGTATGGGTTTGGGTTTAGATGTAGGTCGGGTTATAGGTAAGGGTGTGGTGTGAGTGCTAATGGGTATCGTGGAAGGGGTTGCGACAACAATAGTTGTATTTGGTTTGATGGGTTGAAATGTGTTTGGGTAGATAGTGGAGGTGTCAGCGAGGGATCTCTACATCTGTGTCGAGATAGGGAGTAAGAGGCACCCCCATAGTAAATCCCTATCCACATAATCTAAGTGATCAACCAAATGTGAGAATGACATGTCTGTGGGTGGAGTTGGTGAGGACCTAATGGGAATTCTGTAAAATACATCTTAGAGATGGGGAATTGGCCAGCTTTAGCTTCCATGGGTAAGAGAGCTGAAAGTAGGTCTGTTGGATTTTGGGTAGCTAATGGAGAATTCTCACCAAGAGGAAAAGGTATCTCAACTGGGTCTATGATGGGTGGAGGAGATGATGGGAGCTCCTCTATAAGTGGAGGAATGGATAGGTGCTCCTCTATGGGTGGAGGAGGTAATGGGTGCTCCTCTGCGGGTGGAGGAGGTAATGGGTGCTCCTCTATGGGTGGAGGAGGTAATGGGAGCTCCTCTATGGGTGGAGGAGGTACGGTAGGTGAAGGTTCTCTAAGTTGAGAAGTTAGGGGTGAGATGGTCTCAATTTTAGTGGAAGACCCCTCTCATAGGTGATGAGGGATATGAAAGGTGTTCCTCTATTAGTGAAGGAACAATGAAGGTTGGTTCTAATGTGGAAGGAAGATTTTAGGCTAGGATTTCCTCTATGGAAGGGATGTGAGGTAATTAAGAGGCAATAGGTACCTTGTTAAAGATAGTGTGAACCTCATGGGTATGGGTATCATGAGTGGATGTCTCACTGGTTTGATTGGATGAAGAGGCATGGTTGGGAAATTATTTTTTGAAGATATGTAGATTTTGGTTGGGGAGGTGTTGGCATTATCCACATTTAACTCACCTTTCTCGAGCATTTCTTGGACAATATTCTTGAAAGTGATGTGCAGTTCTGTCACTATAACCCTTTACTTGGTGATAGTTACAGAAATCATGCTCTTTATACCATGCGGGCATGGGGTGAGCAGGGTCAAAACCAGTGTGGGGTTTTATGGGTGGAAGGGTGATGGCTCTAGCTTTGATAAGATTTTCTAAGACAAAAGAGTAAGGTTCCCCAATTGGGGTATATTTTCACTACTCTTGTCTGAATTAAAAAGCCTAGATAGGTGATAGATTAGATGAGGGTGTAGCCTGATTCGATAGATGATCTAGGCTAGCCTTGAGTACCACTGCATTAGTGGTGCCCTTAGTTTTGGAATAATTGGTTTGTGGTTTGGAAGAAGAAGAGGTTTCATTCGACTTGAATGCTGAATTCTTATTTCATAATTGGATTTTCTTCTCTTCGATGGCCCGAATCTCTAACTTTCGTGCCATAGTGAATGCCTCATCAAATGTTCAAAAGGTTTGGACTTGCAAGGTTAGGGAGATATGTCTAGCGCAAGCTCATGTGAAGATCTTGATGAGTCCATTTTGTGGTAGTTGGAAGGTAATTGATTGATCAAAATTGTGTAACGAGTGACAAAAAATCTGCGATAGATTTTCCTCATACTAACGATGTGTGGAATATAGATCAATCATGGTAACCTTCTTGATGATATTGATATAGAAATGATCCAAGAAGGCTTAGGCTACCTGATTGAATGAGAATATAGAGTGTTTAGGTAACCCACTATACCAATCTAATGCAAGTCCAGTGAGGGAAATGTGAAAGTTATCAAAAGTAAGGCATCATCATGAGCGATCAGATAACACCCATGTTTGAATGACCAAAAATGTTATAGTGGGTCTTCTTTGCTATTAAAACGATTGAATTTAGGCATTTCCCAATGCACAAGGTATGAAAATATAGGAATGGATGGGTGACTAGGCTCATTGCAAATCTCGTCATAGGTGAGAGTGTTGTGGGAGCTGAAACTAATGCCTCCAATGTCTACATCTTGTCCAACATCAATTTAATTAGGTCATTGGTGGGTTGTGATGATTGGATGCCTCCTATAGTGTGAGGAGGTTGGTTTTGGGCATATAATGGGGGTGGCATTCCAGTGTATGGGGCTGCCATGTAAGGTGGTGGAGAAGAAGGAAGTGAAATAGGGGGTACATACCTAGAATGAATAATAGATGAAATAGGTGGTTGTTGGTAGTATGTATATGGGGGTGGAAGGGTCGTGGTAACCCTAGTGGCAATAGGGGCTAATGATTGTGGAATGGAAAGAACCATGTTCTAAAATGGGGTAGGATTCACCGACACTGGAGGTGGGAATGTAGATACAAGTATGTATAGAGACAAAGAGTGGCGGATGAGGTTGTGTTTGGGGTAGTCGCCGAGGGTATGGTGGATGTGACGAGTGCCATAGAGGTAACAAACATGGTGGTCATAGCAGGTAAGGAACCTAACTGCGAAATGAATGGGGGTAAGGTGGATGTGGGAAGCATGGAGCTAGATGGGGCCGATGTGGAAGTGGGTGTGAGATTTGGGGGGATAGATATGGGCATGTTGTATATCAACTGACCCGAGGCATCTCGAGTGGACAAGTGGGAAAGGTAAAAATGCAAGGCGGCAGGGTTCGGTCAAGGAATCATGCGAACTCCTCATCTCTAGTAGCGATAGTAGTAGGCTGGATGGGATCCATGGCTGGTGATAAAATAGAAGGTGGTGAAGGACTAGGTGGGAGTGGTTGGAAACTAGCATGGAATATGAGGGCACTTGCTTGTCTTTGGGTCAGAACCATGTGAACCCGTATTGATCAAGTAGGGTTGCTTCTGTAAATGATACTGATAACAACAGGAATAGATGAATACAGTGATAAAAATGGATGAAGTAACGAATGGTGGTTGGAATGTGAAATAGGCTAAGCTGATGATCTTTGGTTAGGGAAAACCGATGTCGGTTAGGGGTAATCTTTGCTAGTCCACCGTATAAAATGGATAGTGAGTAAATAGTAAGGTAGAAGGTAAAATATGACAGGTATGCCAAATTTGGGGATGTTTAAAATGTCAATGGGAATAATGATAGTGATAAAGACTATGAAAAGTGGAAGAAAGTGGAGTAAAATTTCCTTTTGAGTAGATTAGCAAAAGGACCTGGAACCGACGTCGGTTGGGTATAACCGATGGCGGTCAGAGGTAACCAATGACGGTTACTATGAAATTGAAATAGTGATGAAAGAAAGTGGTTGTGAATTAAAATTTGATGTAGAATCAAACCTAGAATTCTGGGAATGATGATGATATGGCCTAGGAACACTCAGGTGAAGTTAGAATACACCAGCTATGATGAGGAGTGTGCAAGGATGAACAAGAAAAAGTGATGAACGTGATCTCTCACCTCAAAATGCAAGCCAAGAAAAAACACTAAGAAAATGTGATCCTAGGAGTGCCTTTTTATTATGTTTGTGTAGCTAATGTTATCTAGGACCGACACATGAATTGTGAAATAGAGTTTTTGGTGAGGATGGCTTCCTACAAAGAAGGAGATCTAAAAGGTGAGGTTTCGGGCATGTTATGGTGGGGAGGTCTTTGCTCAAGTATGAATCACATAGAGTAGCAAGCTAGGTGCCCTTTGTGCCGTGATCATTTGATCACCTATAGCTTCTTTAGGAAAGATGTTGTTTAAGAATGTATGTATTTTGAATTTTTGTGAGGTTTGGTAAGACTCGAGAGAAATAGAAAAGGATAGAAGTGCTTTTCTATGATTCATTTGTCAACCATCAGCTGGTCATGACTTCCAGTGTATAGGTTGCCCTTAATTAATGTGAGCTAATACAATAAATCGAATGGAATGCACTTTTTTAAACCCAAATAAAAAATGTGAAATTGGATGACACAATAAGATGAAGAGGATGAGGATGCTCTTTCACTACCATGTAGAAAACATGAAGAAATGATTCTTTTAATTACACCAAAAGAAAAGTTTCCTTTAGAGAAAATAGAAAGGAGAGGTGGATTACCAACCAAAGAAGAAAATTAGTGTGTATGCTTTTAAGAAGGAAATAAACACACAATTTTTTCCTAGGAATGAATGAAATGCAAGGAACCCTAGATGGGTCCCACTAGGTGTGCCAAAATGTTTCACCTTTTTATTAGATTGTTTCTTTGAAGTGTTGACTAAACAGATAGGGTAATAGGTGTAGGAGGAATACTTGTTCAAATGTCGCTTGATGGGTTGTTGCACGTGTATGACATCGAGAATCACAACCTGATGGTGAGAGCTTCCTTTGGCTAGGAGGAACTACCCGTAATGAAAACAAGAGCACCATAACGAATTAAACAATATGGACAATGAACTACCTAGCGTAAGCTAGATCAGGAAGTATAATACTTCTAGATGGTTATCATCCTTTGGTTTAAACAATTCAATGTTGCAAACAAGGTAAATCCTATTGTTATTTTGAAATGATTTAGGTATCTCACTTAAAAACACAATAAGAAATAGATATATTTCTAACATGCTAAGCTAGAATAGAATCCAAAGGTCAAATGATTGGTTTTGGGGTCTTTGAAGGTTCGATAAAGGTCTTGGGTAGGTCACGGGTGAATGGGGTGAGATAAAATTAGGTGGGTAGGTCTCTGCTCATGGTGTGTGGGAAAACATAGAGACAGTGTTGGTCAATGGTGACCAACAATGGTTAGATATAACAAAGTGCGATTCTGGTGAGATTTGGAAATGTCACAGAATGGGCTTTTGGTATCCTTTGTTATTTTTGTAAAGGACTTTGGTAGGTTGGGATGAGGTATTGGGTGAATGGAGTGATTTTTTTGGGAGGTTTCAATGGGTATACGAAGGTGAAAATATGGAGAAGGTCAATAGGGAGAAAGATAAACAATGGATGATAAAATGATGAAGAAATGAAATAACCAAGAAAGTATGATGTTGTACTTACTTGGATTTCATTCCTGAATGTCTGTGTGTGAGGGATGGAGGTGTTGATGATGATTTTGAAGGTTGCAAGTGATCACCAACTGAAGAAAATCTTTTACATGGGCTACATGTACACTCCTCTTTACTTAGATAGATCAGATCATGGCTAGGATGGCTGTGCAGGAGAAGATGCTCAATCTCCCTCCTTGGATGTGAGTTTTTTTGGAATTGGCTCTCTGAAGATGCGTTATCTCTCTGAGATGTGTTCTTGTTCATCAACTTTCTCCCAAAGTTTTCCAACTTGCTTCTAACTTCCAACCTTGAGAATAAGGTTGTTTTGGGGTTAAAAGGGGTAACCGATGGCTTTCCAGAGTAACTGAAAACAGTTAGGGGTAATCAACATCGGTCAAGGTGGGATTTCCTAGGTTTACTAAACTAGGGAGATCCTCCTTATTTCCTTAGATCTCGTGTCATTATCCCATGGATTAGACTGAGAGCCTCTTGTGAGCATGCATAAATGTGGTTAGAGGGAATGCAGGAATTGATTTTTAGGGTTTGGGTAAGTCTTAGTTAGTTATGGGAACTTGCTAAGAATAGGTCTTAGGTTGAGTTGGCTTGGTGAGGTGTCTAAGTGAATTTCATGTCTAGATATTATTAAAATAATATATTTAAATAATAAATATAGTGCGGATAATGCATTAATTAAATTAAATTAATTAAATTAGTATTAGTGGGGTGAAGGGGGTCATGACTAGGTAAATGTAATAAAGGGTGCTTATATGTTAGGGGAAAAAGGGGAGTGTGACCTAATTTTAGTGTCTACACTAAGAGTGGAAGAGGAAAGAGTTATGCATTAGAATGGATTTCTAATGTTCATTCAAAGAAATAATGTAGTGACAAAATCAGTACGAGACCATTCACAATGCCCACTATTCTTTTAAGAGATAGAATCAGTACTGAGAAGATAAAGAACCGATTACATACATAATTTTACCATTCAAATAAACCTACTAGGAGATTCACCTTAAACAAACAACAA
Organism: Taxus wallichiana var. yunnanensis; assembly: GCA_018340775.1. NCBI lineage: Eukaryota > Viridiplantae > Streptophyta > Pinopsida > Cupressales > Taxaceae > Taxus > Taxus wallichiana. The sequence continues at coordinate 683,858,812 of CM031240.1, read as the reverse complement.
CCATTAACATGATAATTCATTAATTCATTAACGTTAGAAAATTATTTCCCAAAAACAATGTTTCACTTCAATTAACTAAAACAATTATTATTTTCCTTAAATATAATTTAAATGGAGAAGTAGTAACAATTAATACTCAATTACTTTAATAAAAGTAATGCAATTGATTAATTAAACCTATAACAAGGTTTATATAAAGAAAGGAAGAACGAAATCAAAGGTAAACAATTTACAACTTCCTTTATTATTCGGTTAAATCAAATTTCCATATGCATCTTCAGAAAAGAAGAATCCACATCCTACCCTATAGTTTCCAAAAATAATAATGGAGAGCTTATCTCTAAGAGTGGAAGAGGAAAGAGTTATGAATTAGAATGGATTTCTAATGTTCATTCAAAGAAATAAGGTAGTAACAAAATCAAGTATAAACCATTCACAATGCCCACTATTCTTTCAAGAGATAGAATCAGGTATAAAGATACAAAACCAATTACATACATAATTGTATCATTCAAATAAACCTACTAGTAGATTCACCTTAAATAAACAACAACCATTAACATGATAATTAATTCATTCTAAGAATGATGCGTGAAACAAGCACAAGTTAAACAATTATCAACTCACTACCACATTAGTGGATTATTCTACATCATTGAAGATTCCATCAGTGATCCAAAAACCATTCACAAAAGGAAGAAATCATCCTTTGCGTGTACAAAAAGAGTCCATCGAAAAACAATTTCAAACGATGCATCGAAAGGATAACATGACTCATCCATTGAAGAATAGTTAGCCAAAGTCAAAAAGAACTAAGAGGTTAATCAAAATATCGACTTGGAGATGGCGAATACCAATGTATTTTAAAACAAAAAAATTCAAATAAAGACAACCATCTCATCTTCCAAATTCCAATTAATCCAAAGTAATAATTTTATAGGGTTTCGGGAGATAGAATTCAAGTACAAAACAACCAAAGTTTAAGTCAAAATTTCATTCTCATCTCCTCCCGAGCTCAAACCGTATCAGTAAATCCAAATACCATAACTTACTCAGCTCCCATCGCATTTAAGGTTCAAAGCAGTGGAGATTTAAATAGTACAGAATAAGAGCAAGTTATTCATTCACGTTTTTATACAAGTTTGAGTACAGAATATAGACAATTTCATAAATCCTCATTCACCCATTAACCCCCTTTTTTACATGAGTTTGAGTCCATTCCATAAATCAAAGTATACAAATATAGTCCCGAAAAGGATTATTTTACTTCTACAAACAAGATATGACATAGAAGGGTATTCTTCTACCTTCCAAAAACATTCAAAGGCATTCAGTTTGAACAATGCAAGTTTACCCACTACGGTTGAAAACAAGATATCCATTCCTTTCTTTCATACAAGTTCGAGTTCATGCAAATATTTGAAATATATACCCATACAAACCAAAAAGGAGTAATACAACTTTAATAACTCAAAGATGCATTAGAGAATGGTATTCATTTACCTTCTAATTTCATTTAGATACTTCAGTTCAAAGCTCAAGGCAAAAACAACTTACTTAACCCTTTTTTAGCAAACAAAGTAGAATACAAATTCAATAAAAAATACTCAAGTCTCAAACAACCCTAAGTGTATTTTTCCATTGAATCATTTAGAGAAAGCACCCAATGATAATAGTATCATGCAAAGGTTCCATAAAACAAGAAAACAAAGATTCTCCACCAAGAAAAAAAAAGTACTGTTGTCTCCAAATCATTTCACCCCTCAAATAGCCGGGAAATTAATCACAACATTCGGTGTGATTGGGACACATGGGATCACCTCTCGAGTTGTGAGACTTTGGCTTGAGGTGAACCTCCGAAGAAGGCTAGCTTCCTCTTCTTGAACAAAACACTGCATTACTTCTAATTCATGAAAAATGGCTAACTAATCCTATGCTAACATTTCATGGGATTAGGGAAAGAGATCTTGCAAGGAAATAAAACCTATGCTAGAAGTGGTGATGCACCAAATTAAGGGATGTTTAACATATAGAAGGGTTAATGTGGGAGGGATGCTTGCATCACTGATCACCTTCACCTATCGCAACTAGAAAGGGTACAAAATACCACAAACTAGGGTGGATGTTCCTTTGTTAAACTTGATCAGACAAAAAACTACACATTTTAGTGAAGAAAAGGATAAACTTGAGAAGGGTGAACAAGCACCACAACTCAACTGCATGCAATATTTCACCACCTAATAATCATAGAAATCCATGAACCTGTAATGGAAACCAGAAGTTGCACTATGCACCTAAAAACATGAGAGAGGAAAATAGAAGCAACATAATCATGAAAGGACATATATCTAATCACAAAACCTAATTCTTATTACTTCAAGAACTTTCACATAGTGCAACATTACATCAGGTGAAAAGGGCATAAGTTGCCATTACAATTCAAGGAAAAGGCTTGAGAGCCTACAAATTCACAGATTGTGAAAAGAAGGGGAAGCTTGGAATTGTCTAACTCTCCAACTTGTGAGACCTGTTGGAATCCACTTGTTGGAACCCTTTGGAATGGGCTTCCAATTTACACTTATAGAAGAAATTGAGAGAGAGAGGAGAGAAGGATCATAAATTCCCCTTCCTAAATGGAAGGTACATGATGTATCATTTATTACATTTAGTTAACCCACCTAAAAATAGGCCCCATCATGCATCATTAATGCCCGTTGACATAGTCTTCTTAGTTGATTACAATAATATTTTAAATAAAAATATTTAAATAATAATAATAAATATTATTATTTAAAATATTTAAATAAAAAATATTAATTTAATAAAAATTAATGGTGGACCCCTTTTTGATTGGTTTACCTTGAAGAGGGGGTAATGAAGAAAGGTCAAAAACAATCCCAACTCGGTGAGTGGCTCACCAAACCAACCCACCAAGTTGGAGCCTAGCTCTTATTCTTTACCACACCCAAGTTGAGTTCCTTCACTAAGCTCACTCACCTCCGACTTGGTGAGCCTAAAAGAAAATGACTGAGCTCCCTTTAAATCACTATGATTGTTCAACCATGCTATGCCCAACTTTGAATCGATGAGCTCTGTTTAAAACAAGGATCCTTCGTTGGCACAACCGAGTCCCCAAATCAAGCTCTGCACTGCATCCACTGATGAGTCCTCTTCTAAGTCGACAATTAAGCTCCACGAGCCTAAAGTGCCTCCACCATCACCGAGCTCTCTTCTTACTAACCAAGGCACCCAATACCAAATGAGCTATACTATCCTAGACCCCCGCCACCTAAAATCTCCAAATAGCTCGATCTGCTCCATTCAAAGTTTAGACGCATGTTCTCCAAAAACTTGGGCTTTAAACTATGTTTCATCTAAGATTACATGTTACTTCTTTATGAGTTCACCACATACTCGAGTTCCCTATAACATCTCACCACCGATGAGACCATTATTGAGTTCCTCCATTAGCTCACCGCTCCACGAGTCTTCCTGCAAGATCAATGCAACCAAAACGGCTTTACACCATCATGACCACCGAGTACCAAGCATTTTTTTCCTATGACCAAGCTCTAACCATCTTTGACATCACTCCATTCATGGTGAGATGCTATTCAAACAAGCTCACCGAGACCAAAATGAGTTCCGCACTAGTGTGACCACCTTGATTTTGAGCACCTTTTTCACTTGCCAAGTTCTGTGAATTAACCGTGGACTGAGCCAAGCTCCTTCGCATTGAGCTGAGAAATGCAACATTTTCCTATGAACCCTACTTGACTTGCATTAAACAATGTGTCACTCTTGGTGATCTCCTCGTGTATGCATGACTATCCTACTTCGGCTCAACTCCATGAGATCACCATGCATTGGCTTGCATTAGTGATCATCCTATTGATTCCATAGATCCCCAAGTCCTACGAGCTCATCACTCACTGATCTCACTTGTTTGACCTAACCACATGGAACACACACCAAGTTACTTGGTCTAGGATTTCTCGACTGATTTCTTAGTGATAAAAAAAAATCCTCAACATATCCTAGTGAATGACTCACTCGATCATGCTTCAACGCCCCGATGACTCACCCTGAATCAACAACCAACTCAGACTCCTCATGACTCACTGACCAATTTGGATCTCAGAAGCCGCTATCCCCACATTTTGAACTTCATTTCTCTGAAACCCAAACAATATAATCTCCGACTCTCGAAGACCCGATACTCTGAATTTTAGAGTTTTGGGCTTTGGAGATTCCAACTCACTTAACGTCCTTGAGCCCAAACTTCTCCAAAATTCCGAAATGGATTTGTCTAAAACAAAAATCTGAAATGACTCCTTGATGCTGACCGAGCTCTTCCTATTTTCATTTCTTTGTGAGCTTCCTGTGTTGATTAGTCTGCAGAGCTCAGCTTCACCATAAATTCCTTCCACGATCTCATCTACCTATCAAACTTGCTAAGCCCTACTTCGACTCTACAATGTGAGACATTCATTTAACTTGCATGTTGACATATCAATGATGTCAAGATGAGCTAATCGATGCCCTTTCGATATTTGGACCACTAAGATGGATGAGCTCCAATCCTACCTGTAACACATCGATATCCAAACTAGATGCCTCTAGATCTCTATAACTTACCTGGATTTGCATTTTTGGCACTCAATCTCTCGGACACGGTGATACACTATTTTCACCTCATGACTCGCTATTGCCAAATTGTTACCATCCTATGATTTTGACAATCAAACTCTCCCCTTGTAAAAATTCAACCACCACAGTATAAGCTAGGTGTCCCCTAACAATAACTCGATAGCCCTAAAATAACTCGATCACTTTGACTTATGGCTTGGTGGTCAAAACAAACTCGATGAGCTTGGAGAGCTTGGTGCATAGTGGAAAAACTTGCTCGACTCCTATTGTTTGGCCTGTACAAAGCTTTCACCCATCTACATGGCCTGAGATCTCTAATGAGCCATTCCAAGGCTATGTTTGAGCCTTAACAAACCCTGATGCTTTTCCATGAGCTCAACCCTTAAAACTTTGATAAGTGTTTCGTTGAGCTCCCAAATGAGTTCATATCAATCTTATGAGAACAACTCAATTGAGTTGCATGGGCTTCACTTGATCTACTATGGGCTCACCCCACCTATGTTATGGTCGAGTTGGTTTTAACCATTTTTTCACATTAACCATGACCTCGACTTAGCTTGGCCAACTAAGCTCATTTTCATAGTTCATGAGTTAAGGACAACTCTACTCCGAGTGAAACTAATCCTCGGAACTCACTCGCATACTCCATCACCATGTCACCTTTTGCACCAAGATATCCCCTCATCTCTTTCAAGCTCATTGTGTGAGATCATTTCAATGAGATCGTCTCTCCAAGCCATATGATTTGAGCCATGAGATCTCCCCACCGAGCTCCTCTCAGACTTCCTTCATGAGTCGATGTTAAGCTATATATGCTCCGTCTAATACATGTGATCAACGATGAATATCTGCATGGAGTCACTGCGACCATATATGCAAATCTATGTCATCGAGCTAAGAAACACCGAGCTCACCTCTGAAAATGGTAAAGGCCGAGTTCTTCCAAAAATTCAACCGTAGTGAGTTGTGTCCCATCAATCCGTCAAGCTCGTAGAGCGATATTTCCACTGATCTTCAAACTGAATGTTGACTAAACTTGGGGCCATTTTCAAGCCCAAATATGAGTTGAGTTAGACCCGAGTGAGCTCCTCTCAATACAAAACTTGGTGAGTTATATATGCTTATTATTTTTTAAACCCTGATTTTAATAGTCTGAAGCTTCTCCTCAAACAAAGGGTAGAAAACACGATGTATAAATTCTGATCATACTAGCATGTGGGCCCACTAGAGTTTATTTTCCCATTTAGAGACCAACTTAAACCTTCAATATATGGAAAAGAAAGAGCATTTTAGGAAGACCCAAAACTTTTGGAACGACATACAAGACTTAAAAAAATGTTCAATCCAAACCAATCTCAGGATATTATAATATTGTCCAATTTTTGCTCGGGGAAAAATTGACAATAGTACCCATAAAAAATAGAAATCCATTTATCTCATGAGAGTAGAGTTCCTTTAATGGAATATTTTGAGAAAAGCAAGAAATCTTAATGGATAGAGCCTATCATGCCTGATAGTGCTTTTGTTGATTCGAAGAAGACTTCTAGCCGAGCCTCTAAAAATTCTTCTTCTCCAAGCAAGATCAACAACCAAAAACTTCTTTCTCAAATGTCTCATATACTTCCCTTTAATCAAAAATAGACCAAGGGAATCAAAAATAGCCACAAATTGAAAATAGAATTGTTGGTTCAAAGAACCAGATAGCTCCATGTAGAGCAAAAATCAGAAAGCATGAATGACCAAACAACCTCCAAAAAATCCACCCACATGGTTTCCAAGGTGGTTTTCTTGTGAAAACGAGGTTCATAAATGCCATTAATTCCCAAACTCCACTTATCTCTCCATGCCACCGCCATCCAAAATTGGTGAATCCTAATTCAACTTCTGCATGCATTACTAAATTTTAGTGATGACTCCACGTAGAATTCCACTAATTTACATGCCTCTACCTAAACTGGTAGTATGTTGTCCATTTATTTCAAAAATCAAATCAAATTAATAACTTAGGAACCATCGCCAAGCTTCCAACTTGCCATACAACCCTTAGGTCCCCTTCCAATACTTCATTAGTTTAGGATAGATACCATTAGCTTAGGATATGACCATAGGATAGTTTAGAAGTATTTACCATAGGTTTACAAACATTACAATAGGTAAATTTCCATCCTAGGATAGGTCATACTTCATAACCATTTAGTATTAGGTATAAGGTTAGAAATAAACCTAGCATCACCTTAGGTTATCCCCCACATCCCAACTTAGAACATGCAACTTAGGATAGGATGTTATCCCGAATAAAGTAGACATAGATAGAAAATAGGTACATTTTACCTTAGTTTAGAATCCCATTAGGATAGATCTCATAGGTCTAGGACTTAATATTCTTTTCCTCAATAGTCCTGAAGCAAGCCTCATTCCACTTAACATCGTTAAGCATCCTGAAGAGATCATTCAAAAATATCGAGCACATAACATACAACAAAATGTAGGAATGATCTTTCAAGAAGATAAAAGAATTTGTAAACATACAAGAGTTCAGTCCATTATGTCCTCCAACCTCTGAATGTTAGTTTACCATTCAGATCAGGTAAGAAGATTTAAAACATACCTTGGATCAATGGAATTGATCCAAGGATTTGTTAATAAATAGAGATAATTTTGCAAACATCATTACTAGATTACAACTTATCTATCAGAAGCAAAAATGGATTCTTTGCAAGCAACAACATTTTAGCCTAGTGAATCCAAGAGCAGAAATGACTTATCCATGGCAAGTGTGATTTCAAAAATTGAAGGAACACACCTTATCAAGAAAAATCACATGTCAATGCTTGCAATGCAAAAGAGGAAAGATAAAAATTTTCAAAGGTGTTACATACTTCCCTCCTAAAAAGAATCATCATCCCGATGATTATCTTATTTTAACAATTTGCATCAAGGACAATCAATTTATTCACTTTCTTTTCATATGTTCATAACATATCAGAATTTTAAAGTTCCAAAATCAACATTTACATAGCTATTTATTTTAAATAAAGAAATATCTGTCAAAATTGGCAGATTTATTGTCATAATAGGATAAAATCATAATTTTTATCAGTTATCAGAATCAATTCTGTTCAAATAAATATGGAAAAGTAGTTTTCATATCTTCCAAATTTTCCTAGGTTGCACTTTCTTCGTTAAACTGATCCCATTGGACCTTACATTGACTTATTTTATGATTTTGTAAATGTAACTGATGATTTTCCAACACTTTTATGGGTTTAACCATGATTATTCTTGGGTCTTAGACCTGCAAGGAATTCCAATTTAACACATGTGATAAATTTGAAACGTATTTCTTAAGCAAAGAGATATGGAAAACATCATGCATTTGTGACAAAGCAGGAGGTAATACTAAATGATAAGCTACAGGGTTGATTACTTCAACTATTTCAAAAGGTCCCACATAATGAGGTGATAACTTGGTAGCCCTGCCAAAAGTTATAGAACTCTTTTTCAGTTTAACCTAAAGAAAGACCTTCTCACCGAGTTCAAATTTCCTATCAACCCGCTTCAAGTCAGCATAACTCTTTTTCCTATCTACTACTTCTTTCAAGCATTCATGAATCATTTTAACTTGTTGTTCCATTTCCGTAAGGATTTCAAGTCCAATTACCTCTCTATCCTCAATGTTGTCCTAACTAATGGGGGTTTTGCATTTTATTCCGTATAATGCTTCAAAAGTTGCCATCTTAAGAGAGGCATGATATGTATTATTGTATGCAAATTCAACTAATGGAAGGTATTCTTCACATTTATATTGTTGATCCATGCAATACATCCATAACATATCCTCTAAAACTTGATTAACTCTTTCATCCATCCATCCATTTCGGATGATACGAACTGAAATTCAGCTTAGTTCCTAGAGCTACATTAATTTTTGCCAAAACCTTCAAGTCATTCTAGGATCTATATCATATATGATTAATTCGGGTAATCCATGTAATCTGAAAATATCATGTACAATTTTTTTGCCAAAATAGGAGATTCATCCTTAAGATTACCAACATTAAAGTGTGCTAATTTTTTTTTGTTTATCCACAACAACCAAAATAACATCCTGTTAATTTATTGACATAGGCAACCCTTATACAAAATCCATGCTTAATACTTTCCATTTGTATTGCGGTATGCTGTGAGGATACAATAAACCATTTGAGTGTATATGTTCGGATTTAACATATTGACATTATAAACAATGTGTCTCAAACTCAATAACATATTTTTTCATCCCTTTCAAAAAATATTGTTGTTTTATATCCACAAGCATCTTGGTAATGCTAGGGTGTCCAAAAAACGTGAATTATGAAATTTAGCTAACAATTTCTTTCTTAAATAATTTAGCAAAGGTATGTATACTTTGTTTCTAAATCGTAACATTCCTTCGTTATCAAAGTGAAAACCTTTATATCTCACATCATTTGGTTCTGCAGCAAGTGTTGTTTTTACTCATTGAAAATAAGAATTAGATTCCATAACACTTTTTACTTCATCCTTAAAGCTGAGTTCTCAATGTTATAAGAGCGAAATGTGCTTCCTATGACTTGGAGCATTAGCTACCCTATTTTTCTTTCCTTTAACGTAACTTATGTCAAAATCATATTGAGACAAAAACTCTTTAACCATCTTCGTTGTCTTGCATTTATATTTTGGCTGAGTGAAAATATACTTCAGCTAAAGATGATGAGTTTTTAATTCAAAAGGTTTACTGAGATAATGCCTCCAAACTTGAAGTGCATAAACAATGGCAGCAAGCTCTAAATCATGTGGAGCATAATTCAACTCGTGTAACTTAAGTTTTCTACTTTCAAAAGCTATGAAATAATCATTTTGTAACAAAATACCTCTAAGACCTTCCTCGGATGCATCCATTACAATAGTAAATTCTCCGTTAGGTCAGTACTTTGCTAAAATAGGTCTTGAAGTTAACTAATCCTTTAAAGTTTTAAATGCATATTCACATTTCTCATTCCAAAAAAATTTCTTATCATTTTTTTACAATGAAGTTATTGGTGTAAAAACTTTGGAAAAATATTTTACAAATTTCCTATAGTAACCAACAAGACCCATGAAGCTTCTAAATTCATGTACATTCTTTTCAAGTGCAGCATTGACTTAGTTATAGCTACAATTTTATAAGGGTCTACAACAATTCCATTCTTACTTATAACATGACCCAAATAGTGCACTTATGTATCATGAAAGAGCATTTAGATAGCTTACCATATAACCATCTCTTTCTCAAAATTTCCAAAACTATATTCAATGCTCATGGTGTTCCTCAATACTTTTAAAATATATGAGTAATGTCATCCAAGAATACAAGCACAAATTTTTCCAAGTATTCTTGAAAAATATTTTCATTAAATTCATAAAAGTTTTAGGTGCATTTTTAATGTAAAGGGTATAACGGTGAACTCATAATTTCTATACCTTGTTTTAAAAGTTGTTTTATAAATGTCCTCATCCTTAATCTATAACTAATGATATCCATATGAAGATATATCTTAGAATATATTGATCTCCACGCATCTCGATCAAATAGATCATCAATTCTAGGAGTGGATATCATTCTTAATGGTTTCTTTGTTTAACATTCTATAATCAATGCATAATCTAAGTGTTTCATCTTTCTTTTTCACAAAAATTACTAGTGCTCCCCAAGGTGAAACACTCAGTCTAATCAAACCTTTAGATAAAATTTATTGCAATTGTGCCTTAAGCTCTACCAATTCTATAGTAATCATTTGATATGGTACCTTAGAAATAGGCTTAGTACCCGATTTGATTTCAATTATGAAGTTAAATTCTCTTTTGGGTGGAAGATGTGGTAACTCTTCTAGAAAAACATCACTATAGTTTTGTAATAGTGGATGGAGTTCCATGAAATTTTGTTTTCCTCAAAGCATATTCTAAAAATTTTCCTACATATAAGGTACAACCTTTATTTTTGGCCTTTTTAAGTTGCATAGATGACAATTTCCTAACTAAAATTTCATGTTTCACACCCTAAATCTTTTTTTTTTTGGAAAGTCATCTAAACATATGTTTTTCAAAATAGTCCACTTTTACTTTATGATCAGCTAACCAATTAACACCTATGATTACATCATATGATCCCAAAGGTGCAACATAAAGATCAACTTCAGTGGAAAAACTAGGTAAGTCAAGGACTGCCCCAAAAATACACATACTAACTATATGAACAACATTATTCCCATAATGTACAGTCCATGTTTTATCCATTTTTCTATCTTTTCTTTTTAGTTTTGATGCTAATTTACTAGAAATAAAACATTTAGTAGCTCTTGTATCAAAAGGAATAGTTCTTGTGTATGCAAAAATAACTTACGGAACTTCTATGGGTGTGACTTATTTTTCATCCTATTTTTCAGCTCATGTAGTGTGTATATTGTGTTTTTTATTACGATCATCCTTTTCAAAGTACATTGGTTTGTGTAATCATCTTTCCATAGTTATAACAGCCTCATACAGGTCCATTTTTAAGCTCAAATTTATTTCCAACCTTAAAGTTATCATTTTGACCTCCATAGGACTTATGTCTGTTATTATTGTTCTTGACAAAGTTATTTCTTGCATTTCTAGCAGACTTATTTGTTGTTGTTTTCTTATTATTATCATCTGAAAACTTAATTTTCATACCAAACTTATTTCATGGTCCTTTCTTAGGTGCAAGAGATGATGAAGAGGAGTTGGGAACTTTCTTCCTTACTTCCTCCTTATGAGCAAAAATTGCCTTTAATTTATATTCCTGCCTTATGGATTTTTCCACAACCCCTTCCATAGTGGTTGGGATGTGAACATCCACCTCTCCTCCTATAATGGGATTCAATCCCATGATGAATTTCTATATCTGAAATTCTCGTCGGTTTGATCTTGAGGTACATACTTAAAGAGTTTAGTAAACCACTCCCAATACTCAGTTACAATTAGCTTTCCTTGGGCTAAGTTCTGAAATTCAGTCATTTTTAGATCATAATAAAGTTGTGGCAGCTAATGTTTCCTAAAGTAACTTTTAAATTGATCCCAAGTAATATTAGTTTCATCAATATTCAACTTAGCCTTATGGTTGTCCCACCATGAAGATGCTTCATGGGAAAGCTAATATGCTCCCCATATTACCTTTGTTTCTTCCGAGAAGTTCCTTATTGCAAAGTACTTCTCCATTTCATTGAGCCAATTCTTAGCTCCATCACCTAATGTGGTGCCATCAAACTTAGGTGGACTTATCCTTTTTATATCATTAGTGAGTTCTACTGCCAACCTAGCCTTTTTGTTTTCTGGCTGATTAGGTATGTTCACATTGTTATTATCAACACCCAAATTGGCGTTGTCCTTAGGAGGTGGTTGATTATTATTACCAACATCTTCTTCCTCCTCATTTCCCATTACTTTTGTTCAAGTATAGTCAAACAATATCTTGTGTCCAACAGGCAACAAGGATCTCATCAAGTTTTTGGGTAGTTACTGCTCCTTCACCAGGTGGTGGGTTATTTATAACATTTCCTCTTGTTCTAACCATTTTTAGTTAACAAGAAAATTTAAGTTTATATCAGATTATGGAGATAATAGGTCCAAGAGATGTAACCTTCAACTTTGATACCAAGATGCAACATTCCCATTTTTTTTTCAAACATGAGTTTTTTTCTCTACTCTAAATAAAACATAATTTAGAACACACATTCCATGCCAATAAATCTCATAAAAGATAACCATATGCAGCTATAAATGACTCGGTAAACTACCGATCTCTCATTTCATGACTCGGTTTCTAACCGATCTCTCATGTTTGTCTTTAAGTATTGAATACTTTAAGTATACTACATATACTTGGTTTTCTTACCCTATCTGGTACTGAGTGATCTATTTAAAGAACCTATCGAATATTTGTTACCAATATTCATCTGAAATCATGTTCCTTAAACTAGGTGACATAGGAAAACACAACCAATAGCTTGTGATACTTTGGCCAAAGATTTCCAACATACTATTCATGTTATTATTCATAGATGGCATATTCGTCAAAAAATACATCTTTCACCTCACTCTTCTAGTTATCTAGAATGGTCTTTATTGACTTATGTCAGTCCACTTTTCCTAGGTTTGACCCTAACCCAAGTTAGTGACATAATTTGGTATAGGGAACCACTCACGATGACTTAGGGTATATGAGCATGCTCAACCGACCTAAGTCGATCGAATGTGCCTAGTTACCCTAAGTCATAGAGAGCTACTTCCTATTCCAATTCATACTACTAACTTGACCTAGAGAGAAACTAAGTTCAAGTCTAGATGTGTGTAGATCTAGATGAACTAATGTGGAAGGGTGTTGCAACATGTCAACTACAACACATGTATCCTCGTGAAGACCCTAGTCTTCACGAAGGTATAGTTTTGCAGTTGGCATGTGCCAACATCCGACCGAACTGCTTCATCACGATGTACATAACTATAGGAGGTCATTAACACATAATTAATTTTTGGATTAAGATTCATAATACAATAACCATGCAAAACCCTAAATCCAACAATCCTTAAGTTCTTCATCCATATTGATTTAATTAAAATTAAAGAACTTCATTAACTCATGATTGCTTTTATGTTCATTAACCTTGGCTTTACAAGAAAATAATTGAGAATAGAACAACATACATCATAAGGTTAATTTAATGTAACTCAACTATTCAAAGAATGTGTATTAACCCAATAGGTTCAGTTAGAGTAGACTTCATAGGGATTGAAGTCTAAATGATTAATGATCATAAACACCATTCATTTTATTTACATTCTTTTGAGAGAAGAAGAATCTTCCTCTTTATGGTTAAGTGTTTAGGGTTTATCATACCCTTTTATCTTTCACACCTTCTATAATTTAATTGTATGTTCATTTTACATCCCATTACTATATTATATTTATTTAGATAAAGAACGTCATCTTATGCATTTTAGCATGTTTCCTCCTAGTAAGGGAGATTGAACTATTTCCTTGCATCCAACTTATTAAATGACAACAAAAATAAGGATATAAACAGATATAAAAAATATCAACAAGATAGTATTCTGATTTCCTTCATAAAATGTATAATAGAAATTACACAACAATTTGAAGTAAATCTCCAACTTTTTAATTCATAATGATAGAAATAAACAATTTACAAGACTATGCATTTCAGACCTACTGCATGTCAAACAACATCATGATCATTAAATAATACAAATTTCTTTTTCATTACAACTCAAGAATGAATCGAAGTACTCTATAAAAGAGCTAGAATTTAAATCAACCAATACATCATAAAATTTATTGCCTTCCTTTATCACTTACGAAGTCCATCTGCAAAATTGCTAGCACGGGTCAGTTCATTAAACTGAGCATGATAAGCACTAAGCATTAAAATGAAGTGCCTTCAAATAATTGTTTCATTAAAACAACTCTGCTTTTATGAAATAGCAGTGTAATTATACAAATAAATCCTAAGTAATAACAACCATAAAAGAAGCACAAATAATCAATCTGAATTCACTTTTTAGGAAAAGATCATAATATAATCAACAAACTACTACATTATATCAGATAAGTATTGCCCAAAACAATTACTTATTCATATCAAATAACAATTCCTATCAATTAATTATTTCATAATTCTTTATGAATTTGAAATACATAATTAACTTCACTATATAAACAAAAAGAGTTACTTTCAGAAGCAAAGACCTTCTTGTTCATCTTTACAAAGTTTCAAGAAAACATGTACAGTCAAGTTCATTCCAACATCATAACGTTTTTAGGATGAATCATCTGACAACTTAAATAAATAAGAGATTCACAATTCAGATGAGGTAGCCTAATTCTAGGACAAATATATAGCCTAGGTTCTTAGATTAGGCCCCTTATTAACATTAGAAAAGTATTTCCCAATAACAATGTTTCACTTCAATTAACTGAAACAATTATTATTTTCCTTAAATACAATTTAAATGGAGAAGTAAGTAGTAACAATTACTACTCAATTACTTTAATAAAAGTAATGCAATTGATTCAATTAAACCTATAACAGGGTTTATATAAAGAAAGGAAGAATGAACTGAAAGGTAAATAGTTTACAACTTCCTTTATCATTCGGTTAAACCGAATTCCCATATGCATCTTCAGAAAAGAAGAATCCACATCCTACCCTACAGTTTCCAAAAATAACAATGGAGAGCTTATCTCTGAGAGTGGAAGAGGAAAGAGTTATGCATTAGAAGGGATTTCTAATGTTCATTCAAAGAAATAAGGTAGTAAAAGTAATCAAGTATAGACCATTCACAATGCCCACTATTCTTTCAAGAGATAGAATCAAGTACAAAAGATACAAAACCGATTACATACATAATTGTATCATTCAAATAAACCTACTAGGAGATTCACCTTAAAGAAACAACAACCGTTAACATGATACTTAATTCATTCTAAGAAGGATGTGTGAAACAAGCATAGGTTAAATAGTTATCAACTCACTACCACCTTAATGAATTATTCTACATCATTGAAGATTCTAGTTAGTGATCCAAAAACCATTCAGAGAAGGAAGAAATCATCCTTTGAGTGTATAGAAAATATTCCATCTAAAAACAATTTCAAATGATGCATCGAAAGGATAACATGACTCAGCCATTGAAGAATAGTCAGCCAAAGCAGAGGTTAAGATTTCCTTTCTAAAGGATGGGCTTAGCTGAACACCCCCATGAAATCGACAAAATGTTTGATTCCTCCCAATCAAACAGAGATCAAGAAAGCTTACAAATAGGAATGATCTGGTTTGTTCCACATACTAAAATAACAATCCAAGAGTTGATTATACATTCAATGAATCCCATGAAGTTACAACAGTCGGATCTTAACATGTTACGTTAACAAGTTACCAAGAAGTTTCTCAGCTCTGGCGAGTAGGTTTACATCACCACATCCAAGTCCTAAAACGTTAAGGACAAAAAAAAAATCAAACTTAAGAAAGTCGAACAGAGCTAAGAAGTTAATCACAATATCGACTTGGAGAGGGCCGACTACCAATGTATTTTAAAACAAACAGAACTTCAACAAAAGACAACCAGCTCATCTTCCAAATTCCAATTAATCCAATAATCATTTTACAGAGTTTTGAGAAAGAGAATTCCAGTACAAAACAACCAAAGTTTAAGTCAAAATTTCATTCTCATCTCCTCTCGAGCTCAAACCGTATCAGTAAATCCAAATACCATAACTTACTCAGCTCCCATCACATTTAAGGTTCGAAGCAGTGGAGATTTAAATAGTACAAAATAAGAGCAAGTTATTCATTCATGGTTTTTATACAAGTTTGAGTATAGAATACAGACAATTTCATAAATCCTCATTCACCCATTAACCCTTTTTTTTACATGAGTTCGAGTCCATTCCATAAATCAAAGTATACAAATACAGTCCCGAAAAGGAGTATTTTACTTCTACAAACAAGATATGACATAGAAGGGTATTCTTCTACCTTCCAAAAATATTCAAAGGCATTCAGTTTAAACAATGCAGATTTACCCAGTATGGTTGAAAACAAGATATCCATTCCTTGCTTTCATACAAATTCGAGTTCATGCAAAGATTTGAAATATATACCCATACAGACCAAAAAGGAGTAATACAACTTTAATAACTCAAAGATGCATCAGAGAAGGGTATTCATTTACCTTCTAATTTCATTTAGAGACTTCCAGTTCAAAGCTCAAGGCAAAAACAACTTACTTAAACCTTTTGTTTTTAGCAAATAAAGCAGAATACATATTCAATCAAAAATACTCAAGTCTCAAACAACCCTAAGTGTATTTCTCCATTGACTCATTCAGAGAAAGCACCCAATGATAATATTATCATGCAAAGGTTCCATAAACCAAGAAAACAGAGATTCTTCAGCAAGAAAAACAAGTACCCATAACAAAATAGAAATCCATTTATCTCATGAGAGCAGAGTTCCTTTAATGGAACATTTTGAGAAAAGCAAGAAATCTTAATGGATAGAGCCTATCATGCCTAATAGTGCTTCTGTCGATTCGAAGAAGACTTCTAGCTGAGCCTCCAAAACTTCTTCTTCTCCAAGCAAGATCAACAAACAAAAATTCTTTCTCAAATGTCTCATATACTTCCCTTGAATCAAAAATAGACCAAGGGAATAAAAAATAGCCACAAATTGAAAATAGAATTGTTAGTTCGAAGAACCAAATAGCTCCATGCAAGAGAAAAATCAAAAAGCATGAATGACCAAACAACCTCCAAAAAATCTACTGCATGGTTTCCAAGGTAGTTTGCTTGCAAAAAATGAGGTTCATAAATGCCATTAATTCCCAAACTCCCACCTATCTCTCCATGCCACCGCCATCCAAAATTGGTGAATCCTAATTCAACTTCTACATGCATTACTAAATTTTAGTGATGACTCCATGTAGACTTCCACTAAATTTACATGCCTCTACCTAAACTGGCAAGAGACGTTGTCCATTTATTTCAAAAATCAAATCAAATTAATAACTTAGGAACCGTCACCAAGCTTCCAATTTGCCATATGACCCTTAGGTCCCCTTCCAATACTTCATTAGTTTAGGATAGATACCATTAGCTTAGGATATGACCATAGGATAGTTTAGAAGTATTTACCATAGGTTTACAAACATTACAATAGGTAAATTTCCATCCTAGGATAGGTCATACTTCATAACCATTTAGTATTAGGTATAAGGTTAGAAATAAACCTAGCATCACCTTAGGTTATCCCCACATCCCAACTTAGAACATGCAACTTTAGATTAGGATGTTATCCCAAATAAAGTAGACATAGATAGAAAATAGGTACATTTACCTTAGTTTAGAATCCCGTTAGGATAGATCTCATAGGTCTAGGACTTATATTTTTCCTCAATAGTCTGAAGCAGGCCTCATTCCACTTAACGTCGTTAAGCATCTTGAAGAGATCAATCAAAAATATCTCGAGCACATAACATACAATAAAATGTAGGCATGATCTTTCAAGAAGATAAAAGAATTTGTAAACATACAAGAGTTCAGTCCATTATGTCCTCAAACCTCTAAATGTCAGTTTACCATTTAGATCAAGTAAGAAGATTTAAAACATACCTTGGATCAATGGAATTGATCCAAGGATTTGTTAATAAATAGAGATAAGTTTGCAAACATCATTACCAGATTACAACTTATCTATTAGAAGAAAAAATGGATTCTTTGCAAGCAATAACATTTCAACCTATTGAATCCAAGAGCAGAAATGACTTATCAATGGCAAGCGTGATTTCCAAAAATCAAAGGAACACACCTTATCAAGAAAAATTACATGTCAACGCTTTCAATGAAAAAGAGGAAAGATAACAATTTGTTAAAGCTCTTTATAGAGAGTTATGATGTGATGACCAATTTCATTCTCAATCGCTACTTTGAAATTCTTGAAGGTTTTAAAAGCTTCACTTTTTTGTGAAGACAAAAAATCCACATTTTATTTGTATAGTCATCAACATAAAGCATGAAGTACTGGAACGTAGAATGAATTAGTTGCATCGGACCGCAAATATTGGTATGAACCAGTCAAGTTTTTCTGTGATTGAAAATTACTCTTACGGAATGAAGCTCTATGTTGTTTGTTTATTAGGTAGTGAGGACACTTTTTGTGTCCTTCTCGAAGATATGGTAGCCCATGTACCATATTGCACTAGTGAAGTGTTTCGAGATACTTGAAACTAACATGAAAAAGTTTCCGATGCTAAAACTATGTTAAGGTAGAGTTATTAGCCACAAGTGCTTGATCATCTTTGTGAAAAATAAAGTTGGAGCATGCGTCCCACATTGGAGGGTTTCATAACTATTTTTTATCCTCGTGATTTATCTTGAATCAAGCACATTTTCTTTCGAATGACTATCAAAGTCAATTTTTAAGTTGTGATCAAGGAGTTTCTTGAATGAAAGAAGATTATTTGTCAACCCAAGGACATATAAGACATATGATAGTCTACTGATTGCATGAACCAAGGTGTAGAGAAATGTTTTTAATACTCGAATTGTATATGAAAAATCATCACCCAATGAAACATGGTTTTCGAAGGCATCTCTCTCATTGAGGTAAACCCATCTCTCGTGGCTATCATGTGTTGAGTGGATCTTGAATCAACATACCAAACATCACTAGATGACATGGATGGTTCACTTGATTGAGTACTATACAAGATGTCTTTATTATCTCGAATGTTCTTCTTACTCAACAATATTTCATTTTCGATGGGGTCTTTTTTTCCAGTTCCCCTTTATCTACCCTTGATTGTGGTTAGAATGTCCCTTATAAGATTGTTGTTGTGGAGGTCCAAGAGTTACTGGATGAACCTTTCTTGTAAGTATTATACCAAAAATATTTTAAGTCATGTCCTATTTTACAAATTGGACATTGTTTCTTCTACTTTTTGTTCCTGTGATACTGATTCTGATGTTGGGAATTTTGATAGGAATTAGGTTTTCCTTTACCTTTTCCTTTCCATTTTTGATGTGAAGAAAGTGTCTTCTCCTCTTCATCATCCTTTATATGGATGGATTCCTCTTATTGCAGTAGGTTACCAACTTGTCAAAACTAACTATCGTATCTCACACGTTTAGTGTTGTGACAAAAATGCGGTAAGAAGAGGGGAGTTCTCTCAAAAAATGGGAACAAGAGCATCATCTGTGACTGCTTCTCCCAAGGCTAGAAGTGAAGCCCAAAACTCTGTAACTCTTCTTAAGACAACTTCAATTTTCTCATTCTTCTTGAACTTCAGTGTAATCGACTTTGCAAATTTAGTATAACATTCTTTTTTTGGGCCGCATACACCATGCCCAACTTATCCCACACTTATTTGGCTATTGTGGTATCTCGAATGTGGGGTTACAAATCATCGACACTCTAAAAAAGATGATGAGTTTGGCTTTCGATCTTCTCTATCAAACTTTTGTTGTTTTGTTGTATCATTAGTTGATTTGGTCAAAGTACTAGTCACAACAGGCCAAATCTCTTCAAACTCAAGTTGTGTCTTGATTTTTGTCTTCCATGAAACATAGTTGTTTCCTCTGAGTAGTTGTGAATCAAGAAGAAAACATTTGGAGGCATTAGTGCCCATTTTGAACAACACACGATAGGGTTTGGCTCTTATCACTCCAGGTATAAGGTCTCCCAATCTATATATCGTTAGTCTGATATACCAAACCTTTCTATATACGCACCCTTCTGATATACCCGATGGTACGTGGAAGAATATTGCCCTTTCTATATACCCGGTGGTACGTGGAAGAAGATTGTCATTTCTATATACTCGGTAGTACGTGGAAGAAGATCACCCTTTCTATATACTTGGAGGTACGTGAAATAGGCGTTAATGTATGTGAAATAATTTAATACGTGGTACCAAGATAGTAATGAAAGGGGTCTATGCGATTATTGACACCGACTCAAAGAAATATCCTCATACACGTGCATAACTTTGCTATATACTTGGATAATTTCTCAACCTGGATTTATGTCATGCAATGATTCACAGATGGATGGGATGGCTCATAGTGTGTGCATTGTGTCCTTATTACTCCCCATCAATTTAGAGGGTCGATTCCCAAATTACATTGTTGTAACTATATTAGGTGTTAAGTGCAGTAGTAGTCACGATGACTTTACCCGTAAGCACTTCCCAAAGGCACCGTATATACCGAACACTGCGAATGAGATCTAGGATCTCGTGAGTGTTTTAGAACCAATTTTTTAGTGTTTTTGAATACAAATTTTTGCCAGTTTCTGAGCATTTATAATATTTGCGGTTGACTATGGAAATTTAAATTAGTACAATATATTGAAGCATGCAATTACATTCATTTTTTTTAAAAAAATTGAATGGTAGGAAAGAAAATTGTTTTACGGGCCCTAGTGGCCTCCGGAGCCCAATACAATGCTTTATGCCAAAACCATTAAAAATTAGCTCAGAGTGAGGTTTTTAGATAGTATTCCTTTTGCAAATGTTGCCTAAAATAAAAAAATAGGCCTAATAGGAGAAAGAAAAAAACATTTACCCTAAATTAGGGTTTTTCTCACTAAAAATTTAGTAGGCTGTTTAGTTATGACTAAACTGTTTAGTCAAGGTTTTCCCGCTAAATCCTCCTCCAAGTTTGGCGGTTTCACTGTTTTTTCCGTCAAATTTCAAAATTTAAAAATATTGGTATTGGGGGTGAGATTTGAACCTCAAACCTCCCTTCTCCAAGGCATTTTCAACCACCAACTCAGCTCTTATGAGAGCTTATGCTAAAATTCAAAGCATATGTATTTAAATAAGATGAAAAAATGACTCACCTTTTGAAAATGCGACATGGCAGAGGAGGAGGCCTGCGTGGTAGATTTGGGATCCACATGGATGTAGCTGAGTGGAGGGAAAATTAGGGTTTCTCCTGCGTAGAAAATGGATCAGTTCTAAGTTTTTTTATCTTCCTTTGCATGTATTTAGCACAACACCATATTATTTTGCTTCACCTTCGATTTGATTAACTGCTTTGTAGCTTTATTCTCCACCATTTTTTTTTACAAATTGATTTGTTGATTTTTGCAAGTTGGAGATCGATGATCCCTTTGTTTGCGTGTGTAGGTTGCAGGTCCATGGGGAGGTGCTTGTATGCAAGTCACAGGGTGAGGACGCAGCTTAGCCACATTTCGAGTCAATGGATTTAGAGGATGACTCATCTTCCTTATTTTTGTTGACTCTTTTGTTATCCTTCTGTAGCTCGTTATGTATATAGGATGGATGGCTCGACCACATGCAATGCCTTGCTCCAACATGGTTAGGGTCTATGGTTTCAACACATCAACTTGGATCTTCAATGTAAAATAGGTGTTGAAAGGGATCGGTTGATGTGGGCACGACCTTAGGGAGTTTAAAATTTAGAACAATGCAAAACAAAACCCAACAAAATAGTGTTAAATAAGGAGGGCCCATCCTCAACAAATCCTCTACACAACGACTCAAATTTGAGGAGAAAGAGGTTTTTCCTCTAGTGTAGATCATTTTCGGGCAGGAAATATGCCAATGTATGGCTCGACCGAATGGACCTAGCTCGGTCAAGGGAGTTCGATGGACTCATGCAGGCTCAAGACATAGGCCGCTCTAAAGTTCGCAATATTCTATGTTAACAGAGACTAAATGCTACTCTAAATTAGAGACAAAAACCCTAATGGGGAAAAATATATATATTTTTTTAAATTCTGAAAATGATCAACTTCAGGGAGAATTTTTCCAGTGCAAAGGGCACCAAGTCAAAAAAAATTACTTTACATTTACCTAGAAGACACATAGGAGGTTGTGGGTGTACATAGGGGAGATGTGGGAAGATGCTAGAGGTATCTTTGGCTCTCTGTTGTTGTAGATTTCTTCCAAAAATTCTCCTTCTCTACAACCTTCTCCAACCTTGCCAGGAGCTTCACTTCACTCTAGTACCAAATGTAGATTGAGAAAAAGGGGCAGAAGCCTGATAAATTATATTAAACTCAATCAACCAAATAAAATAGTGCATGCTACAATATTTATACATATTGGATAGCTTGGATACAAAAAAATAATGATTTGTAACGCTACAACAATGAACTTAAAATACAAAAAGAGCTTCTAATCACATCCGGAGAAGCACAAATGAATAATAACAACAATAATATTGTTAAAACAATATAACAACACCCGTAGTGTTTTGAATACAAACAATAAGATGGTTATGATTAACTATAACCATATAAATAATAAATAAATACACTAATTAATATGCAATGCATAATTAATAATGTATTTATTCTAATAGGATGCCACTAAGGATAATTGTGGCTTTAATTTCTCATGTGTATGCTAATCGGGTAAATAGGGGTACCCATTTCATTGGCCAATTCCTTTAAGTTTTAAACTACTATGAGGATCTTTTGGTACTCCTCCCAATGATTTTCGGCCCCTAGCCACATACTTCCCATAGTTATATTGGATCGGGAATGGATATCTCTTTTAAAATTTAAATATGAGTGTATTATAAAGTATAATAAAAATATGTGATAATGTTTGCTTTATCTCACAAGCTAGGAAACATGTAGTTAGTAGTGTGATTTGAAAATATTATTTATAGATATGGTCTTGTAAACAACAAATTAATAGTTTTCCTAAGGTTAAATCATGATAGAAAACATAGAGGAAAACTCATGTTTCGATTTTCAATATCACCCCAAAGGTGTGCGAGAAAAGAGCATACAAATACTTTGTCAATATTAGGTTAAATGAAAATATAAAGCAAGATAAACATTTCAATTGACTAGCTATGTAAACCTACTAGAAAAGGATTAAAAACATATCTAAAATAGAGATTAGAACAAATTAGAATGCTCGAAAATATAAAAAATTAAGAAAACACACGGTGGCGAGAATGCTAGTGCATGCACAAGGTGCACTAGCATTATAGGATATGATAGCACTTGAACATTTCCTAGGGATTTTGATATTATGATAATAAGTGGGCCCCTATCGTCTAGTGGCCCAGGACATCTCTCTTTCAAGGAGGTAACAATGTGCACTAAGATGTGCTAGTGTAGTAAGGAAATTTTTCTAGATAGTGAGCGAGAAAAGAATTTAATGGTAACGTGTAAACTAATGTGTTCAATGAGCAGGATTACATTACAAGTGATTTTGGCGTGAAAAAATATAGAAAAATTGTTTAACGTTAGAGTGTGTAAGGAACATGGAAGAAAAAAAAGTGTAATGATAGCACGTAAATCACTACACTATCACATGAAGCACTACACTAGCATATGAAGTGTCATGTTAGCACACTTCGTGGGTGAAAATAGCATATAGATAGCTATACTAATGCAGGTTTCCTGTATTTGGTCAAAATTTAATGGGATGTATGTGATTTTGTTTGCATTTTTGAAAAAAATTCCTAGTTCTCTTGACCAAATTCTCTCACATTTGGGTATCAGTTTCAAATAAGACAAAAAAACACACAAATAAATTCATTTTAAAATAAATGAAATAAAAATGAAAAATAAAAGTGTGGGTGTCCCACAAGGTGTGATAGAATGTATACAAGGAAAAACACAATTAAATGAAAGACAAGAAAATGAAACACTGAAAAATATTCTCGAAGATATTCTTGCAACCTCAAGATGAGATAGTTGAAGTGTTTTGAACACTTTATTTTGGTTGTGTATACTCCAAGTTTTCTTCCAAATAGAGGAGAAATGTTATGAAAAACTTGGTGATCAAATGGACATCATTTAGAATGAAATTTTGAATGGAAAAAGAGCATAGGCTTGTTGTATTTTATTAAAGCTTCGAGAGATTTCTTTGTGAAGGATATTAATTGTTACTTATAATTGAAAGAGATGCCATGAATTGTGGAGCATGATTGAAATTTCATGAAATAGCCATTTTATTTCATCGTGTAGTTACAAATTTACAATGGAAATGAATATTTGGTTGGAAATAAGATATTATTTGAGAAGGTGGTTTTATGTGCATTATTATTGTTCCACATTTCTAGGGTTCTAAAAGTACACTTTGGAATGAGGTAGGTTTACTTGAGTGACTAGGATAGTGAAGTGGAGCTAAGTGGATGGTGAGTGCATAATTAAATATATATTTAATTAAATTAGCCAAAGGATATAAGAGTTTGGTTTAACCATGATTTAAAATTAAATTAATTAATTCTTAAAGGGATGTGTATTGGAATATTATGTAAAGGGTATTTATAGCCAAGAATAGACTAGAAATAGGTATGTATTTTTAGGGTGTATACACTAGTCAAGGCCATAGATCAAGGAAAGAACTATACCTAACAACTAGATAATATCCTCATAATTATAAATAAGATAAACTAAAGTTCCACACATATGTGGGTGAGGATAAATAAAATAGAAGGTAAATAAAGTACCTAGGTGAACATGAGCTAAGGTAAATAACCTACTCTAACATGTGTCATGTGTCACTTTTAGTATCCATATTTAATTATTTCTTCAAAACTTTTTAGGGTGATGGAGTAGGGTATAACATATTTGAGATGATTTAGTGAAGTAAATGTTTCCACGTGTCCACATGTTAACTTGTGAAAATTGTCTCTCATCCATCCTCAAAGCATTAAAACCATGAAAAGTTCCCAATCTTAGAAGTTTGGAGATTTATTCTTATGACATGTGCCCCTATTTTGATCCTATATGTACTCGAGAGAATAAGAGGAAAACAAATTTGATAAATTTCAAATATAAGGGTTCTTAGAAAATGCACATATAACACCATTAAAATAATTCAAGTCCTGAATTATAATCAATTTCCCAAAAATAAAACATAAAGTTCATTTTGGCAATAGCTAATATTTATAGTATTTGTATCTTGAAAATAAATATTTTAATGTATTGAATCATTGAAACTAAAATAGTAATTCAATTATATTTTAAACCTTTTTTTTTTATGTTGTGTCAATTTGGTTAAAGTGTGAATATAAAATTATTTCTCAAATCATTTAAAAAATAGGTGTCATGTTTATATAATTTTTTTCCATATTAAAAATATTCTAAATTGGATAATAAATATCATGATACATTTGAGAGTTTATTTTTGGCTATGTTTATTTCCCCTTTTAAGTATCTTCATTTCTCACCTTATTCTAATTATTGTGGCTACATTCCTACTAGTAAAATGACATGTATGGTGTCTTCTCTTCTTGATCTTACACTACTCATATATGTGCTTCCATTATCCTCTATGTATGATCTTACAAACACCACACATATACCTTTCATTGATTTTTTCACTACACAACATGTGATACATACTAGTTTTCTGACCCATCTCTAACTACATCCCTTAGAATGATGGTAGTGTAAACTATTTATAGGGATACTATGAGGTTTACAAAGAGGATTAAGGATTAATATCTAATGTCTTATTCTATAAATTTCAAAATGGTTATCCACTTAGATATGTATGGTCATGTATTTATATATAAAAGAGGAAGGTAAATCAATATGTAAAAATTAGGTGTATGTTTTAGAATTATCCATTAACGTGTTTCAAATTTATAAAATCATTAAATTATTAACAAATTTTTTTATGTAGGGAATGCAAGTAAAATTTTAGTAAGATAGTGACTAATGAAAAGACTATTTATACTATTTATTTTACAATTTACCAATAAAACATGAGTATTTGGATGTTAAAACATTTATGAGCATCCGGGGTCCACTACTAGATGATAGTGCATTTTTATATATTTTTAGTTTCTTGTAGAATAAAACTACCTAGAATATGGTCATATTTATTGATATTTTCAAGGTCTATTATCTTCTCCAAAAGAATTAATTATAATTAAAACCTTCCCTAATATCGATTTTTCAACTAGAGTTATATCTTGTATTATATGATTTTTATGCCATTTTTTACTATTAGACAATTTTTATTCTAACTTATATTATAAATAATGAAAAATTGTTGGATGAGTGGGGAAATGATTATGAGAGAGAGTCTTAATAAAGAAGAATATTTTTCAATATATTTCCAAAATTAAAGTGGAAAACCAATTATAGTTGTGTTTTTGTTTTGTGATTTGTTAATTTGTCTTTCAAACCTTTAAAAATATAGTTCTAAACAATTAATCTATGAAAAGTGTTGCATATTTTATAATTATGTAATTCATTTCTTTTAAAATGTAGTATTCACCAATTATCTATTTTTAAAAATATTTTAAGTCCGTTCATTATAAGGTTGATGCCTAGGAGAGGATCATTGAATATTAGGAAAACATGACTTTGATGGGAAAAAATCCTTTAAAAATAGGTTGCAAAGGCTGAATTTAGAAGAATATTATCTCCAATCTCATGGGACCTTTGGAATTTGAGGAATTAGAGATAAATTTGTAATTATAATAATTGTACAACTTTTCTACCTAAAAATGTCTTAGTTTGAGACATTAATAAGAATGAAATTAATTAATGTATTTGTATTTTATGATAAGAGGAAGATTATGAATAAATCATAGAAAATTTCCATAGGAGATCATCCTTTAATTTGGATATGTTTGTTTACATAAATAAATTCTAATGAAATAATACACACGCTTGAACATGCGGTTATAGTTTCATTTTATGAGATTATCAATAATGTTTTTATTCTCTTTTATACAAAATCTTTTTTTTTTAAATCTTACTTTAGAGTGGATATGTGATTCACATTATATGTAAGAATGGATAATAATTTTTCTCATGGAATTATTGGTGTTTAGGGTGGTCATGATGATAAAATCGGTGATGTTGAGGGTGGTGTTATTGGTGGATTGGGATATTTTATTATCTTTTTGGTGGTTTGGAAGATTTTATTGATGTTGGGTGGAATGATGATACTAAATTTTGATGATTCCCCTTATTTATGAAGTCAATCATGACTCATCTTTATACCTCTTTAAAATTATTAGTATAATAATTTTTATGATTATCTTGTTTTCTTATCATTATGCTAGTTTTATTAAAAATTGATTTTTCATTTGCAATAGATTACCATTCAAAATTAATTAATTTATTTTACATGAATCTACGTCTAAATTTTTAACAAGCATTTATGATGTATCACAAATATTTGATTCATATCTCTACATCACATCACAATATAAAAATAGAAATATTTTTTGTTGAATGAGGTATTGACAAACATGTTTGTTTTGATTCATATTCAATATAAACATTATATCTAACATTATCTACTAATTATAATTTAATATATAAAATAAAATATTTTGATAAATTTATTTGTAATCAACATTTAAGAAATAATGAAATCAGTATAGTGATTAACTATAGTTGACCTACGAGTAAAATTATATAGTCATGTTATAGTCAAGACTAAAATTCTGCTATAGTCGTGACACAAAGTAAATTTACAGGAAAAATTATATCCAAGTTATAGATATGAACTACATTTGAGATGTATTTGAGTTTGTGATCAAGCTATAGTCATGTTCCATTTTTGATATATAGTTAAACTCTAATGTCAAACTAGATTCAAGATATAGTCAATTATATAGTCAACATATAGCTAATATATAATCACATTAAAATTTAAGATGGTGTGTTAAATTAAAATATAGATTCATAATTAAATTCATATTAATGTTATGTTTAATTCATAAAAAATTTACATATAAATTCAAGTTATAGTCACAAAGGTAGCATCAAAATTTTATCATGCCAATATCACCTTATATTCATTGACTATATGATGAAATTTCCATGAATAAAAGGTAACATTGCCCCTTCATTATAAGGTATAGTTAACATTTATTTATGTTGTTTTATTAAAAATGGTACATTAGTAATGTATTTTGTGTCACACTTTGTATTCACATGGAGTCATTATTTGTGACATTGGGCATGGTTTAGTTTGTTCAAAATTCATCCATTTTATTACAATTCGGAGACACTATAATGAATTATAAATGTATTTAAATGTGACTCTAGTTGGTCTAAATTTGTTAGGGAATCCACTAAAATTTTGAAATTAAGTTCTATAAATCTATTTTTGATAGTGATAATAGTTATAATCTTGTATAGAATAAGATGGTGGAGAAAATTTATTGAAGAGGATCAGAAAACTATAACAATATAGGGTACACTAGTTGCAAAAGGGACATAACATTCAAGTTAATGAATAATTTTGAGTTAATTTAAAAAAAAATCAACTAAGGATGGAGATTTATGTGATATTATACCTATGGATATATATCGTGCAAATGTTGGGAAGGAATCGACAATTTCATAAGAAGGATATTCGTGATGATAGAGGAAATACATATTTTTTGGGTGAAGGATGGAGAAATTATTCCTTGATCCCATTAAAGAAAAAGTAATAAGTAGTAACAAATCCAAACATTCATCCAAATTTATGAATATAGTCCCTAAAAGACATGAAGAAAGAGATAATATTTTGGTTTCATTCTAATAAAATTCAAGTTGATAAATAAGGAAAGGTTATTAATTTTTACAAAATAAGTGAAGGATTTTATAATTGAGGTAATATAGATCATCTCCAATAATTTTTCATATGGTTTACCACCCACGAGGAGTATTATAAAATATATAGATCTTAATCCTGAATCTACTTATAGGTTTACACTAGATAATGTGCAAGGAAAGAGATAATTGCTGAAGTTGTTTAAAAATGGGATGATAAAAAAATATTGACCCCTTATGCAGTTCTAACATTTTCAGTTGAAAAGAAACATGGAGAATGGGGATTGTGAATAGATTCGAGTAGACATAAAATATTACAATTAAGTACACATTTTCGTTTCCATTGTTGGATGACTTGATGCATTTTTTCGGTGGATAAAGGTACTTCACGGGGTAAAAATTAGTGAAGGTGATGATTGTAGGACTATAAATTCAATACAAATAATTTTTATATGAATAACTAGTTATGGGATTTAGGCTAACAAATGTAACAAGAAAACTCTTAAGATTTATGAAAGAATTGTTCTTGATTTGTAGTACTTTTTTATTGTGTCATTTTATGAAAGGCGTAATTTTGGTAGAAAAAAAAAGAATATAAAATCACTTGAGATAAGTGTTAGAAATTTTGAAAGGTGAGACATTATTAGTCAACTTAAAGAAATGTATTTTTAACAAGGAATTTTTTTCTTGTGTTTTGTTTTATCTCATGATGGATTAATAATGGATCAAAGAAGGGAAATAATTTTAAATAGAGAATACCCAAAATAATTTATGAAGAAATATTTATTTATAGTTTATAAATTTTCTATGGTAAATTTACCATGAAATTTATTGTGTTATCTATAACATATCAAAAATATAGTAAGATGTAGTAGAAATGATTATATTTGGATAGTTTTAGCACATGACATAGATTTATATTTTAAAAATATATTGATAATGGATGTAGTGATACAATTATTAAAACTCAAAAAAGTATTAAAATTTGAATGTGATACTATTGGAACATTAATTCGAGTATTTTGGAGTTAATAATGTAAGCTCGTTACTTACTTAGCTAATAATTTGAATAAATAAAAGTGGAAGTATTGTGTTTAAAGTAAAGAGTTGTATGCCAATTTGAAATATCATAAGAACTAGCAACATTATTTACCTCCCAATGGGTTTATTTTATAAACATATCGTTAATTACTACAAATAATAAAAAACCAAGGTAATTTTAATAAAAAATATATCAAGTGAAATCAATTTATGCATTTTTAATAATAAAATTTAAATAGTTGTAGATGAATTGAGTAAAAGGTCTTATTTGTTGAATAAGATGAAATTTGAAGTAATTGGGTTCGATTGTATGAATTATTTATATGATAATTTGAATAATTCATAGATACATAGAAAATACGTAAGGATCCACATTTGAGTATGGAAATAACTTTGTGGTTGGATTATATCCTTCAACATGATTTTATATTCATATGACACATTTATGAATACCTTGAGGCTATAAAAGAAAAATATGTAAGCAAAGAATATTGGGTGATGATTTCTTCACTTTGAAATGATTAAACATAAGCAAAAAATAATGAAAATTATTATTGTATAGGTGGAGGGGTGGAAATGCATGAACTAGCAATAGACACTTTGCCTAATCAATTCTAGGTATGCGGTATAATGAAGAGTTATATTATAGTAGAAGTTCTAGACCGTTGATTTATAGTAACTACTTTTATGACCATGACGACAAGCTCTGGATATGGATGTGAAAAAATATTTGATGTAAAATTTTCCATTTGTAAACAATTAAATTTAGAATACATGGTTATATCAACCTTGCATTCTCTAAGAACACCATGGGAACCCATTACCATAAAAATTCTTTTAATATTTCTTAAAACTCACATTTCCATGATTCTATTTTATGTCGTTATAGATAGATTATCCAATTAAACCATTTCATTACATGTTGTAATATAATTCCTAAATTGTGTCTCAATTCCCCTTTTGGATGAGGTTGTTGGGCCTCCCTTTGGAATTTTGAGAATCGGAATTTTGGTGGGAATTACTAAAATTTTTGGGCACCTCGATTGCTTTGATCTAGTTATAAAGGCTAGGACTATATTATCCCATGCTAGGTTCTACATCAATATGCGGTAGGGGATGCTCTAGAAGGAAATAGTGGATTGTTGTAAAAATTAGGGAGTTGAACTGAGGTTTGAATATGAGCCATCCCCTTTCATGTGTAACAAATGAAAATATGTCGAGCATTATTTCTAAGGCTATCACCTTTTAAAGAAAAGGTGGCGTACAACTCGAGGTGAGCCCCAAAACTAATATGAAGGAAAATTTTGAGTGGAAACAAGTATGAAAGAATGGGACAATTAGTTCCCTTAGGGGGCATCTTAAATAAGATCGATTGGAGCCTCGGGAATCTATCTCCTAATCTTTAGAATCCATGGGTGTTTTGGGTGAAGGTTTGGTCCCCAATAGGATTGAAGGTTTGGAGGAATATTAGGTTAGGGTGAAAGAACACATGTGGCCCCTGGTGGAGAGATTTGTTCGACTTGAGATCCTCAAGAAATTTTACAGAAAATAGATGTTCAACCTTGAGTTTATATTAATGATTTCACTTATAAAGGAACCCTAGGATTATCTTTATAGGAATTTTATTCAATTGGAAAAAGATCATTTGGGAAAATACAAGAGGAGAACTTATTAGTGACTTTGAATTCCTTTGATGATATTATAGAGGAAGTGGTCCTTGATACTCAATTGGAGACCTCTTCCTCAGCCACCCCAAAGAATAAAGCTAAACCTAACACCATGAACTCGAGATACTTAAAGTAGATATGGGAAAGGATAATGTGTCTAAGGGAAGAATGAAAAAGTAGGATAAAAAGTAAATATCAACGACTAAGGAAATGGAGAAAAGTAGGAAAAGATTTTAAAGGATATTTATTTTAAAAATTCAAAATGAATGTTATTTCCTT
This sequence comes from Taxus wallichiana var. yunnanensis, assembly GCA_018340775.1. Classification (NCBI taxonomy): domain Eukaryota; kingdom Viridiplantae; phylum Streptophyta; class Pinopsida; order Cupressales; family Taxaceae; genus Taxus; species Taxus wallichiana. The sequence goes on along the minus strand of CM031240.1, from coordinate 683,827,074 downwards.
GAATATTAGAGAGTTAAATAACTTGTAAGTAGATATTTTTATAATATTTAAGATGTAGATATAAAATTGATATTATTTTCATTCAAGAAACAAAGATGAGCATGGAAATATTAAAGGAGGTTAGTAGGTTTATGTGGAAAGGTAGTCTTTGTGTGGGTTCTATGTCTAATGGAGCCTCTAGTGGTATTTCCTATTTTGGAATTCAAAGGTTGTTAAATGGGAAATATTTTTAGTTTCCTCTAATAATTTTTCCATAATTGCTTTGGAGATTACTACTAAAAAAACTAGTTAATGCCCAATATTTATGCTATGAATTTTGTGGTGAGGAAAAGTATCCTTTGGGATGATCTTACTAATTTCAAAATATTGTTTAACAATGGTGACTGAATAATTGGTGGGATATTCAATGCTCCCTTCTCTCCTTCTAGTAAAAATGAGGGATATATTTCTTACTCACATTATATGGATGATCTAGCTAATTTATTCATGATGAATGGTATGTTTGATCTTGATCTTGGGATCCAAATTTACTTGGAAAAATAGAAGAACTTGAGGAGATATTATTCAAATTAAACTAGATCCTTTATTGATTAATCACTAAGGAGTGGTCAATCAGTTTTATTCCCCTTCCTCTCTCCTTAAGATTGGTTTAGATCATAACCCCGTCCTTCTGAAGATGGGTTTAGACTTTCCTCAAAAGTACAATGCATTTAGGTTCAAGAATATATGGTTTAAACATGATGATATTTGTAATAAAATTCGGGAATGGTGGGGAGTTCAATTTCATGGGGTCCCTATACATAAGCTTATCTATAAACTAAATCATGTCAAACCCAAGATAAAGGTTTAAAACAAGGGGATGTTTGGAAATATTTTTCTATAGAAAATTAAAGCTATGGAAGATTTAAAGAATATTGAGGAACTAATGGAGATAATAGGGTTAAACATTGATCTTAAGGGTCGGGATAAAAATATTCTTGTGGAGTACCATGATTTATTGGATAAAGAAGATACCTTTTAGAGACAAAATCTATGGTCACATCGCTTAGGGAGGGGGTATGAATAATTTTTTTTTCATCTTATGGCCACCTCTAGAGATAATCTCGTAAGGGTCCATGAAATTAATAATTAGAATGGGGAATTGACAAATAAAGAGGAGTAGATCAAAGAGACTATGGTTAATTTCTTTAAGGACCTGTTCTTGAAAGATTTGGATCCCGATGAAGTTACTAAGGATAAATTCTTGCATCCTTTTCAAAGGGTTATTTCGATCAGGATAACATGGACCTTATTGCCACCCGGGAGGAATAAATCCATTTGGGAAGTTTTTATATGGAAGGATATAAAGTGTCGGGCTCAAAAGGTTTTCCATCCTTTTGTTCTAACACTTTGGGAGATCATTAAACAAGATCTTATTGCTACTATCCAAATTTTTTCTCTGGTCATCTTCTTAGAAATATTAATAACACTTTTTACTTCTTATTCCTAAAAATAATGGAGATAATGACCTCAAATATGTCAGGCCCATTAGATTTTGAAATACTATCTACAAATTGATCACCAAAATTTTGTCTTTCAAAATTAGAAATGTTCTCTCAAAGTTCATCTCTCCCAACCAAGGGGCTTTCTTTCTTGGAAGAAAAATTATTACTAGTGTCATCATCATCTAGGAGGATATTTATTCAGTTGAAAAATCAGGAAGGTTTGTTATGTTATTCAAGATGGATATGCATAAAGCTTACGATAGGATTTTGTGGTCCTTTCTTAAATTGATTATGATAAAATTGGGGTTTAATGCTGATTTTTTAGAATGGTGATGGCTTACATCACAACAAGAAACTTAACTATTATTGTTAATGGGACCCTAGAAGGTTTTTTTCATGTGTTAGAGGTATTAGACATTGTTATGGATGAAACCCTCATTGCAGACTATGTAATGAAGTTCTTAATAAAAATATTCAAAAATGGATTAAAATTTCTAATGGTTTATGCCATGTTTACTTAAGTCAATTTATGGATGATAATTTTCTACTTGTGAAAGACTTTGTTCTAGAATCCAATATTTATAAAATAGTGTTGAAAGATTATGAATTGGTCTCTAGTTAGTTGGTTAATTTACTCAAAAGTGTTATATTCTTCATTAATGTTCAAGAGCAACAACAAAATAGGTTAGCTAGAATTATGTGATGCAAAATAAATTCCTTCCCAAATACCTATTTGGGGATGCCCTTATTCATAAAAATATGGATAATTCATGTTGGAATCCCCTCATTGATTGGGTTTAAAGAAACATGTCATCTTGGAAAGGATCTCTTTTTCACAGGTTGGTAAAGTGTAACTTCTTCAAAGATACATCCAAGGTATCCCCATTTATGTTATGTCTCTCTTCAACCTTCTACCATTTTTTTACTCTTGAAAATATCTAGAAAAGGTTTCTTTGGTCAAGAGGATGAGGCGTAATCTAAATATCATTTGGTGTCCTAGAGTAAAGTCACTAAACCAAAATCTTTTGGAGAACTTTGTCTAAAATATATTGTTGGATGAATTAAGCTTTGATAGATAAAGTGGGCTAGAGGATTACTAAGGAGGAAGGCTTGTGAGTTTATATCTTGAAAAAGAAATATTTACAGAATGTTGATAGACTAGAAAATTTCTTCTTTGCTAATGATGATCTGCCCTTGGGATTTGTTTTCTCAAATTATTTTATTTCCTCAAAGAACATCCTAGATCAAGGTATAAAGTGGAACATTGGGAAAGGTGTTAGAATTATATTTTGAGAAGATAGATGGTTGGAGAATATTCTTCTAATCTTTGAAGAACCTTAGAAATCCCTACTTCCTTGGTTTTTTGTGGATGGAGAAGAATTATATATAATTATTATGAAGGGAGATGTGAGGAAAGAAGGTGGATCACTATCCTTTCATACTATTTTTGAAGGGCTCTCTCTAAGCTGTTCTAGGACATCAACCTCAAATTTAAATTTTTTTATATCTCCTAGAGTTAAAAGAGGATTTGGTGGTTTCAAGAGAGGATTCTAGGGAGTTCTCGGTCAAGTCTGCTTCAAATTTAAATTTTAAATCCTTAGCTCAAAATGGGGTTTGGAACAAGTGCTAGATTAAGAATTTGATCCCTAAATTTAATATCTTCTATTGTTTAGTTGTTCGAGAATAGGATCCTTACTTTGGAAAATTTGAGGAAAAGAGGTATGGTTATCCCTATCAGATGTATTCTCTATGGTCAGTAGGGAGGAAGATGTGAAAGCATATATTTATCCATTTCCCATTGTCCTTAGTTGTTTTCTATCCTTTGGTTTGGATTTTTTAATCTCCACTGGATTTTACCAAAGTCTGTGAATGGATTTTTATTTCAATGGGTTTGTCCTTTCAAATTCCCTCTTTTTGTTAGCTACTTGGGATATGGCTCTCCCTCACTTCATCTGGTGTGTTTGAAAGGAAAGAAATGAGGGGATTTTTAGAGGCTAATATGCTTGGATAAAATGGATAGTGATATCCTTATGTCTTCTATCAAAGATAATTTGAGAATTTTCAAGGATAAGATCAAATATTTGTGCCCTCAAGGAGAAGTCACATTTCTCAAACATTTCACTCCTAATTCCACTTTTACTATTGGAGCTCAAACTTACCCCCATCCCAGATCAATTTGAATTGGGTCATCGAGTCAAAATGGGGCTGTCTCTAAGTTCGGGGACCTTTCACGCTTGAGATAGACCTCTGGAGAAGTCTGGTTCCTCTACCTATTTCTACTGCCATAATGATTCCTAATGCTTAAAGAAAATTATAAACTACTCATGCCAAGGGAATAAAGTTAGAAAGATATGTAGAAAGGGAAAACTAATCTAAGGGAGGTGATAAGGATGTGCAAAAAGGTAAAACTAATCTAAGGGATGAATTAGCACCAAAAAAAGGGGGATGAACATAATCAACTTTGAGTGAAAATGAAGGAAATGTACATAGGGAGGGAAGGAACACATACCATAGTCTGAAACACACTTAAACATCCATTTTGATTATACATAATGGAAGAGAAAACTTGTGAGGGATGTAAAGACACACAAAAACCCACCAACGTAAAGAAAAAGGAAAGAAGATGCAATAAATCGAGTCAAGGTAGAGAATAGCCACAAAACAACTTTTATTTCTTCCAAATAATGCACAATCAATTACAATGGTAGAAGAGATGTAGCATTCCCAATTTAAGACTTTAGAAATAAGGGAAACAAAAATTTATACATAATGTTCTCTGTTCTAAATAATCATAACTTAGAACAAACATTCCATGTCAATCATTCTCATAAAAAATAACCATATGCTATAAATGTCTATAAATCATAACTCAATTAGCAACCGATATCTCATGTTACTTAAGTATTGAATACTTTATGTATACTAAGTATGCTTGGTTCTATCTTTGAGTGTTATTTTAAGAAACCTATCTAAATATTTGTTACCAATATTCATTTGAAATCACATTCCTTAAACTAGGTGACATAGGACAACGCAACCAACAACTTGTGATACTTTGGCCAAATATTTCCAACATATTGTTCATGTTACTATTCCTAGATGACATACTCATCTAAATGGAATACATCCTTCACCCCACTCCTCTGTTATCTAGAATGGTCTTTACTGACTTCAGTCAGTCCACTTGTCCAAGGTTTGACCCTAACACAGGTTAGTGATATAATTTAGAATAGGGAGTCACCCATGATGACCTAGGGTATATAGACATACCCTATCAACCTAATTTGATAGGATGTGCCTAGTTATCCTAAATCATTGTGAGTCATTTCCTATGCTAGATTATAACTCTAAACTTTCCTAGAGAGAAACTAAGTTCAAGTCCAAGTTTGGGTAGGTCTAGATGAACCAATGCTAAAGGGTGTTGCAACATGTCAACTACAACCTTGTATCCTTATGAAGACCCAAGTCTTCACAAAGGTACAGATATGTAGTTGGCATGTGCCAACATCCAACAGAACCACTTCATCTCGACGTACACACCTCAAGAGATCATTTCCACTTAATTAGTTTAGGATTAAGATTCAAATTAAGAAACCTTACATAACCCTAGTTCCAACAACCTTAAAGGTTTCCATTCCCATTTGAGTTGGTTAACTAATACAAAACTTCAAAGACTAATGATTTCTTTATGTTCAATTAACTTTTTTCTTAACATTAATTAATTGAAAACAACATCAACATAAATCAAATGATCTAATTAATGTGTCTCAACCATTCAAGGAATGTATAAGAACCAAAACGGTTCCGATATAAAATACTTCATACCTATGAAGTCTAAATGTTTATCGAACCCACATATCATTAGTTTATTTTGCATCCTTTTTAGAAGAGGAGAACCTTCCTCATTATGGTTAAGTATTAGGGTTTATTATACCCATATCCAATTTACACATCGTGACATTATAGCAACACGTTCATAACATCATAATCCACCATTCAAGATTAAGTAAGGAACATTAATACATACAACTTAGTAAGTTGCATTAAAGTAAGGGAATTTGTACTAACTCCCCTTTATCCAGACAATTTACTGATATCAAGAATAAGGATCCAATCAGATATAATAACAACATCAAGGATAAGATTACAAATTTTTCCTTCTTATTATGAGCAAGAGAATAGACTTAATCATGTTTAAGTAACCTCAGTCTTTCAATTCATCGAAATAAAATACACAACTTACAAAACTATGCATTGCTGACATATTTCATGTCAACAACATCAAGATCATTTAGATTACAACTTTTCTTCCTTCAATACATTTCAATAATAACTCAAAATTTCTCTATAATGGTCTAGAATTTAATTCAACCAATACATCATAAAATTTATTTCCTTCCTTTATCACTTATGAAGTCCATCTGCAAAAATTGCTAGCATGGGTTAGTTCAATGAACTGAGCATGATAAGCACTAAGCATTAAAATGAAATTCTTTCAACTAACTGTTTCATTAAACCAACTCTGCTTTAATGAAACAGTGTGGTCAAGTAGACAAATAAATCATAGCAATAACAACCTTAAAAGAAGAACAATTAATATTTTAAATAACATTCAAAGAAATGACATGATGTAATCTACAAACTAAAACATGTTATCAGATAAATACCATTCCTTCCAATACATTTATCCATCTCAAATAAAAGTACTTTCTAATTATTTCCTTCACAAATCATCTTAATTTAGAAATACAAATGCAAATAAGAGTCTCACAAATCAGATGTGGCATCCTAATCCCAAATGCAAGGCATAGCCTAATTTATCAAGTTAGACCAAATATCAACATTAAGATAGAATTTACTCAATGTACAACATCTCACATTTTCCTTCTATCTCAAATATTACAAGCCTTAACACTAGTCAAGAGAACAAGAAAGTAGCAATGACGACTACTCAAGACATTAAGGATAGTAGAGCAACTGATCCAATAAATCAATGACCAGATTTACCCAAAAGAAGCACGATTGAGATGAATAGTAGGAACTTCCTAAATAATTCGGTTAGCCCGAATCCCATACACAACTTCAAAGAAGAGAACACAACCCGAAACTTCCTATTATTTCCAAAGATAGTGGTCAGGCTTCACCTTAAGGACAAAAGAAGAAGGATTCAAAAGCCAAGATTAGAAGGGAACTCCAACATCTTAACATACAAGATAAAGGTAGAAAAATAAAATGTAGGCCTTCAATACTTCCCATACTCCTTAAAAGAGAAAACGCACAGAAGAAGAGACCAACAGAATGTGTGATTGTTGTGATAGAACAGAATTGAACATGATTTCTCTTCATAGACATCCAATGACTGAGACATTAAACTAGATCAAAAGGAGATGCAATGAAAAAATTGTAAAATTCCATGTAGGCACTTACAGTCCCAACAGTCACTCAAGGACGTTAAAATTTCAGTCAAGGTCCATAGTCTGACCGATTCCTCTAATGATAGAAACAAAACAATCAGCTAGACAAACTCTAAAATGAGTCCTCACAGAGGTGAAAGACATACATTAAATGAAAAGACAGAGGAGGTTCCTTCACGATTCCATTCCAAGAAGATACAACCCTAGATCGACATAGCTTAGCTACCAGCATACAACTTATCAACAAATTAATTCCCTCTAATCTCGTTCAAAGATCAAAGAATGGAAGAATCCCGAAGACTCCTTATTCAGAACTAATTTCGATAGTTCAAAATCAAGAAACGATAACCGCAAGTTTCAAGGATCATCCTAAATGTTTCGATATCCCAATCAGGAGGTTTTAACAAGTTTCCCCAAGAAAGATACTCAGAGGTCAATCTAGTTCAAATACAATTAAACAAAAACCAACAACATCTACTTCGATAGTAAGAACAGAGAAAAGAAAACTTAGCAGAGCTACTAGGACACCCTAGGATCGACTCTGACAAAGTCGATCTTCAACATGTCCCCAACCAACAAGCTCTCCCTCTGTAACTTTTAGATTAGTACTCAAGATCTTTTAAGAAACACAGTACGCATAAAGATCAGAATAAAGACTTCTAACACGGGAATCCCAAGCTCAAATGCCTCAAAAACAAAGTGCCCGGAAATGAATAATCCAAAGTTTCCTAAGAAGGACCAAATTTGAGTACCCAATTTAAACTAACAAGTTTAAAAAGTAATAAACCTTCAATCTTGTTTCTATACAAGGAGAGTCCAAAAAGAAAACAAAGATTCCAAACATTACAAAACTACCAGCTTCTATCACAGACTGAATCCAAAGAATAGATAGAGTATATAGAGAGTTCAAGAAGAAGGCATGCATTACTATTTCAATAAACAAATTCAAGCTCACACAACTCAGAATCCAATCATGCATATTCCTACAATTCCAATAGGAGAATTATAACTTCCACAAAACCAAGAAGCTATAAAAAGGTATACTTTTACATTCTGCAACCCAAGCTAAAGCTTTGTTCGAAACTGAAAGACACATATCATTTCCATAACCCATTTTTGAATAGATAAGAAAGAATCACACATGTACTTCATTACTTATATCACCACAAGATTTAAGGTGAAATTCAACAAACAAATAAATAGGAAAGCAATACAATGACTTCCTTTTCAAACAGAGATTCCACATCAAAGAACACAAAATTATTCAAGCAAGGAAACCAAATAACCATCTCAGAAATAAAAACCCAATTATCTCAAGAGAGAAAAGTTGTTTTAATGAAGACACTTAGAGAAAATCGAGTAGCTTAATGGATAGAGCCTATCATGCCTGATAGTGCTTATGTCTGTTCAAAGAAGATTTCCAGCCAAGCCTTCACAAATTCTTCTCCAAATGAAATCAACAACCAGAAAATTCTTCCTCAAATGCCTCATATACTTCCATTGGATCAAAAATAATCCAAGAGAGTCAAAAATAGCAACAAACTGAAAGTAGAATTGCTGGTTCGAAGAACCAGATAGCTCCATGCAGAGAAAAAATTAGAATGCATGAAAGACCAAACAACTCCCAACAAATCTACTCGCATGGTTTCCAAGGTGGTTTTCTCACCAAAAATGATGACAATTAATGTCATTAATTCCTAATCTCCCGCCTAAATCTCCATGCCACCACCATCCAAAATTGGTGAGTCCAATTTCAAAAATAACATGCATAGTTAAATTTAGAGATGGTTTCATCTGGGATCCCCTCCAAATTCCATGCCCTTGTCAAACTAACAGTACATAATGATCTTAAATTCAAAAATCAAATCAAATAAAATACTTAGGAACCATCACCATCCCTCAACTTTCCATACGACCCCTTAGGTCCCCTTCTATCCCCACATTAGTTTAGGATAGATATCTTAGCTTAGGGTATGACCTTAGGTTATTTTCCACCTTAGGATAGGTCATTCTTTCTACTAATGTAGTATTAGGTAATAGGTTAGAAATATCCCTATTATCACCTTAGGTTGTTTTCAAATCCCTAACTTAGAAAACATGCAACTTAGGTTAGGTTGCAACAAGATTAGCATAGGCATAGACATAAGGTAGGTCTAGTTTACCTTAGGTTAGAATCCCATTAGGATAGATCTTATAGATCTAGGACTTAGGATTTACCCTCAATAGTCCTCAAGTAGGCCTCTTTCCAACTTATGCCATTCAACGTTCGGGAGGAGTTGACAAGAAGATCTGAGCACATGACTTTCAGTAGAAAGCACAACATGAACTTCCAAGAAGATCAATGAAATTGTAATCCTACAAAGGCTCAATATTTTATTTCCTTCAACCTCTGAATGTCAGTTTTCCATACAGATCAAGTAAGAAGAATTAAAACATACCTTGGATCAATGGAATTGATCCAAGGTCTCATTATTATATAGAGATAAATTTGCAAACCACTTTACCAGTTTACAACCTCAACAAAATGGATTCCTTGCAAGCAACAATATTTCAACAATTGAATCCAAGAAAAGAAATAATTTATCCATGGAAAGCATGATTTCAATAGTCAAAATAATACACCTTCTTAGGAAAATCACATGTCAACGCATGCATTGAAAAAAATAGAAGTTAACAGTTTATCATAGGTGTTATAAGAGACGATTATCCACATGTGGATTATCATATCCAAAGGTTTTCTACTCAAAAATTCAAGGCAATACCTATATAATATAGTATCGAACTGAAATAATTCAACCCTTACATAGACCAAAGCTCTTCAATATATAAAAGAAGGAGAAAAGAATAAAATAAAGAAGAGGGAAACTCAGATTTTAATATTCAATCACTAATAACCAAATATAAATTCCTAGAAATATACCTGCAATGCTATCAAATGCACCTCCCCATGTTTGTATTTCTTGTTGGACAAGAAAGGATGAAAAATTGGGTCAAATATGGGTGGTTGGATCGACTAGACATGTGCATTAATATATGAAAACATGTTTCCCTACTTCTTACCTACCAAATCCCACCAATATTTGAATTTGAATGATCTATAATGTATCCCATGTCAACAAATTTCAAACAATAACAACCTGCATATTATTCTAAGCTCTACAGCAAATGTTATGACATTTTGAAGTCTACGAAGGTGGTTTTGACACTTAATGACATGTGGGTGTGTTGATTGGATGAAATATTTGCCCAACTATTCATTTAATTTTTCATTTCTGCCATGTTTCACACATTGGCTTGTCGTAAGGATTAAAATCCCTATTAGTAAACTTTGATAGGTTACATGTTTCACACCCAAGTCTTACATGTTGCCACATGTCATAGTGATTGGTGTAAAAAAAAGGCACAAGGCGTGCGCAAAAGAGAAAGGTGTGGAAGGGGAAAGTAAGAGACATAAACAAATAAGTAGCATGCACAATAGAAATAAAAGCATATGGGTAGGGTGAAAGCATTAAAGGAATTATGTATGGATACAAGAAATGAAATGGGGCACAGAAGAAGGCACCGGTGACTTAACCAATTTAGAAGGAAATTCTAGCATGCACGTCAAAGGGTACACAAACTGTTAGGAAGAAAGTGGATGTGTATTGAGTGCATGCAAGGGAAAATTTAAGGAAATAGAGGAAAGATAAGAAAGGTAGAAGGTGTGGAAGTGGGGAAGAGTGCACATGGGTGCACGAGGAACCAAAATTGAGGAAGTATGCCAAGGGGACAACTAAAGTGCACACAACCTACAATATTTAGACCTCAGAGCCAAAATGAGAATGTAAGCTATCAAAATAACCAGGAGAGTTAGCTTGGACAATAGTTTGGAAACTTTCGGGCCCCTCTACTTATTAGATGAAGGATATCAGTAGCCAAGAGAATCCATTGGGAATGGAGTTGAAGTGTGAAAGTATGAAATTATGATCTACAACTTGAGGAACTACCCCCCTAAAGTCACTTAAAGCACTTTATGAACTCTACTCTGAATCCTTTAATATTATTGAATGATCCTAAATCAAACTGACATCCTAGAAGAAATAAAAGAGAGTGTGAGAAGCACACAAGAGGATATAACTATATACAAACAAAATAATGTGCATGCAGTGCACTTGGAGGAATTGAAACTATCCTAATATTTAAAGTGATGTAGAAAATTAATGGAAGTGTTTAAGATAGATCCCATTGACTGTAATTGGTAGTGCACCTCCATCATGGTAGGACAACTCAAAAAATTTATCCTCCTTGCAAGAATTGATAGTGTATGGACCACTCCAAAGTGCATCAAATTTTTAACGGTGTCATGGTTTAGCTCTCACATTAGCATCCCACTTTAAGATTAAGTGACCAAATTTGAAATTTTGATGGCTAGTATTTTTAACAAACCACTTCTTTGTTGATTATTGATATTGTTCTAGCTTGATCATGGCAAAGTTTCTTATCTCTTCTAGCTTAACCAACTCTCCCATTCTGATTTCTCTTTGATCCGCACCCTCAAACTCTAGCTATTAGGTAAGATTTAATGAAGGAAACTTCATAGATAAAGTAATTCTAGAATCCTTTCCATAAACAAGTTTATAATGTAAAGTACATATTCCCTTTTCATTGTGATTCTATTGTAGACACCAAATATTAGCATTTTAATCCTTTTGTCTATGTCCACAAACTCTCCTCCATTATCACGTCACCAACATATTATATAGTAAATCCTTATCCTAAGTCTTACTCCTCCCCTTTCTCTTTTCTCCCTATAAATATTATTCTACAACCTGTAAAATTCTATTTTATCCTCTCCTAAACCACTCAAACCATGTATGTAGTCATTTTTATACCCTTAGACCAATAGTCTAATCCCATGAGCACTAGCCTATCACCTAGTGGGAGTTGGGTGCTCACCTGAGGCATGTGTGGGTTTTGAGCCTCTCCTTTATGTGATTCTTGTGAGAATACATAATCTTTATGAAAAATATTCAAGTGCAAGTGAGTAGAAAAGAACCATACATCATTCTGAGGACCTAGGACAATTTTTCATTTTAATGCATCCAAAAAGGAAATAACAAAAAACATATAGAAATGGTTCATACATAAAGGAAATACACAAGGATGATACTTATGAACACATATATGATTCAGAACAGAGCCTTATATTCATATTAATATGTTCAATAACCACATTACATCCCTCAAAGTCATAACAGACCTTCATATAACAATGTAGAGCCAAGTCATGCATCAGAACTACACTATGTTCATCACATTACAAAAATGAATGCAGACCCATCCCTCTAAATATGTCATGATTCCTATATTTTCCTAATCCCAACCCATAGAATCCTCCATGGTATTTCTATAGAGCTTCACCTCTTTCCCCATACCTCCACTCTCCCAGGATGACTCTATGTCTCTCTATATTCTCATCTATCTTCTCTATCTCCCCCTCCATGCTACCCAAGCACCTCAATAAATAGCTTTCCTTCCTTCACTACCATACCTTCTAAGGTAACCAATCGGTCGCTAAGTTTCCAAGTGGTCCTCCAATAGAGCATGCCCTTCTTTGATCTAAGCTCTCCACTATGTGTAATGATGCTCTTTGGAAGCTTCCATCGCATGCCTGGAATATTCCCTTTTATATCCTATAGTCACAAGGCTGACACCTTATCCACAAGGGTCACAATTTTATCATATGCTTCCGGGACACCAAATATGGCTAATTTAAAAACCTATCTTTCCTTGTGCACGTGCACCGTGTGTTCTGCAAAACCCTGCTAGAACCCTTACCTGTGCACCTTCAATATCCATGTGCCCTTATTTAAATAAGTCTCGCATGCCCACATTCTTTCCCATCCTTAGCCTAATATTCTAGGTCAAACATCACCGAAACCTATGCTTGTTCTCGTCCTCGAAACACTCTTCAATAGAATAAAGAATGGTGGGCTCTACAATGGTTGGGAAGAAAGAATAAAGGAATGAAGAATTGGGAGAAAGAATGAAAGAATGGGGAACAAGTTTATTGTTAGAGGAGGAGAGGGAAATCCTTTCCTATTTCTACCTCTAACTTCCCCAAGCATCGACCTCATTCTGAGCTTGCTGATAGAGGTCACCCACTAGGGCACTCACTTCCTCAAAACTCATCTCTTCTCCTTTTGCACTCATGGTGTCAAAAAAATTCTCTAATTTCTTCCCCAATTCTTCAAGGGCATCCATCCTATGGGTGATCTAGGGGTAGAGTTCCTTCAACAAGATTTTGATCAATCCTCACAGGGTCTTGATTGCTTCTAATTTCTTCTCCACCTTGGCCAAGATCTTGTCTCTCTCCACTTTATTCCCCTTATTTTTCTCTTAGAATTACTTTGAGTTCTATTTTATCTCTATTAGTGTAGTTTTCATACACAGCTTCAGCAAATTCGTAGTGGCCTTTAATTTTGCAAGAAGTTTGGTGTATTGAGACATAATCTCAACAACCTTTGTCTTATTTTATTTCTCTTGGAACACCTATGCCTCTTCTATAGATTCCAAATCAAGTGTTCACCTATCCATTATGAGAATTTGAGTGGATCCTCCGAGACCTTGCAAGGCTAACTCATACTTCGATCGGGTGGACGTTAAATTGGGGTGCTTGAGCTTGATTACATCTGTAATCATCTCCACCTTCTTGGAGACTTCACGCACCTTAGATTTTTCTTCCTTTAGCTCATGCCTCAACTAAGCACTGATCAGATCCTCTTTCTTTAGGTATTTTCTCTTCTCCACAAGATCCTTCTTTTTCTTCTCTAATTCCTCCTCCAAGAATTTCACTCTATCATTTCTCCCAAACTTGATCAGCCTCAATTTTAAATGAAACCTTATTAAGCATGTTATAGAGTTGGTCATTCAATAACTACTAAGCATTCATGGATTTATCCCTTTGGATTTTGACATCTTTAGTAGCACTCTCTAACTCACTTAAAATTCATGTTCATCCATGTGGGACTCAAACACCCAAGATAAAATATTTCTTTTCCATGGGTATGTGCCTTCTTCATCAAACAATGCATTTCTAGGAGTTGTTCGGTAGAGTCTATGTGCTTTAGAATCACATGTGTAGCACCTTTCTAGGATCATCAATGTATCCCATTCCATCCCCTTGTGCTATTACTATGCCTTTCCCACCTATTTATGTATCCTTTGGGAAGCTCACTGCCAATTTGGGATCTCCACCCATGTTGTCATACTTCTTCCCAATGCTCTCTTATTCTATCTCTTTTATAATCTCATATCTTCTCCTTTCCAACTCCTGTTCTACCAAATTCTTCATGATTCCTACCACTTCTCTCTCAATAGATATCTCTAATTGATCCTTGGTGAGGATTAGGGTTCTTTGGTTCTTAATGCTTACTTCTTCACTCACCCCCTTACCTTGATCCTTGGCATATTCCCCATCATTCCCTCTCCTCATATTTCTTGTTATAATCCTCTTCATCTCCTTCTTCCTCAGAATTATGTATATCATAAACTGGATGTCCCTCACCTCCTTGAGATTGTCATCATCCTTATCACCAATGTAGACACCTAGACTCTCTATCTCTTCGAGTCTACCTCAAATGTCACCTTCGCTTCTTTCTTCTGGAGATTCTAGCAAAGGAGATTCTTCTCTTTCCTTCTTCTTGATAGGAGACCTCTTCATTGGTGATTCCTCATGGGTGAGGTGCTCTTCATGCTCTAACACCTCTTCTTTAGGGTTCCTTTCCTTAGTAGGAGACATTTTCCTCTATGTGCGTAAATGCTAGGATTTGTAACTACTTTAGGCGCGCCCACTGATTGTGTGATCTGCACACTTGGTAATTTTTCTCCCGCACCTCTTCTCTTTCTCTCTTCGGCATGGCCTTCTTCCAACATATGGGGTCTTCTAGTATGGAGAAATTATTTTCCAGATATGTGCCTTTCTCAAACTTTGGCCTTATATAAAGATATATTCTTGTTGTATCCCTTTCAGGTGATTGGTAGCGTTATTGGTTTCATTGTTTTAATCTCATGGGAGATATACTTCTCCACATATGCACACTTTTTAGGATACATGAGTTTTCTACCCAACTCGCGGTGGTCTTTTCTACTTCACTAAGGTAAAACCTTAGTATTTTGGCTTATTTTAACCTCTTGACCCCGCTCAGAAGAATTGCATAGTGAAGGAGAAGGGAAGCTTGCACCATGGACCTTTAGTCCCATTTGTCAAAATAAATATGAAAATGTAGAAATGTTGGAGCATGTAGTCATTTTTACACCCACCAAAGAACAAGGGAATCCCATGCATGCCAGCCTTTCACCTAGTGGGTGTTGGGCGCTCACCCGAGGCATGCGTGGGTGTCGAGTCTCTCTTTTATGTGAGTTAAGTGGGAAACCATCATCTATGTCAGGAACTTAATGAATAAAGGTGGAAATGAGACATACAATCATCATAGGGCTTAGAACAGCCTCTAGACAAATGTATTCATTCCAAATAGAGGGTACTTACAGATAATAGATAGAACTACAACAGAAAGGAAAATACATAAGGATTTACATCCATGAACATAAATGAAAAGATATAGATATGAACCAAATCAATTACATTCATACTCATTCATGTTTGTAACCTCATTACATTCAATGGATCCATTAGACTACCACAACTTGATCAGACCAAAGTCATACATCACAATAGGGATCATGTCCTTCATCCATACAAAGAAAAATTTATATCCTATCCCCTTAATACATTACTCCCTTATATAGCCTCTACCAAATCCCATAGAGTTCTCGTAGTATTTTGTAGAGATCTCTCTCTCTATATGCTCTTCTACGTATATATGATTTTCTCTCGCTCTCCTTTTTCTTTTGTGGGTGCTTGTATTTATAGGCATCTTCAACCATGTATTTACTTGTAGGAGCTACATATACGTTGCCAAGTTTCCAAGTGGTCCTCCATAGAAGCATGTTCCTTCAGATCCGAGCTCTCCACTCCTTGTAATGATGGTCTTCTGGAATCCTCTATCGCTAAGCATATTCCTTTTGTGGGCATCACATTTCTAGGATGGCACCTTATCCACTCCTCATTTGTTGTCAGGTCATGCTTTTCTCATGTCCTTCCCGATACGCCAAATATGGCTAATTCCCAAGACCTTGTCTTTAGCACATAACATGACCTTTCTAAAATAATCCTAGAAAATTACTTTGTGAACATTCTCCTTATGCGCCCATATTCATCCTAGGACTTGCACACCCATGCACCTTTGTGTACTTAGGCAATATTTTGGGGACCAACATCACCCCACACTTCACCTGTTCTCCACCCTCAGAAACATATTTTCAAGAGTAAAGAATTACAATATGTTCCAGAAGAATGAAATAATTTGGGAAGAGTAAGAATAAGGGGATGAAGGAATGGGAAAGAATAAAAGAATGGAAGGGTAATTATTAGTGAAAAAGGAGAGGGAAGTCCCTTTTAGGTCAACCTCTAACTTGTTCTAGGCATCTACTTCATTCTGCACTCTCTGGCAGAGGTCATTGACTAAGGTGCTCACTTCCTTAAAGCTTAACCCATCTCCCTAGGTATTCATAGTCTCAACTACCCCTTCCAATTGTTTTCCCATGTCCTCAAGTGTGTCCATTCTTCTTGTGATTTATGGGTATAGTTCCTTCAACTAGTTTTTGATTAAACCCCTTAAGGTTTCAATGGCCTCATATTTCTTTTCAACCTCGACAAGGATTTTGTCCCTTTCTACCCTATTTCCCTTATTCTTCTCTTGAAACTCCTTCAGCTCTACTTCATGAGTGGTGACCAAGATGCTTACCACTCTATCCTATCTACGCAATTATCAGTATATGGCCTTAGCAGATTGGGTAGCAATCTTGACATCCGCAAGTACCTTGCTATACTCAGCAATGATTGCTACCACTTTTAATTTGTCCTCCCTCACCAAGTGTGCTGCCACTTCTTCCATGGACTCCAGTGCCAATGGTTATCTCTCCATGGTGAGGATGCATGTCAGATATTCTAAGAATTCAAGAGTGGATTCATACTTCTATGCGGGTGGTGTTAGGTCTAGATGCTTCAACATAATGGTGCTTGTGATAGACTCCATATTTTTGTATACTTCACGCACCTTCACCTTCTCATCCCTTAGTTCATGCTTAAGTTGCATGCTGATCAACTCTTCTTGTTTCAAGCCCTTAGTCTTCTCAGCCAGCTCCTCTTCCTTCTTTTCTAGCTCTCCCTCTAGAAATTTTACTCTATCATTTCTTCCAAAGAGCCTAGCCTAAGCTGGATGCGGCGTTGTTGAGCGCATTACATAACCTGCTAATCTAAAAGTTTTTGGTCATTTCTCAAGGTGTTGGCTCCTTAGACTCGATAATGGCATGATTTCCCCTTGGTATGCTTTGAACTTTGGCTCATCAATATGGGACTCAAACACCTAAGAGAGCATCTTCCTTTTCCTGGGGTACGCACCCTCCTCATCAAATGATGCCATAGATAGAAGTTTTTCCATGGGTATAGTGCTCAAGAATGCACGTGTAGCACCTTCCTTAGGTCAACAACATAGCCCATGACCTATCCTCATTCTGTATCAAGGCTCTTCCTTCACAAACGTGTGGATTTGGGGAAACTCACTGTTAGACTGGGACCTCCTCCCACACTAAATTGTTCTTTCTACACACTTTCCTCCTTATCCTCTTGCATTACTATGTCAGTGCTACGCTCCTAACTCTTGTTCTACCAAGGCCTCGATTATTTTCATTTCTTCTCTTTCTGCCACCTCGTTTACTTTCTCTGCATAAGGCTTGGAGTTTTCTACTCCTATGCACCAACCTCCTCACTTCTTCCCATGTCCTGGGTGCCTTCCTCCTCCTGGCTACCCTTGCACCACACGAAAAGAACTCATGTTCTTCTT
This sequence comes from Taxus wallichiana var. yunnanensis, assembly GCA_018340775.1. Classification (NCBI taxonomy): domain Eukaryota; kingdom Viridiplantae; phylum Streptophyta; class Pinopsida; order Cupressales; family Taxaceae; genus Taxus; species Taxus wallichiana. The sequence goes on along the minus strand of CM031240.1, from coordinate 683,809,233 downwards.
CTCTACCCTCTTCTTCTAAACCATGCACGTTGAAAACAAGTGGTTCTTGGTCCTCTTCAAAATCATCTTCTTCGTCGTCATCATCCTTTTCACCTATGTAGGCCTCTAGGCTCTTAGTTTCTTTGAGCCTCCTCTACTATCCTCTACTTCTTTATGAGAGGTGACTCTTCCGCAAGGGATCTAGCCTTCTCTACTTCCTCTGGTGACTTCTCCTCTGCGAAATATTTTATTGTGCTAGCACCTTCTCTTTGATCGGGGTCCTCTTCCTACATGTGTAAGTACTTGTTCTAGTGCTTGTTCCCGGGTGCCTACCACGAGTATCTTGGGAAGTTGCTTCCTTTTTTACATTTCTTTTTCTTTTTATGTGTGTGGGCTTCTTCTACCTATAAGGTCTTCACGTATAGCTATCTTGTTTTCAAGATAAGCACCCTTCTCAAACTTGGGCCTTATCCGAAGGTATACACATTTCATCGACCTCTCTGCAATAGTTAGAGTCGGATTTTACCATTTATACTTCATGTGACATGTAATTTTCCATGTATTCACACTTGTTGTGGTAAACCAACATTCTACGCATCTCCCTATGGTCCCGGTCCAAACATCCAAGGTCAAGCTTTAACTTTTTGGACTCCTTAAATCTATTAACTCTTGCTAGAAGTATTCAACGTGTGAAGTCGTGTAGACACCTAAAATATGCTTACACTTAGCATTTCATCTAATCCAATCAATTAATGACACTTCCTTAAATCCCCATACTTCACTCCACTCTTGGATGCCCATTTACAACACCTTCTTGGTCATATTCCTCATATAATCAGCTTATTTAGCTAATATCTCTCTTATTAGCTAAACATTCCTCCTTTTGACCATTCAAAAACTCCCTAGTTCTCTCTAGACCACTTTTATTGGCTTCGTAGGATATCTATCAATCACAATTGGTTATCAAACCCCTCCAAACTCTCAATGAGTCTCTAATCACTTTCTAATCAAATTTAACTAGCCTAATCATAACTTAACTAAGCCTAAAGCATGTTTATCCTAATCTAATATAAAAGTTCTTTTTGAAATTTAGTCCCACATGCACCCAAATTCCAAATTCTCCCAAGTGGAAAACTATAAATACAAGGCTAAGCCTACCCATTCAAACACACAACTTTACATAAGATAAAGCCAAAACAAGCCTAAGAAAGCTTAAGAGCTCATTTGCATTAGCCAAGCTAATAAGGCATTTGATCTTGGGTCATCCACCATTAAAATAGCTTCATCTTGCACCCATGTTAGGTTAGTAATGAAATAGCTAAACTTGGCCATGTAGCCATTTAGTGAGATTCATTCACCCTCATGGAGTAAACAACACACAATTTGATTGCTTAGGATCTATACTAGGTTCACTACCATTAAGCTTTCATAGAGTAGAGAGTAGTATACATGTTAGTTTTTGATGTTTTTGTCAAAGTTATAATGCTTGCATGTTAGTTTCTCTTGTTTAGCTCTAATCCTATGGTGCATGGATGAGTTAGCAAAGCTTTGAGGTTCTTTAGCCTCATTCCATAGCTTTTGCCACTTTCCATTGCACACATTTGGCATGCCCGGTGGGACACTTATGTCCATCCTCCATTAATGGAGTCACTTTGAAGCTTTTTGTTTTAGTTTCTAACTATTTCTTAGTTTTAATCTTTCTAGGATAGTTTCAAAGCTTTCTAGATTAGTTTCAAAGCTTTCTAGATTAGTTTCAAAGCTTTCTAGATTAGTTTCAAAGTTTTTAGATTAGTTCAAGTTTTTAGTTTCACTAATATTTTTGTTCTAAATGGCTAAAAATCATGTTTCTTAACTAGTTTAGCTAGGTTTTTCTTGTTTTTGTGCTCTTTGCAGGATCAAAGGAGGTGAAGTGCTACCAAAAATTGAACCAAATCGATAAAATTTTGATATTTTTGAAAAATCATGTGTTTTTTAGCCACCTACAGGAAAGGGGCACACACACCATTCTATGCATGCAAGTACAACTCGACTATCATTTTTTTTTGATAGGCGTGCGCAGGCACCAAATAAGGGGCGCAGGTACACTAATAGTGGCGCAAGCATCATTAGCAATCTTCAGAGGCCATAACTTTTGCTCCCGAACTCAAAACGACTCTATTTTTGTTGTGTTGGAAAGGTATTAAAGTGAACTACACAATGAAATCATAAAATTATGAATTTGACTTACCAAAAATTTATGGTTTACATTATTAGGTAAATATTCATTTTCTAACGTATCTTAAAGTTCAAAAAAGTGTTTTCTTGGCCATTCTAACACTTTGAAATATTTTTATAGCACTAATCAATTATTTGTAGGGTTATTTTGGTTTTATTTTTGACTAAATTAGTTAAGTGTTTCATTTCTTAGCTTGAGCAAGGTTTGTAAAGTGTGTATGCTCTCTCCTCGTGCCTTCAAAAGTGATCTTGGAGATCAAAAACACTTGCACAACTTTGTATCATATGTTAAAAACACTTGTTCTAAAAGATAAAGTAATTTTTATGTGATTTAGTAAGAATTTTCACACTACGTATGCTCTTCCTTCATGCCTTTTGGCGATCTTAGGAATCAAAAGCAAGGTGTAAATTCCCTTTATTGATATCAATTTGCAATGAAAAATTACTAAACTCGTTGTCTACAGGACCTAACACTTGTCAAAGAAAGGCATCAAAGACAAAACACAAACCCGCTAATACACATGTTTCTTACAGGTTGCCAAATGGTGTGCTACTTAAAACTACATTAAGTTAAGCAAGATAAAAAAACGCACCATATTCAAAAATTTGTATTGCATGTTTAAAAAAGGGTTCGTCCCTCTTCACTCAATTGGAACATAACCCCTTTGGCATAATTCCTTAAGCTACAACAATGGGAGTGGTTCAGGAACCCAAAGTAGTCCACACAAGAGGGAACCTTGTGGATGAAACGGGAAGTGCTCCGCACTACCTATTTGACTAGTGATTCCTTTGTGAGATAGAGTTACAAGTTGTCCCTACATGACCCTTTTAGGTACATGATTGATGCATTTACTTCCCATTGTGCTTGAAGGGGGAAAAGTCGAGATACTCCCAAACTAGTCAGTGTGAAGTTTTGGGTAAATCATCCCACTTGTGGACAGCTTTTTTGTAACACCTAGGATGAGAGAACCACCTAGGAAAATATACTTTAGATAGGCGCCCACTTTGACCATTCTAAAACAATGTTGAGTTGTGAACCATTTTTTGCGAAACATATGATGCGTTACTTTCGCTTAGTTTTTACTTGCCTTAGGGCGAGGTGAAACTCTATCGAAGTGAATCCAACATTTTTCATCCCATTTTTTTATTTTTCTTCCTTCACATTCTTTTGACACTTTTTTGATTAGGAGAAGGGTGACTACCTCGTGTTACCAATCGATTGTTTCGCCACTTTTTTTCGTTTATGCCCATCCATGTTTCAAGGGTGGGTAAGTTAAATGTCTAAAGTGTGCAGAGGCATATTTATATCATTGGTAGCCTTTGTGATCTTGATACCCACATCAAGATCATCATCATAGTTAGGATTGATTCATCATTTTATCTCCCTTTGACATGTTACCTCGTTTGCATTGTCTCGACATAATTAAGATACTTATGTCATGTTTCTTGTAAACATGATCTAAGTTTCCGCATTGTGGTGTTACACTGCCCACGTTTTAACACATCCTTAGTATACTTTGACTTAGTTTGATTTCAAACATTTTCCTAAATATTGAAAGGTGTCACTTACTTTTTTCATCATTTCGATACCACTTTGACACTAATATCTCACTTCTCATGAAGCTTGATAGATGTGTCCAATTGGTGTGGTTACTGGATTACAATTGTAAACCCCACCCTCTAACATTTAGGTCTTGTTGGTTGTTGAACTTGTCATGGTATCCTTTGATTGGGAGTTGCATCTACCCTTTGTTAATATTTATGCCTTGTTCATTTCGATCTTGACGTAAATATTTACATTGTGTTGATCATCTTTGCATCGAATTATCATTTTGCATGCACATTTTACATAGGGAGTAGTTCCTTGTTGATTGGATTTGTGTTTCACACTTGCATGATTATTCCTTGTGATTATTCATCTAGATAAATCATTTTCTAGGGCAATCCCTTTTGATCTCATTGAGATTGCATCATCACGATGTTTATTTTCCTTAGACCCCCTTCAAAAATCACACACGCATCTCCATACTTACGAAATGTCTATTTGGTTGTTGTTATGCTTCCCAGATGGACATAACACCTTCTTCACTTTGAAGAAGTTTTATCACACTATCCAGGCCTAGATATTTGAGATTAAAATGATGCCAACAATGACTGATTATCGTGCAGTTCCTCATTCTTACAACAATAAGGAATTCAATTTTCAGTGTTCACATCAAAGGATGTCCATCATGACTAAACCTCATTTGGTTCTTTGTGCTAGAAGTCCCATTCGGGTAACTTGTTCCCCACCTTCATCTCATAGTCGAGTGGTATGATTTGGATGCTTCTGATCCAAATTATTATTTGAGTTCCCCCCACTCTTCTTCTAATTCTAATCCAAACATTTCCTCTTCCTCTGAGGATTCTAATCCAAATATTTCCTCTAACTCTTCTGATGATTCAGATCCAAACTACTATTTGGATCCAAAATACTATTCAGATTCATCTAATTTGACTCCTAAGTCATCTAATATGACTCCTATGTCACGGTCCTCCCTTTCTTCATAGGACCCCTTTTATCAGTCACCTCAACGACGTCTTCTTCCTTTGAAGATACGTGCGACTCCAAATCCCTCCAATTAAACATCTAATACAATTCTTGAATCACGGTCCTCTCTTTCTTTGCAGGACCCTTGTTATTATTCATCCAATGTGATTCTTGAATCACATTCCTCCCCTTCTTCGCAAGACCTTCTTCATCAATCACCCCCAATAAGTCTTCCTTCTTTGAAGATTCGTGTGACTCAAATTCCTTTGAGTCAAACATCTGAATCGACCCATGCATCGCAATCTATAGACTTTGGACTTAATCATACTAGTTTACAAATGATATACCATCATATAGGTAGGTCCACACCACCTTCTTCTACTCCTGAGACATCTAGCTACACATCTTATTTGTCTCTCATCTCATCTTCTTCTATCAATCATCATCAAACGTCTTCTAAATCTTCCACACCAAGTGAACCTCTTTATTCCAATCAACCCCTCGGTGGTTGATCAACAAATCATACCGATTGATATATTTTAGAATGAAGAAATAATCGGGCATTTATAGGGGCACATAAAGATATTCCTTTAGAATATTATGAGAAAGGATTCTCTTTAGACTTGAGGTGCCCGCATATTCTGAGAAAAATGTTTATTCCTTTTATCAAGAAATAGAGGAAGAGCCTCAAATCATGTAACTTGATCCTCCTCTTATTCTTCCATCTTCACATTCTTCATTAAGTGAGGAAACTCCCAAGTCTTACATTGATCCATGGCCTATCTTCTCATCACCCAATCACTCCTTTTCTATCATAATTCCTCAATCACAATCTCTTATGGGGTCAATGCCACGTAGCCCTTCATTTTCATCTAGGTGTGGGTAACCTTATAGTAGCCCTTCCTCTGCTATTTGTGGGACATTTTTGAGTATCCCACTATCTTCTATTCTTGGGGCACATCCAACTAACCCCTTGTCTTCTAGGTATGGATCACCCCCAGGTAGTCCATCATCTTCTATTCTTGGGCCACATCCTAGTAGCCCATTATCTTACATCTATGGGTCACGTCCTAGTAGCCCGTCTTCTTCTATTCTTGGGCCACATCCTAGTAGCCCTTCGTCTTCTATCTATGGGTCACGTCCTAGTAGCCCTTATTCTTCTATTCTTGGGCCACATCCTAGAAGCCCTTCATCATCTTCTATCAGTAGCTCACCTCCTAGTATCCCTCCTCTTCAATTCTTGGACCATATCCATTTCATCCATCACATATTTCTTCTATCAATGGTTGTGGCAAGCCCATGGTCATTTATCACATCAGTTATAAATGTCCACGTTCACTTTCTTCTCCTTCTCGGGATTAGACAAGTCACATGTTAGCTTATAAGAAACCCAAACAGATTTCTTAATCAAGCTCAGATCAAAACTGTAAAGATCTCTATAGCTCCCAACAAATCAAACAATCTCAAAATTCTAAATCAAGCGTGATTCAAGAATGCACATCAACGTAACCATCAAGTATGGTGCAAAGTGCATAAACCTCTGGATAGGGAACTCAAGCTCTCACATATGAAATCCATGTTTCAAAACAAATCACAGTCATTTATTGAGTGTGAACTCACCTCAATCATCGAGATTGGGGATAATTCACTCGATAAAAACGTGCCTAGTATCCTTATTAAGGAAGTCACAAACATTATTGTTGGATATTACCACATAGAGTGACTTTGTTAGTCCCAACCACTTAAAACTCTCAAAAATCTAAAAAAAAAAAATTCAAAAATACAAAAAATATTGAGAAAACACAACAAAAATCAAAGGTATAGAGATCAAACATTGCAATCGGGTATGTGTATACATGGATGTTTCTTTCTTACCTTCCTTACTATTTTTATGCAAGTCTCCCTATCATTTTCATCCCTTCGGTGATGTTTTGTTAGATTATTCACATGCATTTTGTTACATTTATCTCTATGGTATCCATTTGACCCTGGGTCTTCTATCACCATTGTCAAATTAAAGAATGACCGACCTCTTAGAGATCCTATCGCATTCACCATCTAATAAACTTGTTATGAAGAACTTTTGGACATATTTGTTGACACTAGCCAATGTCATCATCACAATCACTTCCACCTCCTTCCATCAAGCCATCAGTGGTTCTTAAACCCCTTGTCAAACAAATGATTTGAAATAAGTTTTTAGAAAGCTGAAAAAAATCAAAATCAATCAAAAATCAAAAGCTAAAAGCTACAAAGCAAAAACAAATTGATATATAACTCTCTTGGGGTATTTCCAATAATCTCTATCGGGGCTATGGACACCTAACTGGCAGTAGAGAAATGTTGTGATTAGAATCAAATACATCTCCGTCAGGGCTATGGATGCTTGATTGGTAGTGGAGCAATGTACGGCTATCCTTCCACCCTTCATTCACAAAATCACCTTTCAAAATCAATCATCCCTACACTTTGGCTAGGGTGTCTTCACTTGTTGTCTATTAAATCTTCCCTTCAAGAGGTAATTAAATTTCACGTGCACACACCGGATCTCTATGAGTAAACATGATTAGTATGTTACCAAGTGTCTTTTTTTTTTAACTTGTTCAGACTCTTACTCTAGTCCATATCTTGTCTCACCATTTATGCCTTTGGTTAATCACTTATTCATCACGAGGCTTCTAATTTGCATTCATATCATTCACATCGTTCTTCTACTTTGTTGGAACATCCATGTGTATAAGATTACTTTTTTTTGCCATGTTTTTAGACACCTTTGTCCCCTTTCACAAAAATAGTCTTCCACTTCCTTTCTATCATGTGCTTTTAGGCCAAAATACACTGCTGAAGGTCATCCTTGCTTCTTCCCAACACTTCATTGGTTTACGTCCACCATCATGTTGAACCTATCCATAATGTCCTTGGGTTCCACTTCTACCTGTGAAGAGTTTGCCTTTGAATACTCACACCTAATCACTTGGGAATTTTTACATCTTCACCTTTGTCATACACACGTGGCCTTATGCCCTTATACATCCCATCTATCGCTAGGGGAATCAATGTTTCCTCATCTTCCTATAAATAGTTTCAAAACTTTAAAAAATAATAAAAACATTCAAATATGTTTAAGAAAACTTCTAAAAATGGATCATCCTACAAAATGTTGCTCTTTGGTTCTCACCTGTCCATGTGCACGACTCGTGGATCATCTTGATCTACCTCCATCAACAAAATTTAGGCTACTTACTTCATCTCGTACTGGGCACAATGAGTTTCCTCGCATCAAGCCAGTAGTGCACATTGCATTTTCATTGGACCGAAGTGTCCTCCGTTTTCCTTTACATTTATCCTTGCTTGAGCACCATCATTAACCCTTGTCATTAATTCACACAGTCGGAATCGGAAGCTTGATAACAAAAACATCACATTATGTTTCTCATTAGTTTAGCTTGTTTACTTTCTCATATTGTATTACATTATGTATGTTTCATGGAGTTAGGCATCTTTTAATTTCTTGTATTGCATTAAATTTTGTATGTTACATGGAGTTGGTGTTTTTAGAAAGTGACATTTGTTCTCATATGGATTTTCATGTCATACTACACTTTTGTTCATTCTTTTTAATAAGGACCGATGATGAAGATCATTAGCAATATGATGAAAAATAAATTTGTTTAAAACGCACTAGATGGATGTTAGCTCATTCCCTCTTCCTCATACTCCTTTTCTTCTATATCCCCTTTCTTTTCTTCTTCGACACTATTTTTTTCTTCTCGTTCTCTTCGTCATATTCTTGATCATCGATCGAGTTTTTCTATCACCCCATCGATAATCGAGAGGGGGCATTCTCCATTCTACTCATTTTTCTTCTATCCCTTTAAAAAATTTCTACTTGTTTATGCTTGTCTACTTTCTTTGAAGTGACATCACTTACGCTCACCCCAAAGAGGGGAAAATGTAGACACCTAAAATATGCTTACACTTAGCATTTCATCCAATCCAATCAATTAACAACACTTCGTTAAATCCCCATACTTCACTCCACTCTCAGATGCCCATTTACGACACCTTCTTGGTCATATTCCTCCTATAATCAGCTTATTTGGCTAATATCTCTCTTATTAGCTAAACATTCCTCCTTTTGACCATTCAAAACCTCCCTAGTTCTCTCTAGACCACTTCTATTGGCTTCGTAGGCTATCTATCAGTCACAATTGGTTATCCAAACCCCTCCCAACTCTCAATGAGTCTCTAATCACTTGCTAATCAATTTTAACTAGCCTAATCATAGCTTAACTAAGCCTAAAGCATGTTTATCCTAATCTAATCTAAAAGTGTTTTTTGAGCTTTAGTCCCACATGCACCCAAATTCCAAATTCTCCCAAGTGGAAAACTATAAATACAAGGCTAAGCCTACCCATTCAAACACACAACTTTACATAAGATAAATCCAAAACAAGCCTAAGAAAGCTTAAGAGCTCATTTGCATTAGCCAAGCTAATAAGGCATTTGATCTTGGGTCATCCATTATTAAAATAGCTTCATCTTGCACCCATGTTAGGTTAGTAATGAAATAGCTAAACTTGGCCATGTAGCCATTTAGTGAGATTCATTAACCCTCATGGAGTAAACAACACACAATTTGATTTCTTAGGATCTATACTAGGTTCACTTTCATTAAGCTTTCATAGAGTAGAGAGTAGTATGCATGTTAGTTTTTGATGTTTTTGTCAAAGTTATAATGCTTTCATGTTAGTTTCTCTTGTTTAGCTCTAATCCTATGGTGCATGGATGAGTTAGCAAATCTTTGAGGTTCTTTAGCCTCATTCCATAGCTTTTTCCACTTTCCATTGCACACAAGGTGAATGTTAGCTTGCACCATGGGCTCATGTTTTCATTAGTCAACTTGAACCTACCAATACAAAAGTGTTGTTATACAACAAACTCATCTTCACATCGTAAATGTTGGTAGTTATTCTAATATTATCCATACTACCCTCGAACAAATTCCTTAATCGCATATACCACTTTTCAAGGTGCGCCTTGTGAATGGGCATCATGCTATCACAAGTGTATTTCTCAAATATTTTTGCAGGCAAGGGTTCTTCCTCTGGGTACTCCTAAATGAACTTGTCTACTACATGTAGTACCTCAATTTATGAGAACACAATGGCTAAGAGGACTTTACTAAAGAGAATCTTGTCTCCTTCCTATGCACTAGTGATAATTTCATCTGCAATGTATGCAGACAGATTGTAGATGGTGCCCTCTGATATTATTCTACAAACATTCAACCAAGACTTGTTTACTTGCATCCATCTTTCTTGCACATTGAGTTTTGTTACTAGGTGTGTGGCCATTCTCATTACTAGGTCTTGGATATCCCTGATATCAAAATACCTTGACCCCTTCTTGTACGCATACATGGCCACTATGTCCTTAATTGCTTCCTTGTTACATAGGTCATCCTTTATATCTTCTCCTTCATAGATAAGGCCTGTGAATTTTGAAATTAGCTAAGGGGTTATGCGCATCTTGCACCCCGTGAAGTGAAAGTGTTCTTCATGTACACGTAACATCGGCCACTAATAGAGGCACTCAAGCTTTCCAAATTAGGGTAGCTCATAGAGTTACAATAACCCTTCCTTCTCCAACTTCACTTTTACCTCATCGTTATATATGGGAAACCATCTCGGTGTCCTTTTGTTTGTTAGGTGTAGTAACTCCCGTGCCATTTCCTTATCTATTTTTTTGTGTGATGATTGTAGTCACTTACTATCATTTTTCTCAAATGGGATTCCCACTCCTTCCCAAGAAAAACTCCATCCGAGTACTGCATTTCTGCATACCACTCCTCATTGGTACTTGCAGTAGTCTCTTGTTGTTTTCCCTTTCCCTTGCCCTTCTTAAAGTGCTCACGCTAGTTTCTTGGGTTCCATTGTGTAGGTTATCACCGCACTTCAATGTTTCTTCCAAGATCTACTCTTCTATCTTTTCCAAGTTCAAATCTTGAACCCGCAAAGAATACTCTTTTCCAACCCTTGCCTCTAGCCGCTAAACCCCAACTAGAATATATTGTCACAAGAAGATGCTTCTCCATAACTTTCCCCATGCCTATGAATTACTTCTCCCCTAGTTTTCAGATCCCAAACTAGTCACCGCAGCGATTAAATTTATCCAATTTTTCTTCACACGGATCAACTCTAGAAACCCTCGTTCGTAAAAGCTCTTCCTTCCTTCTTTGTATTTACAAAGTAAATAATCAAGTGCCTAACCTTCTATTTATAGTTTTTCCTACTTCTTAACATTAAATGCTACCTTACCTACCATCGTAATTTAACACTTAATTTGGCTTTTTCACCAAATTCCAACTTTAGAGCTTTAACTCACACACCCAATCCTGTGTGGAAAATTCCCCAACCTTCTGGTGTGCAACCAATCCATCTTGACAGGAGACTCTTGTGTGTGCGTAACAGTAACTTGTCAAGGCACTTCTTCTATCATAATTTTTCTCTCACCTACCTCATGTTATGTTTGCACTTTTTCCTCTCTTATACGTGGATCCCCAATGTAGCCTTATCCTAACACCAACCATCCTTTTTCACCTTTCCTTGCATGTACTTCCTTCACAAGGCCATTCAACCAAGATTTCCAATGCAATCCTTCCTGGTGCTTCACACTTCAATTTCTTCCACCTTACTCCACCCCACACTAAAATGATGTGTGGTCCTCTACACAGTTACAACCTTCAAAAAGTAATGAGATTACTAGCACCCAAGGTGCAACACAAAACAAAAACGAGAAAGGGAAACACAAGAAAAGAAAAAACGCATTAAAGGAAATCATAAACTAGCGCAACATTGCCTTATTTACAAACACCAAGAAGACTTATTTATAGGAGGGCTTCAACCTACTCCCATTGAAGTGTCATAGCAATATTGTCCCATCAAGTGCTTGTAATCGGCATGCACCCGAATCAAGGATGTACGAGATGTTGTAGGGACCCGACCAAAATTTTAACTTCCCAGGATGGTGCAAAAACTTAGAATCATATAGTAAGAGCATCTACCTAACCTCAAACTTCTTGTTCTTAATGTGGCGATCATGCCATGATTTTTGCTCTTCTTTTTCTACTATTTTTATCCATTTGGCCAATGGTCACCTTTCATCCAAAGCTTCATTAATTTGCTAATCCTTTCTTCTAGTGAATTCTCATGAACTAGCCCTCCGCATGCGCTATGTAGATAAAGTAACATGAACTCAAACCGGCATGACATCCTCCATGCCAAACACCAATTGAAATGGTGTGGGTTTTTTCAACCTTTTATAAGTTGTCCTATAAGCCCATAATATGGTTGATAGCTTGTCATCCCAATCTTGTCTTCGACATCACAAATCTTTGTCGTGGTATGACTCAATATTTTGTTAAATGGTTCCATTTTCTTGTGGGTGATAAGGTGTAGTTTTGTGATGAGTCACCATGAACTCGATAACTGGGATCCTCATGGTATCATTCAAGAAATGTGTACCCCTATCATTGTTTAAACTTAAAGGGCATTGATACCTCGTGATAATTTTTTCTCACAAAAAAATTGTTGTTGTAGTTGTTTTACACCTTTAGTTGGGGCAACCTCTACCCACGTTGTAAAATAGTCCATGCAAGTGATTACATAGCATGATCCAATCCTACACATTACTAGTGCAATAGGGCCTACAAAGTCTATTGCCCATATCTCAAAAGGTTCGGTGCTAGGGATAGGGTGAAAATGCATTTCATCTCTCCGTTCTAGCTTGCCAACATGTTGACAATGGTCACACGATTTACAATAATCCTTGCAGTACTTATATAGAGTTTCCCACCACAATCATGCCATTAATATTTTACATGTGGTGGCATCACCTGCATAATGTCCACTTGCACTTCCTCTATGTGCTTTCACTATGATGGTGAAGTGCTCATGCTCTAGTACACACCTACCAAAAACTTCATCATTTCCTAGTTTGTATAAGTCACCACTGATCAACATGTCGGGCGCGACGCTTATGGCTAGTTGCTTTTTCTCTAGTGTCTTCATCCCTAGTAGCACCATACCCATTTTAAGGAAAACAGTAATATCCTCCAAGCCTGAGGGTGTGCATCGTAACCTAAATAGCTACGCATCTCGACATGGTATCTTCAACGCTTTACGTGTCCTCCATCGAATCAATCCTATACAAATGGTCGAGTCCGAAATTACTTTTTCCTAGTTTGACAACCACCGTGAACTCGAACTCTTGGAACAATAGTGCCCACCGCCATATGTGTCATTGTAGAAACGAGCTTGTTCACCAAGTATTTCAATGCCATATGGTGAGTGTAAAATATACAAAGGGTTAGAACAAATACTACCTGAATTTATGAAGCGCGTAGATCATCGATAATGCCTTGCACTCAGTCGTAGTATAATTCTACTCTGCTGGTGTCAACTTCTTGCTTGCAAAGCATAAAGGATGATCAACAATCCCTCACCAAGATGTGCAAGTACTCTTCTGATGGCATTCACTGATGCATCCACATGAACATGGAAAGGCTTATCCCAAGAAGGGAAATGTAGGATGGGCACGGTGATAAGCTAATCCTTTAAAGTGTCAAATGCCTTCTATTGTGCCTCTCCCTAATGAAAGGCACTCTTATGTCTAAGTAACTCTTCTAAGGGTGCAAAAATCTTGGCATATCCCTTAATGAACTTCTTGTAGTACCCCATATGCCCAAGAAATCCATGCACCGTGCTTTGACTAGTAGGTTCCTTCAATCCCACAATTACTACAACTTTGGCAGGATCCACCAGTAAGCCTTCTTTGTATATGATGTGTCCCAACAGGGTCCCAAATGGGGTAGCAAATACACACTTCTTGATGTTGAGGGATATCCTCAACTACCGACACCTTTCAAACATCAATCTTAGATTGTCACAATGGTCCTTGACAGTCCATACATGGTCTAATCATCAAGGTACACCTAGAGAAACTTGTGGATGAAGTCCTGGAAGGCCTACACTACAATGCGTGAGAACATAGCAGGTGCATTATTCAACCCAAAAGGCATGACCGTATAGGAAAAAATTCCCCACTTGGTGGTGAAGGTTGTCTTTCTCTAGTCTTCCTTTGCAATCCTCACCTGGTGATAGCCTGAGAACCCATCCATGAAAGAGTAGACTTTGTGCCCTGCCACTCCTTCCAATATTTCTTTAGTGAATAGGGTTAGGAAGGGATTAATGACACACACTACATTCAGATCCCTATAATCAACACATATCCTTATCCTTCCATCCTTTTGATACTAATCACCATTAGACTTATCCATTCCGACTCTTCAACAACTTCAATAATACCTAATGCTATCATTTTATCTATTTCCTCCTTGACCTTCATGTGCATATTGGGGTTCATCCAGTATGGTATCTTCCTAACTAGGTGCACACCTTCCTTTAGATTTATCCTCATCTCCCCCAAGGAATGGTGGATGCCTTTAAGCTCATGATACCTGCGTGTGAATAAATCCTCAAAATCACGTAAAATATCAATGATCTTGGAGACTTCCTTCTCTGACCAATAGTCTCCGATTATAGCCTCCTTAGGCTCTTTATCTAAGGTGATGTTAACCTTCTTTGTCTTTAAAGGTTCATGATAGGTGCGCACTCATTCATCATAACTATCTAACACCTCACACGTCCCTACCGAATGGTCAACATCCAAGTTTTCCATTTCTTCCCCATCAATAACATACACCATCTTCCCTTTTTATTTTTCCATACATGTGTGCTCAAACTATATTTCTTTTGTTTCTTCTTCCTCAAAGCATGCCTCTAGGCTAGGTTCACCTAACAAGTCCAGTAGCCTATCTTGTCTTTGTGGCGCCATCTCCAATGGTAAGGCACTAGAAAACATGAATCACCTTATCTAAGAAGGGTTTTTACTCCGATACTTGAATGTTTGAATGAGATCAACCACTAACTCTTGCCAATTCCCTATCTAGTGGCATGTCTCAACATGAATGTACCATGTGCACGCACAACCTTGCTATGTGGAATATAACTTGTGAACCCATAATAAAGGTGGCAATGCTTCGTACTTCAGATCTAGGCTATCTCAAATGCTTGGATATGGAGGGAAGTAGTCTTTTTACCATGGTATTCTTTTATAGCCAAGGGTGCGTTTCTTCTATGAAAACCTTACAGAGAAGGAAATTCTTACCTCGCGCCATTCCAAGAGATTTTCCCGATGCATTGCCCACCAACACGTAATAGTTTGAAAGTAGGACATAACTTAACATCCCCCTTCGTTCATTTTCCTCCTTCCATTGAGCTTCCATCTTCTATAAAAATACCTCAGGTAAGGCTCCTCCTGAGTACTTAGGTAGCTCCTTTCTCCCTAGGCATTGGATTGTATCTGCCTTTGTCACCTTTGTTATCGATCCTCTCAAATGTCATCCGATTAACTCATAGGTCCCATGCACCCAATTATCACATGCTAGACTAGTGGTGTCACTTACCGACTGAGCATCCTCAAACTGGATAACTCTATCGGTAGGATGGATTATCTCTAGGTCTCGAATAGAATGCACATAAATCGATCAAGGACCTCTTCTCCTAAGGGCTCTGTGTATGGTGCCGACTTCCCATCTACAAGGGGAATGATAACCCTTTCTTCCTCATTCTCAAAGCTGATGTACCCCTTATTGAACCGCAGTCAACATTATTCTTATAACACCATGGGCACCCAAGTAATGCTGGGAAATTGTCTACCTCGGTGAGCACCAAGACTTCGAAGTCCCTAGTAAACTTAGCCCCATGAATGGTGATATTTGCATCCTTTAACACACCAATCGGAATTTCCTTCATTTTTTTTCCATATACAACACATTCGTAGATGGATGAATGTGACCTTCCCATCGATGCCATAGATCCAAGGTGAGAACATTGACCTTCGTGCTCGTGTCAATGAGGATATTACGAAGGATCCATCCATCCATGACCGTATTTAACATTATCTCCCTATCATAGTCAAGGTTGTGAGGGGGAAGGTTTACATGCAAGACTTGCCTCTCACACTCTTCTCTGGTACATGGTACCTTCTCTCTCAACCATGCTGCTAGTAAGGGAATAATATTCTCTTGCCTTAGCATCTTACACACTTCCTTAACCTCATCCATGTCCTTCTACGGAGCCTCAACACTTCTCCTATGCTCCTGCTACCTAGAATGCTCCTTAAGACACTGGATTTCTCCCTGTAAGCTCCTTATAATGTCCATAGTTTCTGGTATACCTCCTTCTGATGGGTAGGGTCTAGGTACTTCCCATGCACAAATTCCTCTCTTGAAACTAAGGTTATTTTCCTTGGTATTTCCTTTGTGCATGTGGCCTTTGCTCTTGTTGTTACCATGCGGAGTTCCAAGCTTGCATCATGTGTCACCTGTAACATCCATTGTGTGTCCGCCTTCATAATGCTTAGCATTACAGTGCCCTTGTCTTTCCGGTGCTACTAATTCATGTGCTCAAACAACTCATGGCACTCCTCGTACTTTTCACCTTTTCTTAGATTGTTTCTTTGAAGGGTTGATGAAATAGATAGGGTAACAGGCGTAGGAGGAATACCTATTCAAATGTCGGTTGATGGGTTTTGCACGTGTATGACTTTTGAATCCAAACGACCGATCGTGAGAGCTTCCTTTTGGCTAGGAGGAACTACTTGTAATGAAAACAAGACCACCAGAAGGAATTAAACAATATGGGTAGTGAATTGCCTAGCGTGAGCTAGATCCAGGAAGTATGATACTTCCTAGATGGTTGTCAGTCCATTGTTTTAAACAAATTAATGTTGTAAACAAATTAAATCCTATTGTTATTTTAAAATGATTTAGGTATCTCACTTAAAACACAATAATAAAAATAGATCTAATCTAACAGGCTAAGCTAGAATAGAATCCAAAGGTCAAATGGTTGGTTCTGGGTTCTGCAGGTCTGATAAAGGTCTCGGGTAAGTCACATGTGAGTGAGGGTGAGGTAAAATTAGGTGGGTAGGTCTTTGTTTAAGGTTGTGTGGGAAAACATAGAGACCGGCATCGGTCAGGGGTGGCTGACATCAGTTAGGTATAACCAACGCCGATTATTGTGAGATTTGGAAATGTCACAGAACAGGGTTTTGGTCTCCTTTGTGATTGCACAAAGGATTTTGGTTGGTTGGGACGAGGTAATGGGTGACTGGAGTAGGCTTTTATGAGGTTTTAATGGGCCTATGGAGGTGAATATGTTGGAGAAGGTCAATAGGGAGCAAGATAAATAATGGGTGATAAAATAATGGTGAAACAAAATAAACCGGATAAGTATGATGTTATACTTGGATTTCGTTCCTGAAGGTCTGTGTATGAAGGATGGAGGTGCTGATGATGGGTTTGAAGGCTGCAAGTGATCACCAACTAAAGAAAATATTTTGCATGGGCTGCATGCACACTCCTCTTTGCTTGGATAGATCATAATGTGGCTAGGATGGCTGTGTAGGAGAAGAATGCTCAATCTCCTTCCTTGGATGTGAGTTTTCGCTAGAATTGGCTCTCTGAAGATGCGTTATCTCTCTGAGATGTATTCTTGCTCGTCAAATTTCTTGCTTCCAACTTCCAAATTCTAAGTTCCAAGTTCCAACCTTGAGAATAAGGTTGTTTTTGGGTTAAAAGGGGTAACCGACGATGGTCCGTCTTAGCGTGACGGTTAGGAGTAACCGGTGTCAGCCAAGGTGGGATTTCCTAGGTTTACCAAACTTAGGGAGATCCTCCTGATTTTCTTAGATCTCATGTCGTTATCCTGTGGATTAGACTCGGAGCCTCTTGTGAGCATGCGGGAATGTGGTTAGAGGGAATGTAGGCATTGATTTTTAGGGTTTGGGTAAGTCTTAGTTAGTTATGGTAACTTGCTAAGAATAGGTCTTAGGTTGAGTTAGCTTGGTGAGGTGTCTAAGTGAACTATATGTGTAGATATTATTTAAATAAGATATTTAAATAATAAATATAGTGAGGATAAAGCATTAATTTAATTTAATTAATTAAATTAATATTAGTGGGGTGAAGGGGGTCATGGATAGGTAAATGTAATGAAAGGTGCTTATCGTCGAGGAAAAGGGGAGTGTGACCTAATTTTAGTGTCTATATTTTTCCTGCCCCTTTTTGTTGTGTAGCTTGTATTGGTAAGTGATCTTTGATAAAAATAAGATGTGGTTACCCCATATGAGGGTGAAGGTGATCCCCCTCAAACTAGGTGAACCCATGAGGCAAGGTTGAAGTGGTGAGTGGTTTGATAAAAGGTAAATTGTGGGAAAAGGCAAGTGGGAAAAGGAAAAAAGGGTGAAAGGTCTACTCGGGTGATATAGGTAATGGGTCGGGGTCAAAGTAGCAGCTTGATAAAATGCACGCACACATATACATTATAAAGACACTACCGGGTTGAAGAGCGGGAAAACTCTACATCATCTAAGGTCGATAGGTTTATCCAAACAAGGTGAAGTGAATCGGTATCCAAGGTATAGGATAAGGTTGGAAACACAACATAGGTTAGGTGTAAGAATGTTTAGGTATGTCCCAGTACACCAAAGGTAGGGTTAGGATAAACGGTCACGGCAATAGGCTAGGTAAGGTCATTGGGTTGGGTCAATCAACACGGGTATCGAGTGCCATAAGGTATAGCAGAACACATGAGTTCAAAGGTCACTAGAGATGGTCTAGGGCCAAATATCTAGTCATGGCACGGCACATGTAAGGCCAAGGTAAGGGTAAAATAATGAGTCCCTAAGGAGGAAAAATAGAGGTAGGAAGTGATGAGGTTAGGAAAGGTAAGATAATTGGTTGGGTAAAGGTATGGGGTAAAAAGCAAGGTAGAGGGTGGGGTAAAATGGAAAAGTAAGGGCAATGTGTAGGTAAGGGTGACTGATGGTGGTCAGGCCATAGATGTCAGATAGGAAAAGCGGTGACGGTAGGTAGGGCACGAGACCGATTCTAGTTGAGGGTAACCATCATTGGTTAGGTTGGGTTTGGTATAAAAACAAAAAATCCACGTTTGGATTATTCATTTGTGATTTTTGAAGTGAAGAAAAGACAAGAAAGAGAGAAATGTGAGAAAAGCATCCGAGAGGAAATGGGATAGTGAGCTGGTAGTGTGAGTTGACGGTGGTTGGGTTGGTTAGTAGTGGGTCCATGAGATCTTAGCGAGGGATTTGATTGGTTGGAGTGTGGGTAGATATTCGGTGATGGCAGAGGTGGGAGAGGGATCGGGTGGACCACCAACATAGTGGCCAAACATGCCACCGAGACGGTGGTAGTGCGATGAGGTAAGCGCCGAACTCTTTAATGTTAATTAGATAGAGTAGAGGGTGTAAGGGTTGTTTATTTTTGGATTTGGGTGGTTTTTGTATTTTGTGGGTGGGAAAAAAGTTAAATTGGGTATGGGGAAAATGGAAAAAAAGGGGGGAGGGTAGGAAATTGGATAGGTGGGGTGGGTAGGGGTTTTGGGGTAGTGTAGGTCAGTGTAGGTGGGGTAAAAGGGATAGGTGGGAGGGTTTACAAAAAAGGGGGTTTGGGAAGTCGTGGATTTTTCCATGATAGTGACCGGTGTCAGTCAAGCTTGGTCGGTGTCGGTCGGATAGAATGGGTCGATCACCTAAAAGATGACCCGATGCCAGATACGTGGTAACCGTGGTCGGTCAAGTTGAATTGGTATCAATCACCAAATAGGTGACCGATGCCGGTTTAAGGGTGACTGGAGTCGGTTAGGATGAACTAGCACCGGTCGGGATTTTAGGCAAAAGGGTCCAAAAAAATGATGTAGGTTAGGTGGTTGAGATGGGTAAGGTAAAAATAGGGTGGTGGGAAATGATAAGTGATGAATAAGGTCATTAGAAAGGTAGATTAATGTTGTGCTTGGATTGGATGTAGGGTCGATCATAGTTACACATGCGAGACAGGGTTCCGCCACTATTGGTGACATTGTGTGGCCTAGCGAGCCCGTTGGAGCTGCAGCATGTGGAGGCAGTGGGCTTGAGTGGTATTTGGTGCTACCAACATGTTGTTCGGCATCCTAGTTTGATGGTCACACTCATCGATAGATGGGATACCACGACCAACACGTTCCACCTTCTGACGGGTGAGATGACTATCACCCGAGGCACGTGTTCAGATTTTAGGTTACCCATATTGGGGCCCATGTGTATTCTATCTCCTCTGAGGCCTCAGAGGAGCTAATCAGGATAGTATTTGGTGAGGGGGCAGCGAGAGGCTGAACTTCCATAGTGCCGGTTTGAGTTATGGCAGAGATGTACCTAGCCGTCCTGGATGAGATGAGGCTAGTAGTTTTATTGATAGAGGTAGTGTGCTACTATGCACCTTTGCTCTGATGTAGAGGGTGGATACTTTCCCCACTCAGCGATGGGGGTGCTCCACGATATGATGGTGCATAAGATATAGTTTTCACAGGCACCAACATTTTAGTGCAACTATACTCTAGAGTTGTGGGTGTATGGGCGATTGTGGAGGTTCAACTGTGTTACTCATTTATACTACATTGTTGGGCCTAGGAGCACATAGCTATGTGTTGACCTATAGGGATGCCACAAGTAAATGCATTCCCACCAAGATGTGTGCGCTTGGGCTCTGGAGATGGGTGTCGGTTGTAGGAGAGAAGAGGTCAGATAGGCCGACATATGATGTGGCCTATTTTCGGAAGTTGTTGGAGGGGTTGTTTAGAGTGGACATTATTTGGAGGCCATATGTGGGATTCCCCTCATATAGGCACATGCATGATGAGCTAGCTAAGCTCCAGCTAGAGAGGGGGATATAGAGTCATCGTCTTCAGGAGGATGAGATGATCCTGGTCGATAGGGTCCGGCGGTAGTTTGGACATATAGAGATATTCTCCGCCCTTCCCACAGTATCGGAGAGATGACGTGGAGAGGCCTCTCCCTCTACCATAGCCTATAGTGCCTACTATAGGAGAGGAGGAGAAGCTAGTGGATCAGCGGATTGATGACACCAGATGCACAAATAGGTATAGGAAGTGGTGGGTGGCTCAATTATGAGCCATACCACCTAGACTAGGGAAACCAAATTTAGGCTCTAGTGACATGGCATAGAGACACCCTACAAGGGTAGGTAGTGATGCTGATCACGTAGATAGGTATACTATGATGCACTGGGAGGGTCGGGAGGCAGAGGTAGCGAGGCTATGGAGTACAAGTGGCAGGTCACAATCCCAGATGGTGGATGGAGAGGTGGAGGTGATGGAGGAGATGGGGATAGAGATGGTCAGGTGGCAACCCTACAGGCTCAGGGGGCATGATTATAGGGTCATTTGGCTATAGCCCAGACACATATTGGGGTCTTACGAGGCCTAGATATAGGCACGCGATAGGGGAACCACCATAGGGGAGGGACAGAGCCACCACCATAAAGCGCGAGTAGATGGTCCCGGTTCATAGGCTAGCGCAAGGGATCATACAGGGCCAAGACCTATGGAAAACCACGAGACCATGCCTATATCTAGGTTACAGGATGCCCTAGGTGAGGTGCGATACTATCAAGACTAGCTCATGGCAGCTAGGATAGACTTCCTCTCATATGGAGAGTATAAGGCACAACAGAGTCCAAGTGAGAGGACGAGATCCCACACACATAGTGTGGAGAGCACAGGAGGTTAGTGAGCTCCGAGGCTTGATCAGGGTGAGGCCACCAGTGCACGGTGACTAGAGTGAGGTGATGTGCCAGCAGGGGCATAGGAGGCCGAGGGTGCAGGGGACATAGAGATGGAGGACATCCGGTGAGATGTCTGATATGCGGCCACCCTGATTTTTGATGTATAGTAGTGATTATTTTTTATATATATATATGTCAGCCTGTGTGTTGAAGATTTTTGTATTTTTGATCACATACCAGCCTACATGCCGAAGACAGTGAGGATGTATGAGTGATTTTTGTATATTGTGAGCATATACCGGCTTGCGTGCAAAGATTTTTTGTATTGATTCATTCATTCTTTGTGTATATATGAGACCGGCCTACATGCCGATGACATTTTGTATTGTATATCGGCCTGCATGCCAACATTTTGGAGATGATGGCCATGATGAGATAGGCATGTATTTTGAGATACACATTGATTGATTTATACGATGAGATTCATGGTATGTGGTGATGTGTTAATATGTTTATGAGATATTGGTTTTATGGCTTGTGTTAGATGAGATATGGATTTGTTACTTTGATATGGATGGAAAGGAGGTGAGTTAGGCATGATGGAGTTAGGTTAAGCATGGATCGAGTTAGGTTTGGTTAGGCATGGATCGAGTTGGTTTAAGCATGGATTGAGTCAGGTTAGTTTAGGCATGGATGAGTTAGGTTGGTTTAGGCATGGATTGAGTCAAGTTGGTTTAGGCATGATTCATTATGGTTTGCAATGAATGATACTATGGGTCATATGTGAAATGTTGTATAATCTATGCATAGTGATGATAGAGAGATGGTAGGTGTAACAAATGTATAAAATGGTAAACAACTTATTATGTATGTGGCTTAATTTCCAATTTTGTTAGAAAAGAGGAACTAAGTGAAATGTGGGGTAAATGGTGAGTTAGGCATGGTTGATGAATTGTTTAGGGTAGAGAGTGGCCGAGCTAACCTCCAAGGGCCCCATGCCCTCAAAGTGTTGCTACCTACATAGTCTTGGCAAAAAAGGGACCTTAGGCCGATGTAGTTCTCCCATGAGCTAGGGAAAAATATGAGAATGAGTTGGTAGGTTTTTGGGCATGTTGTGGGTTTAGTTTTAATAGGTGTGGGTAGATTATAGGTAAAATGATGTAGGTGAAGGTGATTATGGAGAAAGGGAGGATTACCCCAAAGGTAAGTGGTGAGGACCAAGTCTTGTATAAGGTAATCAAAATGTAAACAAAGATGGTTAAAAGATAAGAGGGGGCAATAAAGCCACCTAATTGGGTAGGATCATACCGAGTAGATCATACCGTGAAGGGGGTGATGAACACAAGATCCGAAAGGCATTGCATGATTAACTATTCTATAGTGAAAGTAGTCACAAGATCACCAAATGTCAAAAGTCCAAGATGTCCCTTGAGGTGATTTAGGAAATGAGAGTGGAAATGGTAAGGTGGGTGAAAGGTAGTTAATTGTATATGTTTGGAGTGACAGGTCTTTTGGGCAAGAGGTTTGAGGTCACAATGGGAAAGTCCATGACTAAAAAGTTTTTGTTTTGATAGAATGATCGATGTGGGAAGTCTATATGGGATAAATAATATGGTACTCCTTGAGGTCTTCATGAAGCTGATCGATGTGGGAAGCTTCGGTTTCTCTCATTTTTTTTTGAAAGCTTCACATAGTTGTCCTTGAGGGAGAAGTCTATTTATAGTAGCAATTTGGTCAAGAGGAAGATGTCCTTTTGAGAGAGTCATTTTTTTATATTAGAAGTTTGAATCAAGGAATTTGGTCCCATTGGAGGTCTTTGAAATCATGGACAAGACCAAGGTGAAGGATAGGACTCTTGTTCAAAAGGCGAGGTGGAATGACAATGGGATCTCATCTAAAGGTAGATGAAAAGTATCCATGAGAATCATGCTATGTGTAGTGCCATGGAACACATATTCAAGAGAAGATAACAAGTGACGGGTACTCACACATGATCCTTGTTTAATCATTAGGGAGGTGTATAAAGTGGATAGCACTCAAGGGATAAGCATGTAAAGAGACAAAGGGTGAGGTAGGACAATGAGTCAACAATAGAATGGTCAAAGATGCAATGTGTTAAGGGGCTTAGGTTTGGGTTTACCCTCAAGTGAGGACAAACGATAAGCACCCAATCCATAGGTATGAGTTACGATGTATGGTCCAAGCCAATTAGGAGTGAATTTTCCCCGTTTACTTTTTTTTCGCTTTGTTGATTTTACGTTGGTTGAATGATCCATTGATTTTCTAATAACTCTATTTTTGTACGTGGTTATGAAAGTCATCATCATGAAGCATGTCATGGACAGTGGGAAGACATCGAGATTGATTTACGTGATGTGAAAAGGGTGTGGTCATAGATGCGAAAACCCATTCCAGAGAAGGCCAATCCTTCCCAAAGATTGTCACAATTTCATGAGAAGCAACCTATAGATTCTATGGCAGATTGTGGGTAATAATGATGAAGGTTGAAGGCAACACAAAATGTTTTATTTTTGTTGTTTTCCATTATCAAGTGATGAAAGAGGAACACCAAAGCAACAAATGATGTGATGGTTAATGAACTCACATATTTTCTCAAATGATGAGTGGTATGGAAATTTGTTGTTGACATTTCACACAATGCTTGACATAATCACAACAATCATGGTTAAGGGTTAAGGGTCGGCCATTAATAGCCTAGGTGAAAGAATACGCTTAGCAACATCAATAAGGCCACTAAAGTGACCTTCACATATGCCATCATAAACCTCCTTAATGGTATAAGGAATTTCAGAACTTGTGAGGCATCGTAAGAGAATACCATCAAAGCCATTCTTATAGAGGAATCCCCCTAGGATAACGAAATGGGAGACCTTTTTAAGGAAGGCGCGTTGTTTGTTATAGTTGATATCAGGAGGTAATATGGAGAGGGAAAGGTAGTCAGAGTATTGTTTATAGAAAAGGTCACTCAAGTCAGGGGTGTCATTTCCGATTGAGTAAACATCATGAGGTAAATAAGAAGGTGAATGGAGGCATTATACGGTGACAAATATTTTGGAATCGGCAGGGGAAGCGGGTATTTGGGAAGCTAAGCAGGCCATGGTATCTGTAAATTTTTGGTTGAATGTGGGATGGTTTGAAGGGTGTAACAATCAAAGGTGGTCAAAAGTATGTCTACATGATGTTTATACTTTTGAAGTATCTCATTACGACATTGGTACATACCATTGACTTGGTTTATGACCAATTGTGAATCACCAAAGATGTGGATTGATTTGACATCTAGGGCATAGGTGGCCTGGAGACCTAGTATGAGTGCTTCATACTCAACAATATTGTTGGTGCATTCAAAGTCTAGTTTGAAAGATAAAGGCATGGGTTCTCCATCTAGAGGAATGAGGATAACACCAGCCCTACCCCCATGCTGACACTTGGAACCGTCGAAGAACATTGTAATTTGTAATACGTCTAGGAGAGGGTAGTAATGGATTCATCGGGAAATTCAAAATTAGAGGGTTGGTCTTTGGAAATAGGTGTGTCAGCCAGTTGGTTGGTGATAGCTTGGCCCTTAATGGACTTTTGGTGAATGAATTTCAAGGTCAAGATTAGTTAAAAGCATAAGCCATCGTGCGGCATGTTTATTTTGATAAGGTTTGGCGTACATGAAGTGTAAAGGATCGGTGTTGGTCACAACATAGGTTTTGTGGTTGAGTAGATAATGGTGGAGTTTGGTGGCAACAAAAACTAAGGCTAAACACAACTTTTCTGGATGGTTGTATCAGGTTTCATAGTCCAAAAGAGTATGGCTTATGTAATAAATTACCTTCTCCCTGTGTTGTTCATCACGATGAGCGAGCATGGCTCCCAAGGAATGATTGGTAGCTGATATGTATAGGTAAAAAGGTTGATCTTATTTAGGTGGAATGAGTATGGGTGGTTGGAGAAGGTATTGTTTTAGGGCCTCAAAATCTTTGTGACAATCATCATCCCATTTAAAGGAGACATCCTTCCTAAGAAGATGATGAAATGGTTGACACCGATCAGATAATTGTGAAATGAAATAGTGAATGGAATGCAATTTACCTTGCAAGCTATGAGTTGTTTAAGGTTAGTGGGTAGAGGAATTTCTAGAATGGCCTTGACTTTATGGGTCAACTTCTATACCATGGAGGGAAACAATAAATCCCTAGAGCTTTCTGAGAGAACCGTGAAGACACACTTTTTAGGTTGAAGGCAGACATAATATTTAATGAGGCGGTCAAAGATGGTTACGAGGAAAGTGAGGTGTTTGGCACGACATTTAGATTTTCCCAAGATATCATCACGTAATCTTCCAATATGTGATACATGTATGTATCATGGAATATGTAAGTCATAACACGTTGATATGTAGCACCAACATTTTTAAGGCCAAAAGGCATGAGTCGATAGCAAAAGGTTCTTTAAAGGGTAATGAATGTAGTCTTGTGTGATCTTAGAGGAAAGAAAAATTTGGTTATAACCGAGAAACCATCCATGAGTGAGAGCATCTTGTGACCAGTGGTGAGGTCAACCAGTTGATCAATACCAGGCAAGGGAAAGTTGTCTTTTGGGCAGGCGAGGTTGAGGTCATGAAATTCCATGTAAATGTGGAGTCCCCCTGTTGCTTTAGTAACAGGGAAAATGTTAGAAATCCAATGAGGATAATCAATGGGTAAGATGAAGGAAATGGAAAGAAGGTTTAAGTTCTTCTTTGTGAGAGATCAATGCGAGGATGCATTTTCCTCAACTTTTTTTGATAGGTTTGGCATCACGAATGGTTACAATATTGTGGAACACTATGGTGGGGTTAATACCAGGCATGTCTACATAAGAACAAGTGAAAGTGTGGTTATGATCTCGGAGAAAAGAAGTGATGGCTTCCTATTAAGTAGCATCTAAAGATTATCCAATCTTTAGGTTTGTGCGGGTCATCCGAGTATGAATGTTGATCTCGATAGTCGATTCATTCAACATGGTTTGTGTCTTAGAAGGTAATGACCGATGAATATATGAGTCCTCTACACCAAGGTAGGTGAGTATGGATTCATCATCTGACATTGAACGGTGTTAATGGTAGGTGTGTCATCATCGATCATCTTAGGATACAGGAATGGGAGAGTGGAAGGGGCTTCGCCTTCACATTGATAAGTCAAAGGCCCCAAGGAAATGGTGTTTATGAAAAAAAAAAGTTAGGAGGGATAGATTTAGGATCCATCGACTCCGTCGGTAAGGGTGGTGATGAAGGTGAAGAAGGGCTAGGGTCTCAATGAGTTCAATGTGGGCTGTTTGGTAGGAGGTTCGGGAAGCCGATACCACTACGGTCATTATGTTTACGGGTGGTACATGGAATAATGGTATGGCAGCCTTGCTCGTAAAATCCAAAACCAAAACCCTTCCACGCATAGTAGTGTAGGAAGGTGTGGGCGAAATGGTGATTGGTAAGTGATTGGAAGTCAACAAAAAATGGGTGGGGTTGTGATGGTGGTTCAAGTGTGTAAGTGGTAGTATCAAGTCCCCATAGGTGAGACTAGTATGAAGATGAGGAGGACCATAAAGGAGGAATTCTCCTATATGGTGATCATAGCGAGGGTGTTGGTGAAGGCTTCCATACTCATGCGGAGTAAGGAATGTGTTGACACTATATAGGTGGTACTCCCCCAGAGTGAGGCATTGAAAACACCTTCTAAGGGATTAGTGGTTGGTATGTGGGTAGCTGGTATGGATGATGTGTCGGAGGTCGATGCGGAGGTGGAGTTAACAGATTGGGTAGCTAATGGGTCAGCCATGGAGGTTATAGCAGCGGTAGGAATAGAGGAGGTATGTGTGGTGAAAGTAGTGGCTATACTAGTAGGTGGAGGTGTAGGTGAAGTGGTATTGGTTGGAGGTAGATGGCTTGACAAGTATGAGCACATCATTGGGTCGGTAAAGCATGTTACATGTTTTGAAAGGTGATGGGTCAATTTGGAATGGTATAAGTGTGTCCCTTGTGTTCAAACTTTACACAATGATGCAAAGTGGAAGGAACACAACCCATGACATGGATCCAAGGTCTACCAAGCAACAAGTTATATTGGAATTCCCCCTCCAAAACATAAAACAATTATGGAACAGTGCGGGGCCCACGTGAATGTGAAGGATGACAGTGCCTAGTGTGGAGGTGATAGCATCATTGAATGAACACAACATGACCGGATGTTTATGCATGTAATTGTTAGGTATGCACATTTGAGAAAATGCATGGGATGAAATGATGTTAATGCTAGTGCCTCCATCAATCATCACATGGCATACCCGTATGTCATCAATGTGGACAAGATGAAGAGGGTTGGGTCTAGGTCATCATTTTGGTGTGGCACAATCTCTTCCTCTGAGAAGCTAAGGGAGGCCACTTGGTGAACAAGGTGAGGTGAGGATGAAGGTGGTAATTTTGTGAGAGAGGCTACATGATGGGGTGTGATAATGGAGGCTACGGGTGTAGGGTCATTGGGTAAAACCTCAATAGATTGAAGAACCTCCATGAGGGCTTGACGATGGGATTCCGAGGTTTGGATGAGGTCATATAAGGACATTTTGAGGGGAGATTGGTGTTTTTGTGAGCATGGATAATGTGTGACGCCATTAGAAATGGGGTATGTGGGGCCGCAGATAGTGATTTTAGGTATGGGTGCAGATGGTATGTTGGGTATAGGATTGGTTAGTGGGTCAGTTACCTTTTCTTTTCCCTTATGTGCACATGTAGTGACGTGTACCATGTTGATTTGAGGAAGTTGTCAAATGGAGAAGGTGTAGGGTAAGTGGTATAATGACATGAAGGGCAAAAACCTACTAGAGGAGAAAATCCCTGTGAGGTCAATTGGGTGCAACGACATTTGGGTGGTGGCGTGGCAAGTTCTCTGATGTGAACCATGTTAATTTCAAATTTTGTGTGTGGCTCTAGAACAATGAGAGGGTGGAGGTTGTGGTTGTTGAGTGGGAAGCGGTGTGGGAATGGGTGTAGGTGAAGTAGGATCCTCATCGAGAAGGTCATTTGTCATCAAAGTTGGTTTCCGGTGGACACAGATTGGATAAGGACGGTTTTCAAGGCCTTGTAGTTCTCCACATCATGCCCTGGCACACGATGGTATGCACAAATTTTAGTATCATCAAACCCTTTTGGCTTGGGTTTGAGGGGGTCATAAGGTCGGAGTGGTGGTAATGTGATAATGAAGTCTCCGAGGAGGTTGGTTAAAATTTGGGCATAAGACCCTCGCTAGTGGATCACAATGGGAAGTGAATGTGGGTTTGGGTGTAGGTGTGGTTGATTATCGGGAATTATTTTTGGAAGAGTAGGAATGGGAGTGATGGGTTTAGGAGCTGTGGTTTGAGGTATTGGTCGATGTGTTTTGGGTAGGGGTTTAGTAGATGGACAGGTAGGAGGGTGTGGGGTAGTGGGGTCTTGTTTTTGGGTTCCACCTTCTTGGGTAAAGGTGATGTGGGTGTACGAGGTCTAGAAGGAAAAGCAGATGGAGGAAGAGGGTGAGTTACCCATGGGGATAATGGGGGTGCTATGAAGGTAGATGATGTGGGTCATACTTGGGGTGTGAGGGACAATGACTAAAGTGTAGTGGGTAGTGAATCAATAGCTAAAGGGATTGGAGGTATTGGTGGTAAAGAGACTACAGGTGTAGGTATGAGTCATGTTGTGTGCCTGGGTAGGTTAGAGGTATGTGAGGAAGGAATGGGTTGTTGTGTTATTGGTTTATGGATGGGTGAAGGGTGTTTGATCATGTTGGGAAACTGAGGTCTTAAGGTAGACGGGACAAGTGCGGGTGTGATTGGTGTGGTCGGGGTATGAGGTCGATGAGTTTGTTTCTTTGGTTTAGGTGTCGGAGTAGGTGTGGTATTGACATTGGAGGATGTAGCTAAATCCAGTTTAATAGGTGGATGAGTAAGGCTGGTGGTTGGGGTGACCCCTAAAGTGGTAATAGGTTTAGTGGAGGTAAATGTTGTGGGTATGGGTTTGGGTTTAGGTATAGGTCGGGTTATGGGTAAGGGTGTGGTGTGAGTGCTAATGGGTATCATGGAAGGGGTTGCGACAACAATAGTTGTATTTGGTTTGATGAGTGGAAATGTGTTTGGGTAGATAGTGGAGGTGTCATCGAGGGATGTGTTGAGACGGGGAGTAAGAGCGCCCCCATAATAAAGCCCTATCCACATAATCTAAGTGATCAGCCAAATGTGAGAATGACACGTTGTGGGTGGAGTTGGTGAGGACCTAATGGGAATTCCTATAAAATGTATCTTAGAGATAGGGAATTTGCCAGCTTTAGCTTCCGTGGGTAAGAGCTAAAATAGGTTTGTTGGATGTTGGGTAGCTGATGGAGAATGCTCACTAAGAGGCAAAGGTATCTCCACTGGGTCTATGATGGGTGGAAGAGATGATAAGAACTCCTAAGTGGGAGGAGAAGATAATAGAGGAGGTGATGGGTGCTCCTTTTATGGGTGGAGGAGGTAATGGGAGATCCTCTATGGGTGAAGGAGGTGGTAGGTAAAGGCTCTCTAAGTGGAGAAGCTAGGGGTGAGATGGTCTCAATGTTAGCAGAAGACCCCTTTGTAGGTGATGTAGGAGATGAAAGGTGTTCCTCTGTTGGTGAAGGAATGGTGGAGGTTGGTTCAGATGTGGAAGGAGGATTTGGGCTAGGATTTCCTCTATGGAAGGGATGTGAGGTAATTGAGAGGTGATAGGTACCTCGTTAAAGATTGCATGAACCTCACGGGTATGGGTATCATGAGTGGATGTCTCACCGGTTTGATTGGATGAAGGGGCATGATTGGGAAATGGTTTTTGAAGATTTGTAGATTTTGGTTGGGGGTGGCATTGGGATTATCCACAGTTAACTCACCTTTCTCAAGCATTTCTTGGATAATATTCTTGAAAGTGATGCAGTTGCCATCACTATGACCCTTCACTCGGTGATAGTTATAGAAATCATGCTCTTTATACCATGCGGGCATGGGGCGAGCAGGTCAAAACCAATGTGTGGTTTTATGGGTGGAAGGGTGATGGCTCTAGCTTTGATAAGCTTTTCTAAGATAGAAGAGTAATGTTCCCCAATTGGGGTATATTTTTGCTACTCTTTTCTAAATTGAAAATCCTAGATGGGTGATAGATTAGATGAGGGTGTAGCTTGATTGGACGGATGAGCTGGGCCGGCCTTGAGTACCACTGCGTTAGCGGTACCTTTATCCTTTGAATAATTGGTTGGTGGTTTGGAAGAAGAAGAGGTTTCATTCGACTTGAATGCTAAATTATTATTTTGTAATTGGATTTTCTTCTCTTCGATGGCCCGAATCTCTAACTTTCGTGCCATAGTGAATGCCTCATCGAATGTTCAAAAATTTTGGACCTATAAGGTGGGGAGATATGTCTAGTGCACAAGCTCATGTGAAGAGCTCGATGAGTTCAGTTTGTAGCAGTTGGAAGGTAAGTTGATTGATCAGGCTGCGCCAACGAGTGACAAAATCTATGATAGATTTGTCCTCAAATCTTGATGTGTGGAATATAGATCGGTCATGGTAACCTTCTTGGTGATATTGATAGAGAAATGATCCAAGAAAGCTTGGGCTACTGATTGAACAAAAATAGAGTGTTTAGGTAACCCACTATACCAATCTAATGGAGGGAATGAGGGACATGGGAAAGGTTCTCAAAAGTAGGGCATCATCATGATCGATCGATAACACCGTGTTTGAATGAGCACAAATGATGTTGTGGGTCTTCCTTGCTATTGAAGTGGTTGAATTTAGGCATTTCCCAATGCATAGGGTATGAATGGATATGAATGTGTTGGTGCAATTTCTGGGTTTGCACACTTTGCTCTAGATTTCCATGTTCTATTTTTGCTCCAAAACATTCATTTATTCTATCCGGTGGTCTGCAACTCATTTTTCTAGTTGAATGCTTTCGCAGTGCCTCGATGTTGTTACTCGCCCCATTTTGGAACAAAATCCATGTTTCCCCTTTGTTGTGCCCCAATTTTTTCCATTTTTACGGGTCTGTGTCGCTTTTTTCCATCGCTAAGTCATGAAAAATTCAAATTAAATCGAATCTAAGTTATATGTTGCTAAAATCCTAATCCCAAGCCTAAATCATTGTTAAATCATGTTTCATTGGATTCAAAACCAAAAAATCTGCCCTCCTTGTTAAAATTTTTCATTTATAGGGCATCTTCTACATTTTTAGCATATTGACGGTCGTACGAGCATGTTCTACCCATCAAAGTTACCATTGCAATGTTTATGCTGATGTGGCAGGCTCTCATTGGTCGAGATGTGCAGGAAAACATTACTAACGTGTCGGGCTTTGAGTTTTTGCAAAGGAAAATTTTTGACCGTAGCCCTGCACAAGCATGATCTATGTAATGTGCCTACGTGGCATGATTTGATTGGTTGATGGAATGGTGGGTGGCAGGGCGCACTTAGGCAATTTTCTTCCATTTTGGGAAATTTCTTAAAATCAAATTTTTGTCCAAAGGCCCGTAGCGAATGGCATGATGACACGTGTCCGTGAAGGTTAGGTGGATGGCAAAGGACTTGGAAATTTTTTGTTATTTTATGGCTTAAGGCATCAAGGAAAATTTTGACTCAAAATCCCGCCTCCAATAAGAAATAGACACGTGCCCAAGAAAATTAGCATGGAGGGGCAAGGTTTGTGAAAATTTTGAATTATTTTAACTTGAAAATGTTAAATTTAAAACATGGCCACGAACCCGTGACGAATGAGATGAGGAAACTGTCTGGGAGGTCAACCAAAAAGCGGGAACTTAGAAGAATTTGAAAGTTTTGGTTTCAAAATGCAAGAGGAAAATATTTGCCCGGGGGCCTGCGCCCAATGGGAAGTGGACACGTATGTAGGGGGATGAAATGGAGGGGCAGAGGCTTGGAGAAATTTGAAGTTTTTTAACTTCAAAGGGTAAAAAGAAAAGTTTGGCTTGTGAGCCCGTGATGAATGAAAAGCAGACACGTGTCTTGGATTTGGCAGGATTTTGAGTGCAGAGAGAAAGTGGAAAATTCTCCAAACTTTGGCAAAAATTTTCAAAGAAAATAATGAACCCGCAAAATATTTGAGGTATCCCCTATAGCCAATCGGGGAGACACATGGCATGTTTCAAAAGGAAAAAGGGAGAGCGTGGGCCCACAAAGGATTTTGTACTCGTAGAGGTTTGAAGGTAAACCTGGATGGGTTAGCTTTGCAGCGAATGACACAACGACACGTATGGGGAAAAGGCGGTGTTCGAGCCCGCAAAGAATTTTGAGGAAATTTTCCTTTTCTCAAAAAAGGTGGTAAAATTCATCAAATTGTCTCATGGTTTTGGTGGGGGCCCACATGAGGACATGTGGCATGTCTAGGGGGCTCACGGGAAAATTTTCAAAATTTTCCCAAAGTTCAAAAGGTTTTAAAATACATTTTAAGGATTAGGGGCCCGCCCCAATCATGTTTGGACACGTGTCCCACCTTGTCTAAAGGAAAAAGGTAATTTTGGCATTTTTGATGGGGATTTGAATCTGACACATGGACGGTTGGTGTTTCTTTTATCCGAAATCGATGGTAACTATGTAATTTCATTTTTCCGCACCATGGAAGCTCTAGGAAGTTTGTATTTGCCATTTCTGCACCGATTTACATAAAATTTTATGTGAAATCACGTCCCCTCGGCCTTCTGAACACAATGGCATCATTCATTTGAGCTAATTCGGTGCCTTATAGTGTTTTTTGATGAAATTTTTCCTCGACCCGTGAAAAAATGTGAAAGGTGAAAATTAAAGTTGCAGAGTTAAAAATGATAAGGGAAAAAGGTGGAAAATGATTGCAAATGCATGTTGGCATGGTGGATGCCAAAATGTGACCCCTGGGATGGATAAGGATCCAAGTTCATGCAATATTTTAAAATATGTGTGCATCCCTAGCAATATGCGAGCTGTTTATAGTTTGATGTCATTTTCATGAAATGGATAGGAGTTTTGTAACAAATTCGATCCCTTGGGCATATTCTTTGCTTGGGATGCAAGGATCCAAGATGGAAGAGGCTATATCATGTATTTTGGAGCCATTTTGTAGAGGTGGTTGAGAATTTTGAGAAAGAGAGAAGAATTTTCATGAGGAAAACTTGAAGAAGTCCATTTTCTTTTGGAGAAACTGCCTGAGAGCCATTTTTGATTTTTGTTTGCATCAAATGTTTATCATGTTGAGTTGGTTTCAGTTGTAAAGCCATCAACAAGCTTTGATATTGTCTAAATAACATTCCCTTACTGACATATCCGATCAAATTCTTGGATTAATGGTTTTATCTCTTGGCAAAGCTTGCATACTGCTTGTATTTTAGTATGTTTTCAATTTATGTTTCATGTTCATGTTGCAATCTTGTGTTTGGGATCTTTATTGGTCATACATGGTCTCATTTCTTATAGTGGGTTTGAAGGCATCTGCTATCTTCAATTCAGTAGAGCATTCATTTGAGTGATGATAAACAGATTTAAATTCATCTTACCTTCCCTATAAATTGAGGGTGTTTGTAAACCTTTGGGTGTACCTTAGGTCATGATCTAATAAGTGTTTCTAAATGCTTCACGATATTTTGCTTCAAGCCTTTTTGGCAGTTATCAAATTTTGTATGGAACAATGAAGATTTGGGCATCCATGTGTGCACACATCCTGGTTAAAAGAGCACTTCAAATTCATTGAAACATCTCTGCTATTTAGGTGTTGTAATTCATTTGCAAAGCTTCCCAAAGAAGGTGATGATTTCTAGCTACTCTTGTCCCAAAATCTCTCATCAGAATTTCATTTTAAACTAACTCATCCTACCTACAATACCCATGCATTTTCATGTGTGTCCAAAAAGGAATTCAATCCTTTCACTAAAATGCACAAAGTTGATCAAGGTTTTATCATGTCTTTAGTAGCTCTAGCTTTGTTTTGAGAACATTTCCATCATTTAGTAGTGACAACTCCTTTGAGTTTGGATAATGGATACTTGATCATGTTTTCACAAAGCCTCTTCTATATCTAATGCAAAACACAAGGATATCTCCATATCCTTACTTACCATAAAGGGGCTGCAATATAGGTTCTCTTGCCTTGGTTGATAGGAACAACCTAAAATAGTGAGGGTTAGATCAAAACCCTCTTGAAGGTGCTATCCACTCCCTCAATTCTTGAATGAAAACAAGCAGATAAGTGTGCTTCCCCGGCTACAAATGACATACAAAACATCTATCTATCCTTGAGTGTCTTGTGTAAATTTATGATGATGTTCAAGTTGTGAAGGAGAGTAAATTGGATACCAACACCCGAGTGGAACTGTTATCGGGAGTTCTTGCAATTCATTGGTGGTTTTGAAGTATTTGAAAGGTTTGAGAATTTGTGTGATCAAGTATTTGAGCTGTTACATCCATGAGATATCATTTCATACTTCAGATCTAGATGTTTTGGGTAAAAGGGATTTCAAACTCAGCCTGCTCTTCTCATTTACCAATAGTTTATATGATTTGGATGCATTGTTTTTGGTTGAATCAAGAAGAAGAAGATCTGATTTGTAAATCCTTGCAAAGTTTTCATTCATAGCATACATTTGACAGAATATTTTAGTGCTTTCTTACACAACTAAGGTGAAAATCCTTAGTGGTGACTCCATGCTGTTTGGATCTTGAAATACTAGTTGTCTTACACATTTCTATCATTTGAAACTTGTTGTTTAAATCAAAGTTTGGAGGGAAGGAGATTCCTCTTCATCAAGGACTCTTCTAAGAAGTTTCTCACCAAATCAAGAAGCTCAGAACTAGAAGGAAGAAGAGTGTGGAAAGTGGTTGGTGATTTGGTTGCAAGGAAAGAGATCCCCATAGTTGAATTTGAAGGAGAGTAACCTGTTATTGAATATTATAATTCTTCTTAAGTAGGTATGATTCAAGCAATCATCTTGCTGATTTTCATTCTCCATTAGGTGAGGGACCTTCTTGTGTATTTAAAAGACTTGCTCTTAAATCTGCTGCTATGGTTTCTAAGTTTGCCAAAGTTTATCAAGAGAGAGAGCCTTTGGGGGGTTGTCATTTTATAGATCATTCATCTATTCCAATCAGACCCATTACTACTCCTCATCAGCCTTCCTTCACCTCCAAGATCACCCCCACCAAACAATATGGCTCAGCCTAGACCTCTATTTTTGTAAACACCTTTGGTCCTATAAATTTTGGAGGAATGGGTGGTTATCCAAATGCTGTCCCACATGATGTGAGAAATAGGTTACCAAAATTCCAAGGTAACAATGCCATTACGGTGATCAAGCATCTCAAACTGTTTGATAATATGATGGAATATTTTGAGATAGAATTTGAGGATGTGTATATCATGTTGTTTATCCATACATTTGAGGAAGATTTTAGGGATTGGTACAAGGCCCTACCGATAACTCTAGTGATTCATGGACCTGAGATGAAAAATGCATTTAGATTGGTATGGTGACAGGATCTGATCCTAGATTTCTTTTGTCCAAATTTGAAAATATCAAGAAGAACCCGAGTGAGATGGTCCATGACTTCAATACAATATTCAATAAAACATTGAGAAGGATTCCTATCATTTTGAGGCCTTGTGATGAATCTTTCTTGATCAAATATGCAGATGCATTTGATAAATAGGCTGCCTATTACTTGAGAGACAAAAATCCTACAAACTTGAGGCAAGCTTTCACCATGGCACTTCAAATTGAAAATAATATTAAAGTTGTTGGTAAACCACTTAAGAGGGATGGTGTGAAGTTGATAAACCCTAAGAAGCCTCAAGCTAGCAAGGGTGCTGATTTGGAATATGTTTTCAAGACTTTGCGTGGGGATGTCAAAGAAATTTCTTACAAATTAGCCCGGGTGGAGAAAGGAATTGGGAAAAGTTCACAAGGACAGAAAATAACTCAAAACCATGATAGATTTGGCAATCATCCTAGGGGTGATCAAAGACAAGATGATATAGGTAAAGGGCATATTGGATATGCAAATAGATAACCCCAAGCACGTGAAAATAGAGTGGTGCCTGACCCTCCATGCAAGAGTTGCTTGCTTGTTCAGAAATTACTGATATGGATTGGTGTGATAGATGTTTTCTTCCTCATCCTCCATGTGAAATGGACCAACAAGATATTGATGATGATAATGAGAATGAAATGGATGATGAAATTTGTATGATGGGCAGCTCTTTAGGCTCACAACAAGTAGCAACATCAACAGATGTGATAAGTGCAAGGACTACCTTTATGCAACATTTTGGGATTGCATAAAGAGGGTACCATTTCTTTCTCTTCTTCAAAATCATGATGTAGAGGTAGTTCAGGCCTTTGAAATTCCTAATAATGACTTTGAATATCTAAGGGCTTTAATGATCAAGAAGTATGATGGTGGTATTCCTTTAGAGGAAGATAGACAATTGTTAATGAATGTTGTGGTTGGTCAAGAGAAAGAGTACAATACTAGAAGTAAAGTTGTTATAGGAGCTGGTATTCAAGCTAAGCCAAAGACACCCTTGCTCACAAGCATTCCCAAATACAATCCTAGAAAATAAATAATTTCCAAGAACCCTGCTGTCCCATGCAAAAATATCAGTCCTCTTCATACCAGGCTACCAAGAATACTTCTCCATCTGATGAACCTTCTTGTCTCCCTTCCAATGCTATCTTACCAAAGAATGTTCCATATGATATAGCCCAAGTTTTGAGCCAAATTAAAGTGAGTGTTCCAATTATTGAATTGCTTAGAATTCCTGAGCATAAGAAGAGAGCATTCAAGTACTTGGGATTGAAAGAAGAAAAGATTACCCCAAGCAGAAATATAAATGTTGTTGAGAATCCTCTTCAAAGAATTGTTGGCCTTGAAACACCACCACCAATGGAATATCTTGGAGAGGCACTTGAAGTATATTTGGGGACATCCTTGGTTGATTCCCAATTGAATGTTGATCCATTCTTCACAACTTTTCTCATAAAAGATAGGTTGCTTCACAATTATATGTTTGATTATGGTGCATCATGTAATGTCATGATTCTAGAAGTCATGAATGAGTTGGATATCAAGGTGATAGCAGCATATGGGAAGTGTACAGCCATGGAATCAAGGGAGGTGCCAGTTGTTGGATGTGTGAAGGGTTTATTAGTGCAACTTGTAGCCTATCCGGGTAAGAATTTTAAACTTGATGTTGTAATTGTTGATTGCCCTGCCAAATGGGGTATGCTTTTGTCAAGAAAGTGGGATGCGAGTGTTGGTGGTAGTGTTCAAATGAAAATTTTATTTTCCACCATTCCCATTGAGGGAAGCCTTGTCAAACTCTATGGTGAAAAGAAGATGTTACACTTGATTGAAGATCCCAACAATGCTTCTTATGAAGTGTTGCTTGCTAATGTAGATGTTGATAGCTTCATTGGTTTTGCTGATGGAAAAGAGAATAAGATGGAAAAATCAGAGTGCCTTGGTATGGTAGGTTCTCCATGGACATTACTATTTAATGGAGCTTGCTCCAAAGTTGGAAATGGTGCTGGTATAGTGTTGGTTTCTCCCAGTTTGGAAGAGTTTCCTTTCTCCTTCAAGCTCAATTTTGATTGTACTAACAACATTTCTGAGTATGAGGCATTATTATTGGGATTGAGGATTACATGGAGGTATGGAGTAAAAGATATTGTTGCCAAGGGGATTCGAGCTGGTTGTCAAGAAAATAATAAATTTATATGCCACAAAAAAATCAGCGTATGAAACAATACAAGCATGTTGTTTGGGACTTGATTGAAATGTTTGATTCCTTTAACATTGTTTACCATGATAGAAGTCTTAATACTGCTGCTGATAAGCTAGCTATCCTTGGTTCTAGATTTTACAATTACACCATTTCACCTTTTTGTGAATATGACATTGAAGTGCTAACAAGGCCAGTTGTCTCGGATAATGTGAAGCATTGGCAGATTTTTGATGATGATGCACAAGTGTTGAGATTCTTACAATGCCAAGGTGAGTTTGCTAGTCATAATATTGATTGGGAACCAATGGTATGCATGAATGAAGGTAGAGAAACTTTGTTTGACAAGGATATTATACAATTGAAGACAAACACCATTCCCAAAGGTCTTGTTGCACTTGAATCCAATTTTAACAATGCTGATTGCATCATAAATAGAAAGATGTCTGCTTCAAGGGATGTGGAAGAGCACAAATTGGGAACCAAGGACAAACCAAGGAAGATCTGGTTGGGCAGCCATCTCAAAGAAAGAGAAAAAATAGTCCTATGCCCAACTTTTAAAGAAGTATCAAGACTACCTTTCTGGTCTTATTCAGAGCTGAAGGCATATAGAGAAGATTTATTTCAGCATGAGATCCCTCTTGAGGCCAAAACCAAGCCATTTAGACAAAAACAAAGGCCTATTAACCCACTGCTTTCCATGAAAATGTAGGAAGAGTTGAAGAAATTGAGAGATGGTGGCATCATTCATCTTACTAGATACTCATCTTGGGTGGCAAACCTTGTCCCAGTTAGAAAGAAGAACAGAGATATTAGAATTTGTGTGGATTTTAGGAATATAAAAAAAACATCTATGAAGGAAAAATATCATTTTCCAAACATGGAGAATATGTTGCAGCTTGTAACAAGGTCAAAAATGCTTTTTACTTTGGATGGTTTCTCCAGATATAATCAAGTAGTTGTCAAAGAATCAGAAAGACTTAAGACAACCTTCACTACTCCTTGGGGGACTTATGTTTTTGTAAGGATGCCTTTTGGATTGATGAATGCTGGTGTTACTTTTCAAATGGAAATGGATGTTGTCTTTGTTGGTTATATCAATGAATTTGTGCGATAGCTTACTAAGATGATGTGACTATTTTTTCAAGGCGCGAAATGAGCAGACCATTTGCGACACCTCAGAGAAGATGCTAATCAGATGTAGAGAGTATGGAATTTCAATTAATCCAAAGAAATTTCATTTGGCATTCAAAAGGCCAAGCTATTGGCGCATATTGTGTCCAAAGAAGGTGTTATGATAGACCCTAAGAGAGTGGAAGCAATCGGCAAGGTGTCTATTCCAAGAACCAAGAAAGGTATCCAATCTTTCTTTGGCCAAATCAATTTCATTAGAAGGTTTGTTTCTAATTTTGTTGAGCTAAATCTTCCAATCATGAGCATGCTAAGAAAGGATCAAGTTATCAAGTGGGAAGAGGCTACCATTCAGATTTTGAAGGAATAAAGGATGCACTTAAGCATGCACCTATTTTGACACTCCAAACTATAAGAGACCTTTCCAAATCTTCTCTTTTGCATCTGAATTTACTATTGCTTCAGTTTAGTTACAAAAGGATGAAAATGGAGTTGAGAGGCCTATTGCTTTCTTTAGCAAGGCTTTACAAGTAGCTGAATTGAAGTATACAATTATGGAGAAACAAGTGTTTGCTTTGGTAAAGGCAACAAAGATTTTCAGGCCCTACATTTTGAGTTCAAAGGTTGTTGCTTATGTTCCCCACACCATGGTTAAAGACATCTTATTAGACATGGAGATATCAATCAAGATATGTAGATGTGTCAACAAATTACAAGAGTATGATATGGATATCCAAACAACAAAGCTAGTAAGAGGTTTTGGTCTTGCCAAGCTCATGGCTGAGAGTAATTTGCAAAATGTAGAAGTGAATTAGCTAGAGGAAGAAAGGGTGGATCTTCTTGACAAATTGATGAATTTTGAATGGTACAAGGATGTGGACTTCTACCTCAAGCACCTATGATATCCTAGTCACTTGAATAAAAATTAGAAAAGAGCCCTCAAGCTGGCTTCTTAGAAATATATCATGATAGACCTTGGGTGGCTTGGAAGAACCCTCGAAGGTGTCC
Source organism: Taxus wallichiana var. yunnanensis (assembly GCA_018340775.1). NCBI lineage: Eukaryota > Viridiplantae > Streptophyta > Pinopsida > Cupressales > Taxaceae > Taxus > Taxus wallichiana. The sequence goes on along the minus strand of CM031240.1, from coordinate 683,768,880 downwards.
TCTTGAAATGCTTAATCGAAGATGAAGCTCCCAAGTTGATTGTTGATTTCCATGGGGGAGTGTGTGGAGGACATTTTTCCGGGAGAGTGATAACACATAAGATTTTGAGAGCTGGTTACTGGTGGCCAACTCTTTTTAAAGATGTAAACCAGCTTGTTTAGAAAGTGTGATAGTTGCCAACGTTTTTCAGGAAGATTGAAAGCTTCAGACTCCCTTCCTTTGCAGCCTATATCAATTGAATCTCCTTTCAAACAATGGGGGATTGATTTCATTAGTGAGATTTCAGATCCTTCTAGTGCTGGTCATAAATGGATCCTTGTAGCAACTGATTATTTTACAAAATGGGTTGAGGAAATTCCATCTAGAAAGGAAACACACCAAGTGGTAATGGATTTCTTATTGAATCATATCATATGCAGATTTGGGGTTCCAGTAAAGATTGTATCGATAATGCCATGTGTTTTAGAGCCAAGCCTTTGATGGAAATGTGCAACGAATATGGGATAAATCGACTTATTCTTCAAACTACAATCCATAAGGCAATGGGCAAGCTAAGTCGAAGAACAGAACTTGCTCAAGATCATTAGAAGGAATTTGGAAATCAACAAGAGGAAGTGTGGAGAGTAATTGAAATTTACAAAGTTTGGGCTGATAGAATAACTCCAAAAAGAGCAACCGGTAAAATTCCATTTGAATTGGTGTATGGAACTCAATCATTGCTGCCATTACACCTACAATTATCCACTTTTAGTTTGCCCAATTGTTGGAAGATCAAGAACATGGCCCATATGAATCAATAATCAATCAAATCATTGAGTTGGATGAAGAAAGGAGAGCTTCTCATCGAAGCATGTCGATTTAGGGTGAAATTGAAGAAGTTGTTTGAGAAGAAGGTCACCCCTAGAGATTTCAAAGTGTTGGAGATATGGTTTTTTTGTGGGATAGTAGGCATGAAGACGAGGGAAATCATGGAAATTTTGATGCTCTATGGATGGGCCCTTATGCCATTGATATTAGGATTGGAGAAAATACATTTTTTCTCAAGGATTTGGATGGGGATTTGTTGGAGCTGCTGTTAATGGCAGACATTTAAAACATTTCTTGGATTAAATCCCCATGTGAGGTATGCACAAGTTGTATATTTTGAATAGCCCATGTTTTTGTTTTGTCTTTGCCTTGTTCTTACTTGTTGTTGGCTTGTGGTTTTCCCTTTTGTCCTTGGCAACCATTGTTGGTTTGGTTTTCTCGGTCCTTTTTGGTGAAAATTCTAGTTTTTAGGCTGCTCTGCATGTTTTGACTCCTTGCCCAATGGATTTTGGCACTTGGTGTACGTTGTGATCTTGTGGCACTCACTGGGAGTGCCCATCCCTAGGCAGGAGCCAATGTTGGTGCAATTTCTAGGTTTGCACACTTTGCTCTAGATTTCCATGTTCCATTTTTGCTCCAAAACCTTCATTTGTTCTATCTAGTGGTCTGCAACTTGTTTTTTCTAGTTGAATGCCTTCAGAGTGCCCTCAATGTTGTTATTCTACCCCATTTTGGAACAAAATCCATGTTTCCCTTTGTTGTGCCCTAGTTTTTTCCATTTTTTTATGGGCTATGCCATTTTTTTCCATTGCCAAGTCACAAAAATTCAAAGTAAATCGAATGTGAGTTATCTATTGCTAAAATCCTAATCCCGTGCCTAAATCATTGTTAAATCATGTTTCATTGGATTCAAAACTGAAAATTCTGCCCTCCTTGTTAAATTTTTTGATTTCTAGGGCATCTTCTGCATTTTTTGGCATATTGATGGTCGTACGGGCATGTTCTACCCGTCAAATTTATCATTGCAACGTTTATGCTGACGTGGCAGGCTCTCATTGGTTGGGATGTGTGGGAAAACATTACTAACTTGTCATTTTTGAGTTTTTTGCAAAAGGAAATTTTTGACCACAAGTCATAAAGATAATGTGCCTACGTGGCATGATTTGATTGGTTGATTAAATGGTGGGTCGCGCAGCCGCACTTAGGAAATTTTCTTCCATTTTGGGAAATTTCTTAAAATCAAATTTTTGCCCGAAGGCCCATAGTGAATGGCATGATGACACGTGTCTAGGAAGGTCAGGCGGATGGCAAAGGACTTGGAAAAATTTTGTTGTTTTATGGCTCAAGGTGTCAAGGAAAATTTTGACTCAAAAGCCCGCCTCCAATAAGAAATAGACACGTGTCCAAGAAAATTAGCATGGAGGGGCAGGGGTTTGTGAAAATTTTGAAGTTTTTTAACTTCAAAATGTTAAAGTTAAAACGTGGCCCGTGAACCCATGACGAATGAGATGAGGACACGTGTCCAGGGAGGTCAACTGGAAAAGCGGGAACTTAGAAGAATTTGAAAGTTTTTGGTTTCAAAATGCAAGAGGAAAATATTTGGCCGGGGCCCGTGCCTAATGGGAAGTGGATACGTATGTAAGGGGATGAAATGGAGGGGTGGAGGCTTGGATAAATTTGAAGTTTTTAACATCAAAGGGTAAAAAAGAAAAGTTTGGCTTATGAGCGTGATGAATGAAAAGTAGACACGTGTCCCTGGATTTGGTGGGGATTTTGAGCGCGGAGAGAAAGTGGAAAATTCTCCAAACTTTGGCGAAAATTTTCAAAGGAAACAATGAACCCATGGAAAATATTGGAGGTGTCCCCCATAGCCAATCGGGGGAGACATGTGGCACATTTCAAAATGCAAAAGGGAGAGCGAGGGCCCGCAAAGGATTTTGTGCTCGCGGAGATTTGAAGGCAAATCGGATGGATCGGCTTTGTAGTGAATGGGACAACGCGTCAGTGTGGGGGGGAAAAGGTAGGTGTTTGGGCCTACGGAGAATTTTGAGGAAAATTTCCTTTTCTCAAAAAAGGTGGTAAAATTCATCAAATTGTCTCGCGGTTTTGGTGGTATCCCACATGAGGACATGTGGCGTGTCTAGGCTCGCAGGAAAATTTTCAAAATTTTCCCAAAGTTCAAAAGGTTTTAAAATGTGTTTTAAGGATTGGAGGCCCACCCCAATCATGTTTGGACATGTGTCCCACCTTGTCTAAAGAAAAAAGGTAATTTTGGAGTTTTTTATGGGGATTTGAATCGACACATGATGGATAGTTTGTGTTTCTTTTATCCAAAATCGACTGGCAACTGTGTAATTTCATTTTTTGGGCGCCATGGAAGCTCCAGGAAGTTTGGATTTGCCATTTCTGCATCGATTTACATGAAATTTTATATGAAATCACATCCCCTTGGCCTTCGAACACAATGTCATCATTCATTTGAGATAATTTAGTGCCCTATAGTTTTTTTATATGAAATTCTGACCTTGACCTGTGAAAAAACGTGAAAGGTGAAAATTAAAGTTACAGAGTTAAAAATGATAAGGGAAAAAGCTAGAAAATGATTGAAAATGCATCTTGGCATGGTGGAATTCCAAAAACATGACCATGGGATGGATAAGGATCCAAGTTCATGCAATATTTTAAAATATTTTTACATCCCTGGCAATATGCGAGTTGTTTACTGAGTTTGATGTCATTTTCATGAAATGGATAGGATTTTTGTAACAAATTTGATACCTTTGGCATATTATTTTCTTGGGATGCAATGATCCAAGATGGCAGAGGGTATATCATGTATTTTGGAGCCATTTTGTAGAGGCATTTGAGAATTTTTTAGAAAGAGAGATGAATTTTCATGAGGAAAACTTGAAGAAGTCCATTTTCTTTTGGAGAAACTACCTGAGAGCCATTTTTGATTCCTGTTTGCATCAAATGTTCATCATGTTGAGTTGGTTTCAGCTATAAAGCCATCAAAAAGCTTTAATATTGTCTAAATAACATTCCCTTGCTAATATATCTGATCAAATTCTTGGATTAATTGGTTTTATCTCTTGGCAAAGCTTGCATACACTTGTATTTTAGTATGTTTTCAATTTGTGTTTCATGCTCATGTTGCAATCTTGTGTTTGGGATCTTTATTGGTCATACATGGTCTCATTTCTTATAGAGGGTTTGAAGGCATCTGTAATCTTCAATTCGTAAGAGCATTCATCTCGAGTGAAGATAAACAATTTAAATTCATCTTACCTTCCTTGTAAATTGAGGGTGTTTTTAAACCTTTGGGTGTACCTTAAGTCATGATCTAACAAGGGTTTCTAAATGCTTCATTGATATTTTGCTTCAAACATTTGTGGCAAGTTATCAAATTTTGTATGGAAGCAAGTGCAGATTTGGGCATCCATGTGTGGACACATCCGGTTGAAAGAGCACTTCAAATTTATTGAAACATCTCTGTTGTTTAGGTGTTATAATTCATTTGCAAAGCTTCCCAAAGAAGGTGATGATTTCTAGCTACTCTTGTCCCAACATCTCTCATCAGAATTTCATTTTAAACTAACTCATCCTACCTACAATACCCCTACATTTGTATTGTGTGTCCATAAAAGAATTCAATACTTTCACTAAAATGCACAAAGTTGATGGGGTTTTATCATGTCTTTAGCAGCTCTAGCTTTGTTTTGAGAACATTTCCATCATTTAGTAGTGAAAACTCCTTTGAGTTTGGATAATGGATACTTGATCATGTTTTCATAAAGCCTCTTCCATATCATATGCAAAACACAAGGATATCTCCATCTCCTTACCATATAGGGGTGTAATATAGGTTCTCTTGCCTTGGTTGATAGGCACAACCAAAAATAGTGAGGGTTAGATCAAAACCCTCTTGAAGGTGCTATCCACTCCCTTAATTCTTGAATGTAAACAAGCAGATAGGTGTGCTTCCTAGCTACAAATGACATACAAAACATATATCTATCCTTGAGTGTCTTGTGTAAATTTATGATCTTTGTTCAAGTTGTGAAGGAGAGTAAAATTGGATACCAACATAATGGATGGGTGAATAGGCTCGTTGCAAATCTTGTTGTAGGTGAGAGTGTTGCGGGAGGTGGAAACCGATGCCTCCAGTGTCTACATCTTGTCCAACATCAATTTAATTAGGTCATTGGTGGGTTGTGATGATTGGATGCCTCCTATAATGTGAGGAGGTTGGTTTTGGACATATAATGGGGGTGGTATTCCAGTGTATGGGGTTGCCATGTAAGGTGGTGGAGAAGAAGGAAATGAAATAGGGGGTACATACCTAGAATGAATAATAGATGAAATAGGTGGTTGTTGGTAGTATGTATATGGGGGTGGAAGGGTCGTGGTAACCCTAGTGGCAATAGGGGCTAATGATTGTGGAATGGAAAGAACCACGTTCTGAAATGGGGTAGGAGTCACCGAAACTGGAGGTGGGAATGTAGCTACAGGTATGTGTGAGACATTAGGGGTGGATGAGGTTGTGTTTGGGGTAGTCATCAAGGGTATGGTGGATGTAATGGGTGCCACAGAGATAACAGATGTGGCAGTCATGGCGGGTATAGAACCTAACTGCAAAATGACTAGGGGTAAGGTTGATGCGGGTAGTACAGAGCTAGATGGGGCCAATGCAGAAGTGGATGTGAGAGTCAGGGGGATAGATATGGTTATGCCATATATCAACCGACCTAAGGTTCTCAAGTGGATGAATGAGAGATGTAAAACCGCAAGGCGGTAGGGTTCTTGGTCAAGGAGTCATGTGAACTCCTCATCTCCGGTAGTGATAGTAGTAGGATGGATGGGATCCATGGCTGGTGATAAAATAGAAGGTGGTGAAGGACTAGGTGGGATTGGTTAGCTTGGCTTGGTGTGGAACATAAGGGTGCTTGCTTGTCTTGTGTCAACACCATGTGAACCAGTATTGATCAGGTAGGGCTGCTTCTCTATAAATGATATAGAGAACAACAGAATCAGTGAATCTGGTGATAAAAAATGGTGGGTGGAATGTGAAAGCAGGATAACCGATGCGGTTAGGGAAAGTCGACGTTGGTCAAGGGTAACATAGGCTCGGTCATGTAGAAAATGGACAGTGAGTAAACAATGAGGCAGAAGGTAAAATCTGATAGGTATGCCAAATCTGAAGATGTGTAAAACGTCAATGGGAAAAATGACAAGTGCAGAGATCGTGGCAAAGTGGAAGAAAGTGAAGTGGAAATGTCCTTTTGAGTAGGCTAGTAAAATGACATGGAACCGATGTCGGTTGGGTATAAACGATGGCGAAGTTAGAGGTAACCAATGACAGTTACTATGAAATTGAAATAGTGATGAAAGAAGTGAAAAAGTGGTTGTGAATTAAAATTTGATGTAGAATCAAACCCATAATTATGGAAATCATGATGATATGGCCCAGGAACACTCAGGTGAAGCTGGAATACACCATCTATGATGAGGAGTGTGTAAGGATGAACAATAAAAAGTGATGAACGTGATATTTCACCTCAAAACATAAACAATGGGTGATAAAATAATGATGAAATGAAATAAACTAGAGAAGTATGATGTTATACTTACTTGGATTTCATTCCTAAAGGTCTGTGTGTGAAGGATGGAGGTGTTGATGATGGGTTTGAAGGCTGTAAGTGATCACCAACTGAAGAAAATCTTTTGCATGGGCTACATGCACACTCCTCTTTGCTTGGATAGATTAGATCGTGGCTGGGATGGCTATGCAGGAGAAGATGCTCAATCTCCTTCCTTGGATGTGATTTTTCACTAGAATTGGCTCTCTAAAGATGCGTTATCTCTCTGAGATGTGTTCTTTCTCATCAACTTTCTTGCTTCCAAGTTCCAACTTCCAAGTTCCAACCTTGAGAATAAGGTTGTTTTGGGTTAAAAGGGTAACCGATGGTGGTCCATCTTAACCAGTGACGGTTAGGGGTAATGACGGTGGTCTATCTTAATTGGTGTGAGTTAGGGGTAAGCGACATTGGTCAAGGTGGGATTTCCTAGGTTTACTAAAATAGGAGATCCTCCGATTTCCTTAGATCTTGTGTTTTTATCCCATAGATTAGACTCAGAGCCTCTTATGAGCATTCAAGAATGTGGTTAGAGGGAATGTAGGCATTGATTTTTAGGGTTTGGGTAAGTCTTAGTTAGTTATGGGAACTTGCTAAGAATAGGTCTTAGGTTGAGTTACCTTGGTGAGGTTTCTAAGTGAACTATATGTGTAGATATTATTTAAATAAGATATTTAAATAATAAATATAGTGTGGATAAAGCATTAATTTAATTAAATTAATTAAATTAATATTAGTGGGGTGAAGGGGGTCATGGCTAGGTAAATGTAATAAAGGGTGCTTATATGTCGAGGGACAAAAGGGGAGTGTGACCTAATTTTAGTGTCTACATAAAGCTCTTCTAAATGGAGTTATCAATCCTCCATAAAACTATTGAGCATGTTGTGAAGGGTTAATGTCATATGATAATTTTGAGAGGAGTGTCTTAAACCACACATCATACTCATGCACACTCTCGCCATTCCCTATTGAATCTCCTTTAGGAATTGATTCTCTTCTATTCAAACTTAGGGATGTGGAATCCTACTAAAAGGCATTTTTAAAGTAGTATAATCCACCATGGTTTGATGAGGGTCATATTTCCTATACCAGCTATGCGCGTGCCCTTGCAATGTCATTACAAATTGACTAGCCTTCTTTTTGAGTTGTAATCCCCTTCGCGTGCCATAGAAAGTCACACTTATGAACATGTTTTGTAGCATCTTCAATACCCTTGTAAATTGGAAAATTAAAATACATCTCAAAGAAGAATTGAGGGGGTAGTTGGGGCCTTTTCCTCCTGAGCTAGAGCCTTGGTTTCGTCTGGTGTTTCCTCCTCCTTCGGATCCACCGATCAACTAGGTTCTATGCCTTTTAACCCACTAGATCCATAGGATCTACCAGGTCCTATAGTGGTCATGCCAAGGGTCCCCAAAGTTCCACCGAATTTCATCTTTGATGGTTTGTGATAATGTCCCACTACCACTAGTGTACCCCGCGCCACTCCCAGATGCAAGACCGAAGGCTTGTGTACTTTCTCCTTGTCTAAAAAATCCTCCAAATATTGGAATTGTATGCATAGCCATAGAAGTGGGAAATGAAAAATGGCATCTCCGGGTGCATATCTATCACTTCTACTCATACCAACTAGATCAGGTGATACTCCTTCCTTGATCTAGAAAACCAAGTGTCAGGGTTTGGTCACTAGGTGGGTTCAGATGCGCACCAAAGAATCTTCTCTCTCCACACGATGAACTCTCATCGAAGCCAAAGGGGTGTCTCTTATGTGCTTATCTAAATGGGGTAGACAGATCGCCTCAGTCCCACATCCTCCATGTGAACCTCAACTCCTTCCTACAACATCTACCTCCATAGATCTATCACACATGTAACCTCATGTTGTTTAGCAATCTCCCTTTCACGCTCTTCACTATACGTGAGTCGCCTCTCCTACCATTCTTTCTCCATTGTAATATCTTCCATCTTCCTCCACCCTACCTTCCTCACCCATCACTCGGGAATAATTTAGCCACCATTGGAAATGCCTCTAAACTCAAGGTAATAATCAAGATCTTAATTACAAGAGGGATAACATGTATAAATGATCCTCTGGCTCCTCGGAAATTTGAAATCAAAACTTCGTGGCATGAATATGTTGAAATGGCATACTCCAAAGTTTAGTTGACTAACACTCTCTTCTACACTCGATCAACAACAAGTTTCGTGTCAGATCTCAGTATCCTACAACTTTTGATAGTCCTCTTGTGTCCACATGTGCACTCTATAGAACCAACTTGCTCTGGATGCATATGCTGAGAGCCATTCATATAGCTCTACTAGGAAACAGAAAAAAATTTCATACAGTTCATGGTAGAGATTCTCTTCCACCCACCTTCGTGCATCAAACTCGGGCCCAATATTGAATCTCTAAGAAAACTTGTCCTCTGTGCTCCTAAACCAAGATTCAAAACTCTCTAGAGTTAGATGTTTTGTCATTACTCATTATCCAAACCATGATGCATGCCATTTCCCACTACAACTTTGAAAAGAGGTCCTGGCAATGGAACCAAGATGTAGTCATTTTTACACCCACCAAAGAACAAGGGAATCCCATGCGTGTCGGCCTTTCACCAGCCGGGTGCTAGACCTCACCCGAGGCACGCGTGCAGTGCCAAGTATCTCTTTTATGTAAGTTAAGTGGGAAATCATCATCTATGTCGAATTTACTAAATAAAGGTGGAAATGAGACATACAATCATCATAGGGCTCAGAACGGCCTCTAGAAAAATGTATTCATTCCAAATAGAGGGTACTTATAGATAACAGATAAAAATACAGTAGAAAGGAAAATACATAAGGATTTACATCCATTCCATAACATCCATGAACAAAAATGAAAAGATATAGATATGAACCAAATCAATTACATTCATACTCATTCATGTTTATAACCTCATTACATTCAATGGATCTATTAGACTACCACATCTTGATCAGACTAAAGTCATACATCATAGCAGGGATCATGTCCTTCATCCATACAAAGAAAAATTTATGTCCCAGCCCCTTCATACATTACTCCCTTATATAGCCTCTACCCAATCCCACAAAGTTCTCATAGTATTTCTATAGAGCTCCGCTATCTATATGTTCCTCTACATATATCTGATCTACTCTCACTCTCTCCTTTTCTTCTCTCGGGCGCTTGTATTTATAGGCATCTTCAACCACCAACTTTCTTTCAGGGGCTATAGATCCATCACCAAGTGTTCAAGTGGTCCTCCATAGAAGCCTACTCCTTCAAATCCAAGTTCTCCACTCCTTATAATGATGGTCTTCTAGAACCCTCTAGTATTCCTTTGGCACCTTATCCACTCCTCATTCACTATTGGGTCATGCTTTTCTCATGTCCTACCCGATACACCAAATATGGCTATGTCTCGGGTCCTTATCTTCCATAACGCAACACGGCCTTGCTAAAACCCTCCTATAACCTTTCCTTGTGCACCCATCTTCAACCTAGGCCTTTCATGCCCTTGCACCTTTGTGTACTTAGCCAATATTTTAGCGCCCAATAATACATTGAAAATTCTTCCTCCCTATCCACGGGTGTGGGAAACTACCCAGATCCTCCACTCTTCCCTGAATGCATCACACATTCATTTATACCACTTCTCCAGGCATGCCTTGTGAGCAGCCATCATGGTTTCACAAGTGTATTTTTCAAATCTCTTTGCAGGAGAGGGATCCTCATCTGGATACTCCCAAACAAACTTTTTGGCCCATCTGAACTCCAATTTTTGAAAATACAATGGTGAGGAGGACATTACTAAATAATATCTTTTCTCCCTCCTGCGCACTACTTATGATCTCATCCGCAATGAAAGAAGACAAGTTATAGATGGTTCCCTCTAATATCTTTCAAAGCATATATTTAGCCACGCCTTTTCACTTACATCCATTATTCCGATCGTTTAGCTTGGTCACCAAGCGTGCAACCATCCTCATAACAAGGTCTCTAATAGCGGTGATGTCAAAGTATCACGACCCCTTATTGTAGTCATATACGGCTAGATTCTACTTGATAGCCCTCTCGTCGCTCAGATCATCATCTATACTCTCTTCTTCACAAATAAGGCCTGTGAACTTGGATATCATTTGTGGTGTTATGCACATCTTGTGCCCCACAAAATAAAATTGATCCTCATGTGCATGTGACATCAACCATTGATAAATTTGCTCGTAAGGTAACTCATATAGTTACAATAATCTTACCTTCTCCAATTTTACCTTTACTTCATCACTATATATGGGCATCCCATCTAGTGTCCTTTTGTTAGCTGGTCGGACCAACTATAGCATCATCTCCTTCTCAGTTATGCTCATGTGATGGTTATAATCACTCACAGTCATTTGTCTTAGATGTGACACCCATTCCTTTCCTATAAATACTCCATCTGGGTATTGCATTTCTATGTACCATTCTTCAGTGGAGCTTACAATGATAACGGTTTGCTTTCTTTTCCCTTGCCCTTTGGTTTCTTTGGTGAAATGGTTGCTTTCTTGGGTGCCATGATTTATGTCGGGATAACTATGAATTCACTCTACTCTGCTACTCTGCTACACTCCAAACTCAAGTCCAAAGCTCAACTCCCAAAATAAACCCTTATATCTTCATACCCTAGCTGCCAAACCCTAACTAGGACAATCTTCGACAAGACAGTGCACCAAAACTAACCTTTCCCTACGCCCATGTACTCCTTCCTTCTGATTTGCAGATTCACTCTAGTCACATAATAAAATTTCTCAAATTATTATCCCTTCGCATAAATTTCTCTCTATATGCCCTAGTTTGCAGGAGCGCTTCAACTTTGTAATAGCAAGATAGAAAATGACTTTCCCAATCATAGTTTTTGCTTCCCTCCAGCAATAAATGTTATGCCACCTACCAACGTAATTTAAAATTAAATGCGTATTTTTCACCAATCCAAATTTAAGTGCCCTTACACACACACGACATTCTACACGAAAAAACCTTTACAACCTTATGGCGCGCAAAAGTCCAATATGATCGAAGACTCTTACGCACACATCTATAGTGCTAAAGGAACTTCTTTTGTCCTTTACCTAATTTTTTCCCTCACCTACCTCATGTTGTTCTTGTGCTCTTCATCCTTTGTACATGGTATTTTTGTTACAACCTTCTTGACACCATAATTCATCATCCACCATTTTCTCATGCTCTTTCTCAATCTTACGCACTTCCTTCTATTGGGCCACTCAACTTGTATTACAAGCCAATACTTTGCTTTGCATTACTCCACCAGGCCACTCAACTTATATTGTGGGACTATACTTTGCTTTACATTACTCCACCCCATACTAAAATATAAGCATGGTCCTCTACGCATACACAACCTTGGGAAAATAATGTGGTTACTGGCACACAAGGTGCAAAATAAAAAAAAGAAGGAAACAAGAAATGAGAAAGGAAAACACAAGAAATAAAAGCATAAAGGGAAATTCTAAGATAATTGGAGACACTTCCTTATTATAGACACCATGAAGACTTATTTATAGTAAGGATTTAGCCTACTCCCATTCAAGTGAGCTAGTAATCTCGTCCCATCTAGCGCTTGTAACTATAAAGCACCTGAATCAAGAATGTACGAGATGATGTAGGGTCCCAACAAATGGAATTTCAACTTCCCAAGATGGTGCAAATACTTGGAATCATACAACAACACCATCTACCCAACCTCAAACTTCTTGTTCTTGATATGGTGATCATGTCATGCCATTTGTCTTACTTTTTATGTCTTCTAACTCTATCTAGCAAGTGATCACCTTCATCTAACTCTATTAAATTATCAATACTTTCTTCCAACACTTTCTCATCATCTAACCCTCTTGCGCATGCTATACACAATGATGGTAACATGAATTCAATTGGGAAAACATCCTCTGCGCAAAACACCAATTTAAATGGTCTGGCCTTGTTCAACCTCTTGTAGGTTGTCCTGTATACCCATAAAAAAAACTAATAATTTGTCATCCCAATATTTTCTTCCAATGTCACATATCTTAGTCAATGTGGGACTTAGTATTTTGTTAAATTCTTTAGCATTTCCATTTTCTTGAGGGTGATAGGGGATAGTCTTATGATGGGCCACCATAAATTCTTCTAACATAATCCCGACCATTTCATTAAGAAAGTGTATACCTCTATCACTTGTTAGGCGTAATGAGATAACCAAACCTATCGATTATGATCTCCCATAAAAATCTAGTAGTTATTGCTGCAAAGTGTAATCCTTTGTAGGTGTTTCCTATCCCACTCGTGTCAAGTAGTCATTGCAAGTAATGATATACCATGAACCATTCCTTCAAGCCGGCTGGTGAAATTGTCCCTACAAAGAAAATTTCCCATTTTTAAAATGGTTCATTGCTAGCTATTGGTTGTAAGGGAATTTCATCCCTCTTTCTAGGTTTTCCAAGGCATTGGAAATGGTCACAGGCCTTACAAAATTCAATACAATCTTGGTAGATGGTTTCCCACCAAATCCTTGCTAATAAAATCTTCCGCATGGTAGCATTTCCTACATAGTGTCCTCCTGCAATCCCACCATGCACTTCCTCCATAATTTCCATGTGCTCATGTTCCAATATGCATCGGTGCAGAACCTCATCACGACCTAACTTATATAGGTCTCCACTAATCAACATCTAGGGTATAGCGTGTATAGCTAATTACTTTCTCTCTAGAGCCTTCATCCCTTCCGGTGCCACACCTATTTTTAAGAACACTGTAATATATTCCAAGTCTGAGGGCATGTGCCACAACCTAAATATTTATGCATCTGGCATGGTATCCTCAATTCTTTTTGTGTCCTCCCCTAAGTTAATCCTTGATAAGTGGTCAGGTCCTGAGTTTCTTTTTCCTAGTTTTACAACCACTATGAACTCAAACTCTTAGAATAATATGACCCAATGGCATATGCACCCTTGTAGAATGAGATTGTTGACTAAGTATTTCAATTCCATGTGGTCTGTGTAGAATATAAATGGTGTTGCCAATAGATACTACCTAAACTTATGTAGTGCGTAGATCATAGACAATGCTTCATGCTCAGTAGTTGTGTAATTATGTTCTGTTGGTGTCAACTTTCTACTTGAAAAGCACAAGGGATGATCAATAATTCCCTCACCAAAGTTGTTCTATCACTTTGCTTCCATAGCTATCCCTAAGGCATCAACATGCACATGGAAAGGCTTATCCTAAGAAGGAAAACATAATATGGGCATCATGACAAGCCTATCCTTCAAAGTGTCAAATTCCTTCTACTGCGCCTCCTCAATGAAAGGAACTCTTGTGTTTTAGAAATTCCTCTAAGGGCGTGGTGATCTTGGCATACCCCTTGATGAATTTCCTATAATACCCCATATGTCCAAGGAATCTGCGACTACACTTTGACTAGTAGGCTCCCCTAATCCCACAATAACTGTAACTTTGGCGGGATCTACTAGTAATCCTTATTTGCATATAATGTGTCCTAATAGGGTTCCAAATGGAGTAGCAAAGAAACATTTCTTAATGTTGAGGGATATCCTCAATTTCCGACATCTCTTAAACATCAGCCTCAAATTGTCATAATAGTCTTTCACCAATCCATACGTAGCCCAATAATCTAGGTAAACTAGAAGAAACTTATGGATGAAGTCATGAAATGCTTGTACCACGATGCACATAAACACAACATGCGTATTCTTCAATCTAACAGAATAACCATGTAGGAATAACTTCCCCATTCAGTGGTGAAATTTGTCTTTCTCTGGTCTTCCTTTGCAATCCTGACTTGGTGATACCCTAAGAACCCATCCATGAAAGATTAGACTTTGTACCCATTACTCCCTCCAAAATTTATTCAGTAAAGGGGGTTGGGAAAGGATCGATGACACATATTGCATTTAGATCCCTATAGTCAACACATATTCTTATCCTCCCATCCTTCTTAATACTAATGACCATTGGGATTATCCATTTTGATTCTTCCATAGCCTCAATGATACTAGATGTTATCATCTTGTCTATTTCTTCCTTGACCCATATGCACAAATTTGGATTCATCCGATAGGGCCTCCTCCGAATCAGTGTGCACCTTCCTTTAACTTTATCTTCATCTCCCCTAAGGAATGGTGGATGCCTTTGAATTCATGATACCCATAAGGGAATTAATCTTAGAACTCGTACAACAGATCAATGACCTTTGAAACTTATTTTTCTGCCTAATAGTCCCCAATGATAGCTTCCTTAGGTTATGTCTCCATCCCAATGTTAATCTTATTTGTTTTAAAGGGCTCATGGTAGGTGTGTGCTTTCTCATCAATGCTATCTATGACTTCACATGTACCTTCAGAATGGATAACATCCAAATTTTCCATTTCTTCTTTGTCTACTACATAGACCATTTTTCCTTTTTCTTTTCCATGCATGCGTGCTCAAGTTGTACTTCCTCTAATTCTTCTTCATTAAGGTGTGTCCCCAAATTAGGCTCACCTAGTAAATTTAGTAGCATAACACTATCTACTCATCATAAAGCACTTACTTACTTGCAAAACCATATCTACTAATGTCTTGGTACTCCTATATTCAAAATCTTGAATGAGATCAACCGCCAACTCCTACAAATTACCTATTTGATGGTGCATCTCCGAATGAATATACCATGTGTATGAAAAACCTTGTAAGGTGGAATATAACTTATGCATCTATAATGAAGGTGGTAGCACTTCGCACTTCCTATCCATGCCTTCTCACACGTTTGGATATGAATTGAGGTGGTCTCTTTACCATGGTAGTCTTGTATGAACGTGGGTACATTGCTCTTAGAGAACATTATAAAGAATGTGATTATTACTTCGCACCATTCTATGAGGCTCTCCTAATGTGTAGCCCACCAATGCATTGTAGTTACGAGTAGGTTATAACTGAGCATTCCCCTTCACTCGTCCTCATTCTTCCATGGAGCATCCATTTCCCATAAGAAAATTCTATGGTATGCTCCCTCAAAGTAACTTGGAAACTTTTTCCTCCTAGGCACTTAACCGAGTGAACTTTTGTTACCTTTGTTATAGATCCTCTCAATTTTTCCCAATCAACTCATAAGTCCCATGTTCCTGATTATTGCATGCCATGCTAGTGGTAACACTCAAGGATTGAGCATCTTCAAACTAGATGACTCCTCCGTGGGATGAATTATCTTGTGATCTTTCTTTGGAGCACACATAGATTTTTTCTAGGAATTATTCTCCTAAGGGTTCGGTATAGAGTGTTGACTTCCCATATATTAAAGGAATGATCACCCTTTCTTCTTTATTCTCAAATCTGATATACCCTTTGTTAAACCACAAGTCAAGTATTGTTTTTTTTAACACCATAGGCACCCAAGAAATGTTGAAAAATTGTCTACCTCGGTGAGTGCCAAGACTTCAAAGTCTCCAAAGTGAACTTGGCCCCTTGAATGGTGATAATTGCATCCTTCAGGACTCCAATGGGCATTGCCTTAGTATTTTTTTCCATATACATCACATTCAAATATGGCTATAATGTAGGTCTTCCCATCCGATGTCGGGTATCTAACGTAATAACATTGACCTCTACTGTGTTGATTAGGATATTACTAAGAAGCCATCCATCAAAAACCACATTCAAAGTAATCTCCTTATCATACTCAAGGTTGCGAGGAGGAAGTTTTTCATGCAAAACCTCCTTTTGCACTCTGTCCCGGTGCATGGTACCTTCTCCTCACCATTCTCCTAACAATGGAATAATATTCTCTTACCTTAACATCCTACATACCTACTTGAATTCATCCAAGTCACCCTTTGGAGCCTCGACATTATTCCTTTCTTCCAACTACTTTTATTTATTCTTTAGACATTGGATCTCCCCCTCGCAAACTCCGGATCACATCCATAGTCTCTTGATACACCTCTTTTTGATGAGCGAGGTGGTCCTGGATAATTTCCATGTACCATTTCCTCTCTTGAAACTAGTATCCTTTGTCTTGGTATCTCCTTGGTGCACACAACCTCTTCTCGCATCATCACCGGTACATGTTCTATCCTTGAATCACTCACCACTCGTGACATCCACTTTGTGAATCAACCTTCTTGATTCTCACCATCTCAAAGTGCCTTTGCTTTTCTCGTGCTTCTTGGTTCATATTATCATAAAGATCTAAACACTCTTCATACTTATGTTTCTTTCCACACCAGGATCATTGTAATAGATCAGGACACTCACATTTGTAATGCTATGTAGATCCACAATTATAATAGGTTCCTCACGGGAACTCACTTCATCCTCCACCACAATTACTATGACCAAAAATCCTCTGCAAAAACCCCTTACATTCACTCCTTTATTTACACGTCCTTCATAACAATGATCATCATCCTTGGAACTACTTGCAAGGCTACTCGCATACACAAAGATCAATAGCATCATGGATATGATCAATCAGTCTAAAATATTTGGTATCATGAGTTGTAGAGTACAAATATTGCAATAATAAGAAAAATTCTTGTGGATTGCATGCTATAGTAGATTGAATCTACTTACATCATGATCCCCATGGAAGATCTCACAATCTACTTCTATGGTGCGTATAAAATTTCAAGGGAAATTATCCTTTACATAGCCTTCTATTTCACATTATGCACACCAAATCCCACTACGAACCTCATGCACTGAGCTTGCAAAAATCTTCTCTAACTGCTTGGCCATTGCAGAAATTTGAGCCTCCATAAAAGGACTAACACTAGTATCAATGCTCCTAACAGCCTCTGCGTGTAGGGAAGATTCTAATGCCTTACTGCGAAGTCTATTGAATTTTTGTGTGTGAGCCCTTCTAAACGGTGTTATCAATCTTCTAAAAAACCATTGAGCATGTTGAGAAGGATGAATTTCATAGGATAGTTTCAATAAGAGAGTCTTGAAACATGCATCATACTCCCACACACTCTCTACCATTCCCTACTAGATCTCCTTCAGAGTGCTGATGCTCTTCGCTCAAACTCATGGATATGAAACTCTACTAGGAAGTTATTCTTCAACGCGGTGTAGTATACCACTATCTGATGGGGGTCATACTTCCTATACCAACTATACACATGCCCTTGCAATGTTGTTACCAACCGACTTGCCTTCGCTCTAGGGTAGTGATCCCTTTCATGTAAAAATCCAATCGACCGAAGAATTTTACACACACGTCTATAATGCCAAAGGCACTTCTTCTTTCCTTTACCTAATTTTTTCCCTCACCTACCTCATGTTGTTCTTGCACTCTTCATCCTTTGTATGTGGTATTTGTTACAACCTTCTTGACACCATAATTCATCATCCACCATTTTCTCATGTGCTTTTGTAATCTTAAGTGCTTCCTCAGATCTTTGGGCCACTCAACTTGTATTGGAGGCCTATACTTTACTTTCCATTACTCCACTGGTGACTTAGCTTGTATTTCAAGCCTATAATTTTGTTTGCATTACTCTCACCGGGTGACTCAAATTGTATTGGAGGCATATAATTTGCTTTGCATTACTCCACTAGGCCACTCAACTTGTATTATAGGCCTATACTTTGCGAAGCGGAACCAAGATGTATTCTTTTTATACCCTTAGACCAATAGTCTAATCCCATGTGCACCATAGTAATTCACACTTGTATACATGCTCTGTAGAATCCTCAATACCCCTATAGTCTAGTAAGTGCAAAGAAATGTCAAAGAATACTTGTGGAGGTGGTTGAGGCCCTTGTCCCCTGATCCGTGAGCCTTGGTTTCCTTTGGTGTTTCCTCCTCCACTAGATCCACCAGGTCCCGACCCACCAAATCCACCTCCTATAGTCGCAAAAGGGCTCGATGTGGTCATGCCAAGTGTTCCCAACATCCCATTAAACTACACACCAACATGATTTTGATATTTTTCCACTATCAATTGTGTGTCGTATGCCACTCCCTGATGTGATACCAAAACCTTACGTACTTACATCTTGTCCAAAAGTACCTTCAAATATAAGAATGGTCTACGCAGCTATGGATGTTCAAAATGAGAAATTATTCTTCTAGTCATAGATCGGTTACTTCCACCAATGCCAATTAGGTTAGCAATACTTCTTCCTTGATCTAGAAAACCAAGTGCTATGGGTTCATCGCCATGTGGGTTCGGATGCACGTCAATGACTCTTCTTTCTCTATACGATGAAATCTCATCAAAAGCAGAAGGGTATTCTCTCTCACACTTGCCAAGATGGGGTAGCACATACTGCTTAGGTTCCACGTCCTTTGCATGAACCTTAATTCCTTCCCACATCGTCTACCTCCATAGATTGATCACACTACAACCTCACATTGTCTAGTCATCTCCTTTCGCGAGTTTCACTATACTTGAGTTGTCTCTCCTTCCTTTCCTTTTCAGCCACAATGTACACCATCTTCCTCCACCCTAGCTTCCTCTCCCAGGCGCTCGAGAGAATCTTAGCTAGCTATGGGGAATGCCTCTAAAATTAAGGTAATAACCAAGATCTTCATAGCCAAAGGAATAACATGCAAAAATGATCCTATGGGATCACTCAGAAACTCAAACTCAACAACTTATGGGAAATGATATGTAGAAATGGTGTATTTAAGAGTATAACTAGCCAATGCTCTTGTCTACCAGTGATCAACAATACACGTCCAAGTCGATCTACATCTTGTAACCTCTAATAGTCATCTTAAGCATCCACATGCATGGTCTATAGTACCAGCTTCATCTGGATGCATATGCTAAAATCCATTCATATAGTTCTACTGGAAAACAATAGAAGAATGTCTCATACAACTCATGGTACATGTTTTCTTGTACCCATATTCACGCATTGAAATCAGGTCCAGTGTTGAATCTTTGAGCAAACTCATCCTCCATGCTCTTGAACTATGTTTTAACACTTTCTAAGGTCATCCATTCAGTCATCATTCATCACAAGGATGAAGATAAATGTCATTTCTCACAAAAACTTTGAAAAGAGGTCCCCGTAATGGAACCAAGATGTAGTCATTTTTATAATCTTAGACCAATAGTCTAATCCCATGTGCATCGGTTATCACCTAGCAGGTGTTGGACTTACCCAAGGCACGCTGGGCATTGAGCCTCTCCTTTATGTGATTCCTATGGGGATACATAATATTTATTACAAATATTCAAGTACAAGTGAATATTAAATAACCATACATCATTTTGAGAACCTAGGACAAGTTTTCATTTCAATGCATCCTAGAAAAGGAAATAGAAAACAACATATAGAAATGGTTCATACATAAAGGAAATGCACAAGGATGATACTTATGAACACATATATGATTCAGAACAAAGCCTTATATTCATATTAATATGTTCAATAACCACATTACATCCTCAAAGTCATAACAAACCTTCATATAATAATGTAGAGCCAAGTCATTCATCGTAACTATACTATGTTCACCACATTACCAAAATGAATGTAGACCCATCCCTCTAAATGTGCCATGATTCCTATATTTTCCTAATCCTAACCCATAGAATCCTCCATGGTATTTTTGCAGAGCTTCACCTCTTTCCCCATACCTCCACTCTCCCAAGATGACTCTATGTCTCTCTATATTCTCATCTCTCTTCTCTATCTCCCCCTCGCTACTACCCACACACCTTAATAAATAGCTTTCCTTCGTTTCACCGCCATGCCTTCTTAGGTAACCGATCGGTCACCAAGTGTCCAAGTTGTCCTCCAATGGAGCATGCCCTTCGTGATCTCGAGCTCTCTAGTTTGTGTAATGATGCTCTTTTAAAACTTTCCATCGCATGCCTGAAAGACTCCCTTTTTGATCCTATAATCCAAGCTGCAACCTTATCCACAAGGGTCACACTTTTCTCGTGTGCTTCCCGGGACACCAAAAATGGCTAAGTCTAAAACTTGTCTTGCCTTGTGAGCGTGCACCTTTGTGTGGTCTATAAATCACCGCTATAAACCCTCCCGTGTGCCTTCAATCCCCACGTGCCCTTCTTTAAATAGGTATTCGGGGCCCAATAACTTACAAACCAAAATCAAATAAAATAAAACAAAATAAACATCCTCCCAACTATTTAACAACATCCCTCACTAGTATAACCTATTCTCAACATACATCCTTTTTCTAAACAACCAAATTCTTGATTGGGAAGTCATTACAACCTTTTTTTCCCATGTTTCTGAATAGTCAATGATTCTACCTAATCGCCAACGATTCTCTTTGACATAAATCCTATATAAACGTGTCTCAAGCAAATTACTAACCTGGATGTTCCTCTCATAGTATAAAATTCATGTATCATAATCTTCTCACAAAGCTAGATTTCACCAAAAGTAGCACTTAAAGACATCATATATCTTTTCTCCTACCTTTGAAAGTCATTAAAGCATCCAGTAATCAAATAAAATGATCTTCCAACATCTAAAATCTTATTCTCTCTAGTAATATAATCCTCTCATCTTTATTCATCATCTAGAACAATGTAAGTGGCTTCCCTCTTACATCATTGTCATGTTTATTTATCATTTATCCTAACTTTTATCAACCTACACATTGCTTGAGAAATTTCCAACAAATCTCCTAATCATCGATGATTCGGACCAATCTCCGAGAGATCAGCCTTAATCACTAGCAATTCCTATCTATTATATCTTTTAACATGTCATCTTTCCTTCCGACATCCAAATATCATCCTTGATTAACAATATTCCTTTGCAAGTATATGTCTAGTAATATCAAGCTCCCGTGAGCCATCTCTAATATTTTATCGGTTATCTGAATAAAATCTATCATCCTGCTCACCTTTGTGAGTACACAACTATCTACATCCTTGTTCCTTTGATCCATTTTGTGATTCCTAGACTCCCTTTGGATTAGGTATCACCATCAGACCATCATATAAACGTGGGTTGTGTTAGTCCCTTTTCCTTTGCATTGTTGGTTATATCATCTATTTTATCAATTTATCTTATCATTATCAGATTGATTTTTTAAATGTGGATTGACATCCTTGCAACAAATTCCATTGACTTCTAGGGACTAGAATTTGTCAAGAAATCCACCATATATCCATCTAATCCCATATTCTTCTTAGTGTTTGTGATTTGTAGGTTCCTCCATTAACGAAAGAAGGAAGGATCTTTCATCCATCAATATCAACACCTATCTCTATAGGTATCGGTAAACCCTGCCTCCTCAAGGTCATTTTTTTATTATTTCACTTCATTAATCTAAGTAGAAAGGTAGAAACTGCTCTAAATGTTCTTACACACCCGATGAGACCCTTAGTCCCTTCTTTATTTGTGTTTTCATTTCACTTTTAAAAAATTACATGTGTTTTATGCCTTCTAATTTGTAATCTGTAGCAATATAGTTAAAGTGCCAACAATTGGGTGAATCTCTAGCAGTTCTATCAATCACGACGATCTCTATGACTACTTATGATTACTAGTCAAACCACCTCTAATTCCATTTTCACTTTTTACTTTCTCGTCCTCTGCTAACATTTTTGCAATTTTTTTCTTTGGAGGCTTTTCTCTCTGCATTATTTCTAAAAAATCACAAATTAAAAAGGAATTATTTTTGAGGTGAGTCATTTTCCTTTCTTTTAATTTTCCTCGTTGCATTTTTCTATTTTTCATCATCAAAGAAAATCATTCTTTTCGGTTAAAACACAATTTTCATTATGTTTGATCACATAATTTAATTAGAAGGATTAATTTATTGCATTCACTTAATATTCCCCCATATAAAGACAAATCAAAATAAATATCAAAATTGCATCAAAAAATCCTACCGAGGTGATAATTATTGGGATTTCATCACCTAATAGGGAAACTGACTCGGTGTTCTAGCCAAGTATAAAAAACTAGTTTTTATTATATTGGCTAAGCACTTAAGTGCCTTATCATGGAAGACCAGTGAAGTGAGGAGGTAGACTCCAATACCAAGACTTGTACCAGCACCAACACAGATTCAGGTCTCATGTACCTTTAGTTATATCGAGGACTCCATATTTTAATGTTACCTAAAACTAGCCTTAGAACGGACATATCATTACATTCCCTCTCAACCTCTTCACCCACATATAAATTCTAATCAAGATAATTAAAATTCTTCTGCTTGACTTGTCTATTAAATTTTTATCTCTCTTAGGAGTTTTTGTATCATCATCAGTTGAATATCACGGATCAAACCTCTATATAAGCATATTATTTTACCCCTTATATGTCATTTTTACAATCATCTTCGGTTACTTCATCCACTACCTCTACATCTTTTCATCCCAATCAATTTCAAAATATCCTTACATATGATCTAGTCCTTATCAATCTTATGAACCTATCACATCCTATTCAACTTCATTTAGCTCTAACATTTTCCCGAGTCATCCATACCATCTTGTTTCCTCTATAGAACCTCTACCTTTTAGAAAATCTTACAACCCTACAACAACCCCATCCAACAACTCTATGACTATCCATTATGTATAGACTATTTCTAAACTATCACTCCTCATCTCATGTTCGAGTGTATCACATCCATCAAGTATTTTCCACATACCCTCCTTCATCACAATATCATCAAAATATTAACATCCCCCATATTTTATCCAATCAACCTATCTTGACTTCAATACCTCTCTCTACCTCAGACATCCCAAACCCATACACACATCCCTACTTAGGCCCAATCAACCCCTCTCATCCAACAACATATTATCCAACATCCCTACATGTCTCCCCCATACCTTCATCACAAACTAATTTATAATTAGTATCTTTACAATATACCCCTTATCAACCTAAACATCAAGCCCATCCATAAAAAAACCATGTTACTCCTCATTATCAACAATCGAATTGACTATATGTTCATCCACATTCACATGTTAATTCCTCCACATCTAATCCTACAAATGATCCCATATAAGCTCTGTTAAACAGATTAGAAAATTTAGAGGCCCTTTGTGGGATCTAAACACATCCTCACTTATGATGAGGTTTGTAATGAACCCATCCATTCATCATTACCATATAAATCATATCCTCCACATTAGGAATTTCCAAAATTTACCATGTTTCATGGCTAGGAGGATCCTCAACAACACATACTAACCTTTAGACACACCTACTATCTCATCATCCACGATAAATACCTTATGCTTAGAACCTTTCCTATGTCACTTGTAGGACCTACATTGGATTATTACAACTCCCTCCCTTGACACTCTTTTCTCTCTTTCACTCAGCTAGCCATGTTATTTCTTAATCATTTTTTTATAAAAATTACTCACAAAATCACCATTTTTTATCTTTCTACCATCAAACAATCAAAATGAATCCCTTGTCAAATTTTTCACTTGGTGGAAAATAATTATAAATTAATTTACCTTCTCACTACTACAATAAGAACCAATCGAGTTGTTTAATCGATTGTGTTCCCATCACATATCATCCACTCTTCAAATCCAAACATTCTAGAATTTTGACGAATCCTTTACCATGGCTAAGAAGCTAGAAATTCAAGCCCTCAAAGATGGCCATCTTGATCCTCCATCTATGTATGTTCCATCCAATTCTCCTAGGTCTTCCTACAAACCCAATGAAACTACCATGCATGATTCCATTACTTGTATTCCCTAACCAACACCCTCCATAGAATCAAGTCCATGCGAAACTACAATTCCCTTGAGTTATGTCATCAACACTATTACATATGATCTTCCCATGAAGGGACATGTTCATCACCAATGCTTCCTCTTGAAAACTCAAAATCTACGGATCCTAGATTTACAGTCCCCATGTTCATGTGTTGTGCGTGTTGTGAGGCCGAACCCTTGTTTTTGATCGTGGCGCACTTCATCCACCCTCTTCTCTCATGACCTCTCTATTTCCTTCTCTTCTTGTGGAGAGAGATCGACCCTTTATTTGGCACTATAAACTTCTTTAGCTTAGGATTTCCCCTTTCTACACATCCTTCTATCCCTAGTCCTTTGACATGTCTAGTCTAGGATTTTCTTTTAGCATTGGGAGCAGTAGTAGCATTAGACATGGTAGAGGAACCAACCTTCTCCAGAGATCTATCCCAAGTGTGCAAGGCCCCAAAACTTGGGGACATTTCCGTTATGGTCTCAACCATCTCGGTTCCTCCGGATCGAGATGTGGGTGCAGGTTTGAACGACCAACATGTACTTACATCAACATCCTTAAGAGCCTCATGTAATATTATCTTATCACATTACCATAAATCAAAACACTCAAGCCATATAGTCGAAACCACGTGGTATGATAAAAACAAAACATGTGCCTATCATGTAGAAGCCCATGACATAGCAAAAGAGTTATAAAGCTTTGAAAAACCATAACACAATGATTCTTCCTAGTTAATAATCTTTTATTAGAAGAACACCATCCTTCATCATCAATATACTCTACACCTACACCCTTGATTTCTACAGGACAAGAGGGGCATCCCCAATCTTTTGTTGCCAAACCTTTATCGGACATGCCTTGATTACCCTCCATTGAAGGTATACCAATCTTGTCAATTTGCATACCTTCCCTTGAAGGTTTTAAATTTTGTCAACATCTACAACCAAGTCACTAACAAGAGTGTCCTCATTCACATCCGTAGGACAAGAGGGGTCATACTAAATCAGATATTGACAAAAATTTCTCATGCATCTTCTCATCACCTCCCAGTGAAGGTCCCTCATCTCAAATCAGTATGGTTCACCCACCCACATGAACTTGGAATCATCATACATAAAGAAAAGGTAAATCAAATCTTCATCATCTACCCCTCCTCATCAATTGTCCTCTCATATCCCATCCAAATTTTCAATGGATCCTTTTCAAGGATCCTTTATTTACCATATACTCAATCAATCAAGATCAAAACTTCCATCATCCTAATCTAAAATTTTTCATTCCTTTCAGCGCATGTCATCTCTATCCACAGTGTCATGCTAGGGGACTCCTCTCTACTGAGATACTTCAAAAGTCTTACCTTGCACACATTCCCCTAACACATCTTCACCAAACCTATCCTATCAATCCAATCAAAATGTCACTACTATGGAAAGGAGTAAACGTGGAAAGTTTTCCCTTAATGTATTGATCCATATATCACGTGTCAACCTATGCATGCCTTGTACTTATAGAATTTATATTGTTGACAAAGCAAATGTCATGATAGTAGTCACATCAAAGATCTTATTCCATCATCATCCAATCATTTTATCATCGTAATGATTTGAAATCATGTGGTCTTCCGTCACTATCCTCAAAAACCTTAAAGATGAGCACCATGGATTTGTTTATCTCATCTTTCACTTGGATAGGTTTCTCCTTTGTAGGAACACCACAATCATTACATCCATCCACCTTATGTACCAAATAGAGATATGTCGTCGGGTACACATATGTAGTGTGTGTACACATTTCTTATCCCCCTCCTTGAAATGGTCTATTAGGGTTTTCCTCGGCTCAAAATATAGTTAAAAATTTATAGCTTATATGTTTCATGTCTTTTCCAAAGCTTTTCAAGATCCTAAACCTCTTTGTAACTTATATTTGTAGCCTAGTTTTCCTTACTTAGCCATTTCTTTATTTTTTAGCTTCCCACTATTTTTTACCTTAGTTTTTTTCCTTTAGTTTAAAAACCATTTCCTTACTAGCAAAGTGGTCTTATAATTGCCACACGAGCATGGGCGGCGAGTTTTGTAACTACCACTCGCACATAAAAGGTGACAATCCTATAACTACCACCCTATGCATGGAAAAGGCCCTATGTGAAATTTAAAGAATATTTAAATGTGAATTAAGACACATGTTACTCCACTCAAGTTCACTTTGAACGCACATTTGTGAACCATTTTAGCTAATTTCAAGCTTGATTTCCTTATGGAAATCTCCTCTTCTACTTGTGATTTGTGATTGAATTGTTAACTTCCTCTTCATGTGTTGATGTGGCACCCCATGGCTACTAAGTGTGTTAGTGCACAACCCATCCAACATTCTATAAATTCATCACTTATTCTCAATAAAATTTCCAGGGATCATTTTGTGTATTCTTGCATTGTTGAGCTACCACATTCTTGTTGGAAATTACATAGCCAAGCTTTGTTCACTTGTGTTATCTCTCTTTCACCGCATTTCTACCAGACTTCTATTCAAGTTATCATTGTTCCAAGCACCTTCTCACTACTGCTTCTACTACATTCCCAATCCCTTGGACTCACGTGAACATAGGAGATTGAAAAGACAAGATGAGGGGACAAAGCATAACACAACTAGATTTTCCATTACTCTATATTTCCAGGTTGGGGTTGATGTTAGTTTTATTCATTTCTTCACATTTTGTTCTTAAATTACACACACACACACACATATCAAATAGAGTAGAAAAGAAGAATTTCCATTATTGCAATCATTCAATAGTTATAGTAGATCAATTCATATAGGAAATCCTCCATAGAAATATTATTTACTCTTGTCGGGGAAGTTGTAGGGAAGAAAATCTTATGAGAAGCTCTGATTTCTTCTTGTGCTTCTAAGGAAAGAATAGAGGGTTAGATTTGCATCCATAGTTTAGTGAAGCTTTCATTATTTAAAATAGAATAGATTTCTTCTAAGCACAGATAAACAACTACATCTGGTTGTTTATTTGTTTTAGGATTTATTAATTAGAGTAGAAGCTTTTATTTCCTCATTTCTTCTTTAATTCTAGTTCTAAATTAATTTTACTACAGTAGTTGATTTCATTTATATCTTTAAAATACAAAAACATAGAATAGTTTTAATTCAATTAGATTAGTTGTTATTTACTTAAATTAAATTAGATCATTGCAAATACATGACCATCAATGGTCCTCAACAAGAATGCACATATGGAATTGATCCATGGGTACCACAAGCGAATAGTCTTGAGTTACATATGGACATAGATATGATACTTTGTCTTCTTATCCTCAAAACACGGCTTGATATGCCAAGAAGATTTAACAATTAAACATTTTAAACATTTAGATGATAAGGCATATGAATTCTAGACTGCCCTTTGTAATAGAGTTTAAACATACACATGACCATACAAAGACCTCAAGAGACAAGGAAATTCAAGTAGAGACCCTAGAGTCTCCCAACCAAACATGTCGGGGCTTCTCACAGATATTGACACAAGCCTATGAAATCTGGTTTTCATACATCGCCATTTCCACTTGACATCATATCACAATTAAATTCCCTTAACATCAAAGCTGAAAAATATTACAAGTTTTGGACCACTCCTACCAATCGAATTTAGATCTCGTGAAAACACACCACTCTCACTTATTCTATGACCTTGTTAGGACATATTTATGAGCCCCCTTTAGATTTCCATGAATCCCACAACCGGTAGAAATGATCTCCATGGAGCTTGATATTGACTAGATTCTCCATGTAGTCATTCTTTAGGATCTGTTCTTCAGTCCCACTCAAGTTAAAAGGGCCTTCTTTTCCCTCGATGAGTAGATCCCAATATTGCGCGTTAAGGACATTATTTTTCCTTGACGACTTACGCATCTCATCTACACACACTTTCTTCCACAAACCACATATTTTTATCATTTATCCATCCACATTTCCACATAGGCTACCTTAGCATGAACTCAAGGATTCAAGTGCGGTTAAAGGTAGTGCGTTGATTTTCATCCGTATAAATTGGTGAACCCGACATGAAGAGCTAGTCTCTTTTTTTTTCCATTTATTTCATCCATCTTCCCTTTCTCCCATTATTTTGTGGGTATTCATATACCCTCGAATATGTCGAGAAAAGATGGATATAGCCAAACCATTTTGGGTCTCGAGGAATATTACTATTAAATGGGTAGTCAACAACAATCACCCTCACTATCTATGTGGGAGGATAACTACTCAACCAATATTCATGCCTCTCAAACTCCTCCTCCTCAAGGGACCAATAATGGCTCCTTGGTTAGGATCGAGGAGATTGATCAACTTACGTAAACACAACAACCTAAAATTTCAAGTTCTAATAATATGACATTTACTAGAGAGTCAAGCTCATCTCCTTGGGTTTTGTTCAGACCGCAAATCAATATGTAGTCTGATCAACTCCCATTATTAAACAAAGAGTAATTAGCACACTATGCTTGAAGCAAGCAACACTTCCAAAACATGAATCAACCTCTAGATAGGGTGCAAGGACATGTTGATGTCTTACTTTAGAACAACACCTCTACCCCTCCCATAGCAGAAAACATTTCTAATGAGTGGAAAAATAATGAACAATTTATAACAGGATATCACACTCCTTTGCAACCTAAAAAAGTTCAACATCATTCGCTAAAATAAAACACCATGCCATCATCAGGTGAGGTCATCTCGATATTGGTGGATAGGGTTAGAGAATTAGAACTTACCCAAGCTACTCATGCTTCATTTGTTGTTAGGTATGGAAATATTCTCCATCATCCATGAGAACTATGGGAAAGTTCCTACCGTGTTAATCCTCTAGTTTACATGGGCATTCCTAGCCCTAGAGATCTTCTCATTGGGTTAGGCACCTTGGGTATGCCCCCTCATTTTGCATAAGGATACACACAATAGGAACCAGCTAGAAGTGCATTCTTAAATGCCATCCCAAGTGGAAATGTAACATTCCCTAGATTTTTGCCTCCTACTACATACCTGAGTAATGTCCCCCATATGTACACATGTATTCCAAATCACCACAAGGGGACATGTACTCTTTTCTTAGTCCATATGTTCAGCCACAAGGGATGCCTTATGCCTCCACAAATGTCTATGTTGCACCATATCAACAACAAATTACACCTCTACCTCCCCAACAGGGGTCATTAATGGTCGAGTCTTATGCAATGAGGACCTAATCAGAATATCTTAAAGATCCCCTCAACTTCACCATACAGAGTGTTATGCTCCCATGACCTCTACCAGATCTTCCTAAATTTAAAGGGGAGGGAGATCAAAATGTGCACAAAAAAAGAATATTCCACAACCATTCAAGAGTTTCTCCCATGGGATGTTATCATAGCAAAGATCTTCCCTAAGAATTAAGAAGGTGTTGCTCTTTAATAGTCTTATAGGATACATGAGGATTCAATACATTCCTTTAAGTAGATTGTTTCGAATTCATCAAAACTTTTGACATTAACAAGTTGCTAAGGAAAAGAATAAATGATTTCCTACATATAAAGCAAGATCATAATGAATTTGTTGCATATTTCATCCAGATATGGTGATAGGTCCTCTACACTTCTTGAAACACTCCCATCATGGATCATATGGAGCTCTCACGATCTATTCCTTCAATCTCTTAACCGAGAAATGAAGGAGGAGGTCCGAAGTTCCACTTAGAAGCTATCAAGAGGTATTAGAGGTTATTCTTCGTATAGATCAAGAAAATATAGACAATGGTCACAAGACCTATGGTTCAAATGGGAGATTTATCACTCCTAATTAGGGTAATTCAAGTTACCCTAGCAACACAAAAAAATACCAAGGACCTAAGGTCCTCAACAAAACCTGTGTTGTTGTAACTAACTTTGTTATAGATAAAGAAAAGAAACCAAATATTGTGTTGAGCAAAAATAATGTTTCTCTAAGGAGTAGAAACACAAAGGATGTGCATGCAGGAACAAGGCACGGGAAGATAGGAACAAAAATGTGCACGAGTAACACTTTGAATCACGACTTATCCATTTTCATGGATAGGGGAATTTTGGAGATAGCGTGCGAGCACACATAGAGATGAAGACTTGTGCGACATGTAATGGTATTTTTGGAATAAGTAGTTGATAAGGGCCATGCATAGTTCATGCTAATAATAGTATTTCTTCTTAGAGTTAACTATAGGACATCGATTATTAGAACACTTGCATGTTTGACATGTCATTGTAAAGGCTCATGGCTATTATTAGCATGTGACCTATTTTGAGAAGTGCATAAGTGGTGAAGGAAAGTCCGCACACTCTATAAATATGTATTGAAATATGTATTTTAGAGTGAGTAAATTATTATAGAGTGATGCTATTGGTTCTAATACATGCATGAATCATGGAGACCCTTTATAATGTAAGAAGCACTGTGTTTACAAAGTTGTTTAATGTAATGGACTATATTAGTAGGATAGTGGTGTTAGACACAAGTGAATTTGGTTCTTGTATGGATAGCCTTATTATTTTTATTGTTTAGTTCATGATTCCCTAAGATCTAGATCGGTTTATGAAATGTGAAATGCTTATGCTTGGTTATGGATCGAATATGTATTATCATCATCACACTAACATCCTACACAAGTGACTCTAAAGAGGGGCATTGTACCTTTGCATTTTTCAGTGAGCGCTCAGCTCAAGCCGAGTGATATGTCATCGTGCTTGGGTTTTTCACTGAGATTCTAGGTCGCATCATTGGTTCTGTTACACCATGTTCAAAGGCGATGCGAGAAACTTTGGACAAAGCGGAAGGAAGCTTTACCAAATTCACTTTGGGTGCACAAATTTTATTCGACTTTGCAAGGTTGTGTACTGGGTTTGGTATGTTTATTGGGAACTACATAGGAGACTAGAAATTGGAAATACTTGAATGTAGGAATGGTCTAGACTTTAGGCTACTTCTATACTAAACCTCTTATGAGAGAGACATTATGGATTATGTAACACTTGACTATGGGAGAGAGTGCAAAGACCGAATAACTCATTTAGGAGTTATTTCATGAGGAAGAACAAGAGCACGTTTTGAAGAAATAGATGAGACATATGCCATAATACTTAAGCACATTTTATTTGAGAAGGAGAAAGGAAATATGGTCTACATAGTGGATGATGAATCATTAGAAAATTTGGACATTGATCATTCTGAAGGTACATGTGAGGTTTTAGATAGTGTAGATAACAATGCACACACCTATCATGAACCTATGAAGACCAAGAAAGTGAACATTAACACGGATGCTAAACCTAAGGAGGCCATAATTGGAGATTATTGGTTTGATTCTGAAGTGGAAAAGATAATTGAGTTACTACGTGATTTCCAAGACTTATTTCCTAGGGGCTACCATGAGTTAAAGGGGTACATGAGTCATTAGGTGAGATGAAGATTAAGCTAAAGGAAGGAGCATGCCCAATTAGGAAGAGACCTTACAAGATGAACCCTAACCTGTGCATAAAAGTTAAAGAAGAAATTGAAAAAATGCTGAAATTTGGCATCATTAAGCCCCTAGAAGAATCATAGTGGTTTACACCATGGTAATAAGTATAAATAAATATGGTTGGATTAGGATTTGTGTTGATTATAGGGATTTGAATGTTGCATGTGTGATTGATCCTTTTCCTACGCCTTTCACTGAGGAAATATTAGAAGGTATTGCAGGGCATGAAATTTACTCTTTTACAGATGGATTCTCTAGGTATCATCAGGTAAGAATTACATAGGAGGATCAAGAGAAGACAACTTTCACCATTGAATGGGGAAGATTTTCATATATGGTGATGCCCTTTGGTTTGAAGAACGTTCCTGTTGTATTTTTGTGTCAAGCATTCCATGATTTTATTCACAAATTCTTGCAGGTTTACTTGGATGATTGGATGGTATATGGGATTATTAAGGATCATTGTGACAACTTTCTCTTAATGTCTGAAATATGAAAACAATTAATCATCTCTTTAAACATCAAGAAGTGCATATTCTCTACACCATTTGAAACTCTACTAGGTCATATCATCTATAAGAAATGTTTGTTAGTACATCTAGCTAAGGTTGCACAGTTATTGTAGGCTGGAGAACCTACTAGTCAAAGTGAAGTGCATGGATTCTTTGGCCATACAAGGTATTACAAAATTTTTATCAAAGTATATGCAAAGATTTCCGCACCCCTAGAGGAGTTACTAAAGGGAAAAGGGACATTCTATTAGGGAGAACGCAACAACACACATTTGAGGCATTAAAAGAGAGACTTACTACATCTCTTATTCTCGCATTTTACTTCATGAAACCAACCATTTCATGTACATGTGGATGCCTATGGCATGGCCATTGGTGCGGTGTTAGCTCAGCTTGAGAAGGTAATATAAATCATTATATCTATTTTTCTAGTAGAAAGATGATTCCTACTGAGAATATAATTATACAACTATAGAGTATGAGGCCTTATCAATGATGTATGTGTTGCATAAGTTCATATAATACTTACTAGCTACACCTTTTGCATTTTATACGAGATCACATGGAACTAAAATATTTGGTAAATAAGCCCATTTTACAAGCACTCATATGTCGATGGGTTCTCTTATTCCAATAATTTGACTTTACAGTTGTGGTAAAACTAGGTAAAAGTAATTCTGGCCCAAACCACTTATCAAGAATTCAATCAAGGGAGGACATGTAGACAATTAAAGATACAATTTCGGATGCACATTTATACAAGTTACATCACACACCTTCGGAATTGGAGGATATTGTTGTCTTTTTACACACATGTATGATGCCAAAAGGAATGAAAGCCTTAGAGAAGAAACAACTTGTAATTTGCGTTACACCTTTCATGTTGATCAGTGGTGACTTATAAAAACTAGGCCAAGATGAAGTATTACATTGATGTGTATTAGAACATGAGCACATGGATATCTTGGAAGATTTTCATGGTAGTATTATAGCTAGAAATTATACAGGTGATGCCACTTTGCACAAGATTATACTCATTATATTATGGTGGGAGACCCTATATAAGGATTGTAAAGAGTATTGTAAGGCGTCGATCACTATCAAAGCACCTTGGAAAACCTAGACAAAGAAATGAAATTTCTTTGAGACTTATTACTAATGAAGATCCATTTGAAAAATGGTTAATAGACTCTATGGGTCCTATTTCCCGACCGCGCATAGAATCGAACCACGCTACTTCATCCCTTATACAAATTATCTCATATAATGGGAAAAAGTAGTACCTACAAAGGATTGTATAACTACAATAACCGAGGTTCTTATGGGAAAATATTATTACTAGGTATGGATGTCCGTTGAGTTTGAAAAGTGATAGAGGCACACACTTATTGAATGATACAATCCGGATATTGTTGGATGAACTTATGGTCACGCACCACAAGGCTACACCTTATCACCCTCAATAAAATGGGATGCTTGAGGCCTTTAAAAAATATTGAGCCGAGACCTTAACAAAAATTTGTGATATTGGAAGGAAAGATTGGGATGATAAAGTTTCTACTATACTTTGGGCATATAGAACAACTTACAAAAGGTTGAATAAGGCCACACCCTTTCAGTTTGTGTTTGATGCAGAAGTATTTCTTCCCATGGAATTCATGTTACCTTCTTTGTGTATTGTGTGCATGAGAGGTCTAGCTGATGATAAAACATTAGAAAAAGAATTGAAAAGTTGATATAGTTGGATGAGTGTCGTGCCATAGCACATTGGAGTCGAAGGTGAAAAGGCCAAATATAGGGCATGACATGACATAAACATTAGGGATAAGAAGCTTGAAGTTGAACATATGGTACTTCTTTATTATTCTAAGTTTTTGTGCCATCAAGAAAACTTAAGGTACATTAGTTGGGATCATATATTAGCACTCACATCCTTGTATCAGAGGTGCTTGATGGAACACGATTACTCGGTTACTTTAATGGGAGTAGGATGAAGCCCTACTATAAATAAGTCTTCTTGGTGTTTTTAATAAGGCAATATTTCCATTTAGTATAGATTTCCCTTTCTGTATTTCTTTAAATGTATTTCCTTCTTCGTTGCTATGCTTTGTCAATTTAGTTTGGTGTTTTGTGTAATAAGCACATTTGCACACTAGAAGCTAATTACAATCTAAAGTATTTTTATGCGTAGAGGAATGCACATACCATTGGTGTGGGTGGTTGTTATTCAAAAATGGGTACACATGAAAACATATTGTTACAGGTGCTATTCAAAATGGAAGGAAGTTCTTAGAAACAAGATTGCTCTTAAGGAAGAACATATCGGAAATAAATGAATGAACATTATAACGCAAGGTAAGTGATTTCCATAGAAACTACTAGACGAAGGAAAAATGGTGAGGTACTTGGAGCATGGATGCACATAGAAGGAGGTGTATATCATGAAGGTAGAAAGGTGTGCTAGATGATTATAGTTGTGGCGCATAGGTGTAACATGCAAAAATTGGGAAAATGGTCAATTAATGAGAGGATCGGTGGTAGGTAAAGGAGAAATAAATGCAACAACATTTAGAAACTCTATATAAAAATGTGATGCAAGGTTATTTCCACCTATATGATAGCAAATATTTGATCAAGCTAGTTACTGACCGAGTAAAGTGAAATGTGTTGAGATGTAGAGAGTTACGAAACCAAGTGGGGAGAGCAGATTTGTGCATAGAAGTAGCTTGCGTCCCCATTGGAGAAGGGTTTAAGTGAAGTAGAAGAATTGAGAAGGAGCTAGGGCATGAGAGCTTACTCAATAGAGGAAAAATGAGAGATTTTTTTACTATGGCAACAAGGAAAACACTAATGGGAAGAAAAGGTGGAAATCAAGGTCGAAGATGCTCCCAAGAGAATTTTTTTAGAAATTCAATATCCAAAAGGAGTGATCATCGGGCGGGATTGGGATTCCCATATCTGCAGATGTAAAGTAAGTGACTACAACCACCGCACCATTGACAACAAGGGAGATTTGGATACATTATTGAATAAGAAGACCAACAAGCGCATGGTGGATGACATGTCAGTATATGATGATGTTGGGGAGAAGTTTCTCAAGAAGGTAGGGGTGTATCAGTTGTATGAACTCCCATATTTTTGAAAACTAGAAAGTTTATACCAATGGCTTATGAGTATAGTCCATGAGAATTTTTTCTATTTTGCTTAGACAACAGGTAAAGATCACTTTGCTCCTTTGATTGATACGTTAATAGGACTTAAGGGCACAAAGTGATAAAGATTAATAGTGATCAAGTGATAAGTCTGCAAACATTATAGCTACAAGTAAGGAGTTGGGATATGCCAAGGGTCCATGTGGAATGAACATATATAGATTAAGGAAGTACCCTATGGTGCGAGAGAAGACACGCATCTATTCACTAAGTTGAATGATCAGGAGAGATGGTCATAAGTAAATACCATATAGCAACATATAGTGAAGAAAATGTCATAAGGAGAAATATACAACTTAGTTGGCTACATAACACAAACAATTATTGAGGAAGCATGCATAGGTGCAAAGATAATTTTTGGTGTTTTCCTACTATCTCTTGTGTTTGTAGAAATTGGAGTGCCCGATGGTCCAAATAACAAAATTTGGGAATACCTTGTGGAAATGAAATCCCTAACGAGAGAGAGGTTTGAGAAGTATTTGTGTGAATGAACAATGATTGGCCCATTCAAATAAAGGGAAGAACTATGGTATGATCTGTCATCACCAATCCGGCACTATGATAATTCTTCACTAGGAACTCCTCGTTTTATGATTATTTACTAATGCACATGACCTTTAGTTTGGTGGATGTAATCTGGAAACAAAACAACAACATAACACAAGAATACCATCGACCATGATAAGACGGAATGATGACAAATCTGAAATATCAAAGTAAATTATAATATTAACATGAAATTGTTAGAATCTCACCCATGAGGTACTTCACATGTTATTGACTTCACTTGCCTTTCACCAAGACTATGGGAGAAAATTTACAATTACACCTCTTAATGGCTTCTTCAACACACCTTTAAACTGATGGCTTCCTTTACACACTTCCTACAATATTTCTCACTACTTCCTTCTATGCTAAATGAGGGGGGTGGCCTCTCTATTTATAGAACTTCCAGGCTTATCCATCTTATCTCTAAGATAGGATAAGAAATCCACTCTGACGAATCATATTCCATACCTTAACTCTTATCTGTACATGTAAGCTTATCTTTTAAGATAAGATAAACCTTATCATTTTACATGGGTTCCACATTTTTAGACTTTTTACAAATAAAATACACAAAATATTTATGACCTCACTCCTTGTCCTTATTACCAATATAATATTTCTAATTCCTAATCATGTAGACCCTACTTCTCTACTTACCCAAACTTGAACATTTTAACATTACGGACCACTTACAACAAATATTTACTATTTACCACAACATTCCTATTGTACTTTGACTTGTTACCATATACTATACATTATTGGTGTGCACACGTATTGACAAGGCTGTCGTTATCTTCTATCGGCTACTACTAATTATACTTAACAACATCCTATTCCTAATACATACATTAATGAAATAGAAATTACGGAGGAAAATTTTAGTGTCGACATCTTCCCCCTTCCTAACTTCTACTCCATCCTCGAGTAGACTATTCTCAGTGCTTGGAAAATATTCAACTTGTCGTGGTTGACCCATTTTGTAATGGGGTGCCATCCAATTCCTCTAGTCAATACGTACCATTTTCATGCACATTTCTGCTATTTTGTAGGGCCCCATCCATTTTGGAAGAAATTTTCTCTATCTTCTTTTTTGTATCTAGAATCATATACTAGAACCAAGTCATTCAAATGAAATGGAGACCAACGGATCTTTTTATCAAAGTATTCCTCTCGCTTCATTTTCTTCTTATGGTTGTATCCTTTGCTATTTCCTTCATTTCCTCTAGCAAATGAAGATGTACCAACCTTTCTTTTTATCGAATCACTTTCATCCATCCTTTCATTTTTCATAACTCTCACAAAGTGGGAATATCAAACTCAATAGGAAGAATCTGGATCAATGCCATAAGCCAACCGAAATGGAGAGTATCATGTTGCTGACTTTGATGTTGCCCTATATGCCCACAATGCTGCATGAATTCTTTTATCCCATTTATGCACCTGCAAGGCTGCATCTTTTGCTAGAATTTGACACAACACAAAATTTGTTCATTCCACTTGTCCATTTGTGCTTGGCTTGTATGTTGTTGCCTTCCTGTGCTTAATAGAAAACTTATTGACTAGGGCTTCTACCACCTCATTAATGAAGTGGCTTCCTTGATCTGTTACAATTTCTAATGGACAACCAAATCTGGTGACAATGCGTTCATATATGAACCTTGCCACTTCATCCATGGAAGTTGTTTTCAATGGCCTAGCTTCAACCCACTTGGTTAAATAATTTGTGGCAACTACAATATACTTATTTTGGCATGAGGTAGTTGGAAGTGGACCTACAATGTATATTCCCCACTTTTCAAAGGGACCAAGTGGAAGAATAGGGCATAATGGAGCTAATGAAGTCTTACGGTTACCATGTGTTTGAAAAATATCACATGTCTTACAATAATTATAACAATCTTTAAAAAGAGTGGGCCAGTGATAACCTGCATCCAAGATCCTTCTTGTTGTAAGTTATCCAGAGAAGTGCCCTCCACATGTACCATTGTGGAATTCTTCTAGCAATTCCTTCCCTTGATCACGTCCAATCGCCTCTTCAGATGTCCATCGTGTCCTATTCGAAATAATACTCCATGTAGAATAGAATATGGACGACTGGCTTGAGTAATCTTTCTCTTAATCTTTGCATTGGCACCATCAGGAAACTTGAATTCATTCAGATAATTCCAAATATCTATGTATTCACTAGGGATTGTGTCAAGGGATAACAATGTTGCATCGGGAAATCATCATCATCACAAGATGATCCTAAACCATCATAGGCTCGAGAGAGTGCATCCGCATTGACATGCTTCTTTCTGGCCTATCTATAATATCAAATTCAAATTCTAGCAAAATTATCCATCTTGCTATCCTCCTAATGGGTTATGCTTATTTACAATATATTTTAGAGCCTCGATGATCTGTTACAACTAGAAATTTTGCCCTAGTAAGTAATTTCTAAACTTCTTTATAGCAAAAATGATAGCTAGAGCCTCTTTTTCAGTTCCAGTATAATTTACCTCAGCACTGCTCATTTGTCTGCTCCCAAAGTAAATTGGATGTTCATTCCCATTTTCATCCTTTTGGCTCAAAGTAATTCCTAGTGCTACATCCGAGGCATCAATGTAGACAATGAATGGATTTCTCCAATCTAGATTCTTCAAAACAGTGAAGACACTGTGGCTTTCTTCAGTTGTCCAAAAGCTTCATGTGCCTTATTTCCTAGTTCATAAGTAACATCCTTCTTCAAGAACTGGGTTAGTGGCTGTGCAATCTTTGAGAAATTCTTGATGAACATTCTATAGTAACCCACATGGCCTAAAAATGATCTCAACTTACTTCTATTAATAGGAAATGGTAACTCTTTGATTTTTGAAACTTATCGGGATCGCACTAATACCATCTCTGGATACAACATGCCCTAACAAAACACCTTTAGAACATCCAAAGACACACTTTGTAGGGTTTAGTGAGGCTTGTGCTTCATCTAACCTTTGAAATGCTATCTCCATCTAGTATAGGTGGTCCAACTTGCTCCCATAGATGCACAAATCATCCAGAAATACTCTGATGAAGGTCCCAATGTAGGGTTCGAACACCCTATTCATCAAACGCTGGAATGTTTTCAGAGCATTACACAACCCAAAAGGCATAACTCTATAAGAAAACGTTCCCCAAGGAGTGGTGAACGTGGTCTTCAGCTGATCTTTCTCTGCTATATGAACTTGGTTGTAGCCACTATATCCATCAAAGAAACTATAACACTCTCGGCTAGCTACTTGGCCCAAGTCCAAGATCTGATCTCGAAAATGGAAGAGGGTAATGATCCTTCTTTGTTGCCTTATTGAGCTTCGTAATCAACATAAATGCGTAGCTTCCCATTATTTTTTATTGAGATCATAATAGGAGAAAACCATTCGAATTCTCCACAAAAATATGAATCCTGCATCAAGCAACTTATCTATTTCTTCTTTTATAGTCTTGGAAAAATTAGGATTCATTCTATATGGCATTTTCTTTATGGGCTTAACACCATCTACCAACTCAATAGAATGTTCTACCCAACTTACTTGACGGAGTTCTTTGTAATCAAAAGTGAATAGGTGTATGTACCTTCGAAAGAGCTAGAGGTAGGATTCCTTCTCACTCTCCATCACAACATCACCAATCTTTATTTGTTGGAGACAATCATCAACTTCTTCTTCAGATAATTTTATGGGGTCATGAGTTGGTGTGACTAGAAGGATATCCATGACTAAAACATCAACCTCACTTTCTTCATCTTTAGTGTCCACTTCACTGGTACTAGAGTAATCAGAGGATGTCCAATCATCAGTTTCATCACTTGAATCCACAAAGTTCTTCCTTATGATGTCGAGGATCACATTTATCTTCACCCTCTCTCTACCACGTCCAAGTGTCATGAAACCTTCATTCCAGTAGTTTCTTGCATGAACTCTCCTTAGCCATGGTCTTCCCAACAGCATTGGGTATGCAACAGTACCATTTTTCATCACCTGAAAGTCTACCACACATACAACACCCATAATAGATATTGCCACATTTGAAACTACACCTTTCGGTTTAGTTTTTCCTTTATTTAATGACCTTAACATAATTGTTGAAGGGCGATCAATTTTAAACCCAACATATTCATTACAAACTCTGGTCATTACATTAATCGCAGCACACCTCCATCAACTAAGACATCATGAATTGAAATACCATTACATAATACCTCAGCTTGTGGAGCATAGGGATCCGCCTCGCCTAAAAATGGGCCTCAACCTCCTTTCTTCATCGAGCATTGAGTCCACTTCGTATCTCCCGCCTCTTCTCGAAGACATAGCCAAGAGTTGACCATATGTAATATTTGCGCAGCCTTTTGGATAGATCTTCCAAGATGGAGTATGGTCCTTGCCCCTGTGAAATTAGAAAATCCTGCACACCCAACTTTCTTCTCCTATGTTTCTTACTAGTTTCTCCTTTCATCTTCTTAGGATCATTTCCATCTTGATTATCTTTTTCTTTCTTTCTTTTTGTTACAAACACATCTACTTCATTATTTCTGCTCTTATCTACTACATCAAAAGAATTCACATGTGCTTTTCCTTTATCATTATCTCCTTTACTAGATGTAGAAGCTATATCTAGACAATTATACTTATAATGACCCTTTTTATAATAACCATAACATACAACTTCAGAAATATTTCTTTTTGGACCTCTATCTCCTCCCGAGAACTAAATTCTTTTCCTTGAAGAAGATTAATAGTTAACGACTCATCTTTTGAGCAGATCTTCATACTCAAGTAGATGTACTAGGAGAAATATTTGTGCTCACCGGGAGTGGTTGTGGATTCCTAGGACCAAAGGTGCTGGTGTAGGCTCTACTTTAGCAACAATTTCTTTGGGCTCCTCTTCCATGCTTTCTTCTTCCTTCTTGCAATCTCCTTTGCTTGTTCAATGGTAGTCATAGGCGGTCATACTTCACTCATTGTCTCGATCTCGGCTTCATCCCAAGAATGAAGTGCTTACATAGGAGATTATCCATGCCATTCATCAACCCATCCGCTAATCCTTCCTTCCGGATCGGGCATCGAGCTTCCTCCTTAGCTCTAGAACACGAGCATGATAATCCCTTATCTTCTCCTTCTCTCCTTGGGATAGCTTTGTGATCTTGATCATGAGATCTCGCATATTTCGTTGTTCACCAAATTCTTCAAGAAAACTTTCGGTTAATAAATCCCATGAATTTTTCACATTATCACCTAGTGTTTCAAACCACCTAAGTCTTGAACCATCCAAAAAGGTAGGAAAAAAATTCAGTCCATTGTTCCTTCTTATAAGGCCATTACAAATACAAGATCGCTTAAACTCTTGAATGAAAGAAGAAGCATCTTCATTAGATTGAGCTGAAAAACATGAATCTTTCCCATTTTCAAAAGTA
This sequence comes from Taxus wallichiana var. yunnanensis, assembly GCA_018340775.1. Taxonomy (NCBI): domain Eukaryota; kingdom Viridiplantae; phylum Streptophyta; class Pinopsida; order Cupressales; family Taxaceae; genus Taxus; species Taxus wallichiana. Next base: position 683,727,480 of record CM031240.1, on the reverse strand, counting down.
ACCATCGTGAAATACCAACCCACAAGTACAATCAACAAGACTTATGTGCACAAATAATTGGAATCACTATACTAGAAAGTGACTTTACACCTTTCTACAGTAAAATAGAAATGACCACGGTAAACTATGGTAAAACTTGACTTACTGCGGTAAAAATTGACTTTACTGTGGTAAACACTATTCACGGTAAAAAGTGAAGTTACTGCGGTAAATACTATTCACGGTAAAAAGTGACTTTACTGTGATAAATACTATTCACAACAAAAATGACTTTATCATGGTAACTACTATTCACGGTAAAAATGACTTTACCATGGTAACTACTATGCACAGTAAAAATAAGGTTACCCTCCAATTGATTTTTGACTAAGTGGGAATATCTCTCCAGAAAATCCACCAACAAGGAATGGTCCAAAGAATGAAACCAAAATGTCATCACCAATCCGCACTATGATAATTCTTCACCGAGAACTCATCGTCTTTTTGTGATTATTTACTAATGCATAGCCTTTAGTTTGGTGGATGTAATCGGAAACAAAACAACAACATAACACAAGAATACCATCGACCATGATAAGACGGAATGATGACAAATCTGAAATATCAAATTAAATTATAATATTAACATGAAATTGTTAGAATCTCACCCATGAGGTACTTCAAGTGTTATTGACTTCACTTGCCTTTCACCAAGACTATGGGAGAAACTTTACAATTACACCTCTTAATGGCTTCTTCAACACACCTTTAAACCGATGGCTTTCCTGTACACACTTCCTACAATATTTCTCACTACTTCCTTCTATGCTAAATGAGGGGGTGGCTCTCTATTTATAGAACTTCCAGGCTTATCCATCTTATCTCTAAGATAGGATAAGAAATCCACTCTGACGAATCATATTCCATACCTTAACTCTTATCTATACATGTAAGCTTATCTTTTAAGATAAGATAAACCTTATCATTTTACATGGGTTCCACATTTTTAGACTTTTTACAAATAAAATACACAAAATATTTATGACCTCACTCCTTGTCCTTATTACCAATATAATATTTCTAATTCCTAATCATGTAGACCTTACTTCTCTACTTACCCAAACTTGGACATTTTAACATTACCGGACCACTTACGACAAATATTTACTGTTTACCACAACATTCCTATTGTACTTTGACTGTTACCATACTATACATTATTGGTGGCACCGCATCGACGGCACGGTTATCTTCTATCGACGCTACTACTAATTATACTTAACAAAATCCTATTCCTAATACATACATTAATGAAATAGAAATTACGGAGGAAAATTTTAGTGTCGATAGATCGAATTTGTGTGGCCTTTGAGGAGGAATGGCACATTCCAAAGGAGTTACCCTTAATAGTGGGCAAGGCAGTACAGTTCATAGTGTATCAACATTTTTGCATTGCATGGTTCGCAATCAAGGATGGGATATGGAGTCCCTAGTGTAAAATTACATACACCTTCATAACGCATTACTTTCAAGAAGTAGTTTAATGTTTTGCGATGTGTGTTGGTTGAGCTACAATGCGGACAAGGTAGATTGTGACTACCATACTCTAAGGAAAACATATGTCTATCCATGCCTGGTCGTCGCCTATATCGAGAGGCTTATTTATGATTTTATAAGCATGAAGCTGGTAATTTTGGCTATTGGGGATAGTGGAGCCATGCTTATCTATCTTCAGCTTAAGCGTAGGAGGGAAAATAAAAAGTATGTCAAGAATGAGTTTATGCTCCTATATTTTCCTAAGGGAAAACACACAGTGGAAAATGTGGTAGCTCTAAATCCTACCTCAACTATAGAAGGAGATGAGGAAGAATAATTAGATGGATAGTGTAGGCTTGGACCATAGAGACTAGAGGTAGCCCACAAATAGAGTGGAGAGTGAGCATGTAGATACTCCCCCATAAACGCAAGGAGGAGAGGAAGACTTGGATGTGGGTACAGTTCATGAGGAACACTAATTTAAAAAGGTGTTCAGAAGAACTAGAACCCAAGGTGTAGGAACATCTCAACCTTTATGAAGGTCACCTTGACTCTCCCCTAAAAAATAAGCACCCAAGAGAAAGAGAAAAATAAATTTAAAGCTTAACGAGGAGGAGGAGGAGTTTGAAGAGAGCGCACCAGGAACATTGGTCTAGCCTGAAAATGTGGAGGAACCCGGGATGAAGAAATGAGAGATGAAGAGGAAGGGGTGAAAGAGGTAGAAGAAACTATGTAAGAACAACCCAACATGCCCATTACAACTCAAGTAGGAGAAGGGCCAACTTTAGACCTTGGCACCTAGGTTCTTAAGGGGCCAAGAACAAAAAGAGAAAGAACAAGTGAATATTATGTTGTCCCTAGTATGGGCTATACTGAGGACATAAGAAACATCATCCACACCTAGATTTAATTGAATTTTGGGCCTTAAGGATTTATATGGGTGGGAGCTGATGGATCTAGATATGGCCACTACGTGCACAAGGAAGCAATTATCCTGGTCCATGTAGAATCATATGGACGAACCAAATTTTGACATGTGTGAGGAGTCATGTGTCTTGTGAAGAGTGAAGAAGGCACCCAAAAGTAAGCACATGATGATAAAACCTACTCTAATGTCTAATGAGCAGGTCAGCAATGCAATGGTTAAAGTATCTGCTTGAGGTGGCATGGAGAAACATTGATAAGGCCACCACCATTAGAGCATTGCTTGAAGATAACAAGGCTAAAACTACAGAGATAACGCGTTTAAAGGAAGAGAAGGAATGAGAATGGGAAAATAATGAGGCCTTCATTAGCATGGTGGAGGAAATTGGTGATCACATCCTTAAAACAAGGCCTCATCTTGAATCTCAAGTACCAGAAAATTTTCCTTCTATTATGCATTATGTGTGCACTTTGGTCGATTTGGTGTTAGATGACAGACCAATTCGGATGCCTGCACCAAAATATTTTGAAAAAGAGGAAAAGAGAGAAAGGGACTCTATGGTTAGGAAAATTTCAACTTACAAGGCATTGCTCCAAAATTTGAAGGATGAGCTAAAGAAAGCCAACCAAGCTCTTAATTTATGTGTGGCACTAGAAGCAGTAATAAGGACCATAACTCTAGTTGAAGATAATGAATTTCTAGCAGTAATGAAAGGTGAGACACTTAGATGCGTAGAAATATTGGTGCTTGTGAAACAAAAGTGTGAGGCTATCAAAAATCCCATGATCCACACAAAGAGAGGATTGATGAGATTGGGAAGCTCATAGTGCAAAAGATGGACCTCATGGAAGGAATGATGTCAAGTATGGCCAATGTTGTTTGGGTACTATAGAATGAGAAAGAGAAGATTACTCAGGATGAACTGGATGCCATAGCCACAGATATTCTAGAAAAAGACAAGGACCACACTAAATGATTGGCAGACATTGGAGGCTGAAATAAAAATGAATATCCAGAACTAATCCTCCCAGTTGAAGAAGAGGGTGTTGTAAAGTAAAAATTCATTCTTTTGTACAGTGTTTCATTAATTCTTTCATTCCTTATTCTTTATTATTGGGAACATTAGAAAGAATTCCCATTTCTAGGATGGAAATGTACTTTAGTGTGGGGTAATTTTGAGAAAATATAATGTTTCTCTAAGGATGGGTGTGGGAACAAGGTACATTTGAAGGCATGGGAAGATAGGAAAGGAAACCCACACCGTAACACTTTCTGCTCAAGACTTATCCATTTTCATGGATAGAGGCTATTTTTGGAGATACCCATGCAGAGCACACATAGAGATCAAGACTTGCACGACACACAATGGTATTTTGGGAACAATCATCTTATAAGCACAATGCATAGTTCAGGTTAATAATAGGATTTCTTCTTAGAGTTAACTATAGGGCATCTATTATTAGAACACTTTCATCTTGTGCATGCCATTATAAAGGTGCATGCCTATTATCAGCATGTAACCTATTTTGAGAAGTACATAGGTGGTGAAGGGAAAGTCCCCACCTCTATAAATATGTATTGAATTATGTATTTTAGAGTGAGTGAATTATTATAGAGTTATGATGTTGGTTCTAATGCGTGCACGACTCATGGAGATACTTTATAGTATAACAAGCTTATGTTTTTACAATGTTTAATGCAATGGAGTATACTAGTAGGATAATGATGTTAAACATAATTAAATCCAGTTCTTGTATGGTTAGCCTTATTATTATAATCGTTTAGTTCATGATTCCCTAAGATTTAGATCTAGCTTATGCTCTATGAAATGCTTATGTTTGGTTATGGATCTGAATATGTATTATCATAATCACACTAACATCTTACACAAGAAACTCTAAATAGGAAGTCCAGTACCTTTTGCATGCTTTGGGTGAGTGTTCAAGCTCGAGGTTGAGTGATATGACAATGCACTTGTATTTATCACAGTAGATTCTAGTCGCATCATGTTGTTAACACCTCAAGAAAAAATAGTGTTAACAAAAATATGAATGGTAAAAATCATAGGAGTAACAACTTTTCTATTGTGATCAACATGGTGGAATTCAATCATCCTCCACCCAAAAACAACAACAACAAGTTTAGGCTTAAGGATCTAACTAGTACCCAAATGGGTACCAAAACCAATATCAAAATCAAGGGTAATCACCTCTGAACTTCAACTATAGTAACCAATAGTTGAATAATGGTCAGAAGTTTGAACTATAGAAAAACACAAACCAAAGACCTCGAGATTATGATCCTTACTTGTATTGTAGTTTCCATAGGGTCAAATGGCATGATGCTAGAACATGTCGCAACTATAAAAAGTTTCTACAACACTTACCAGAGGACCAAAGGAAACTCTTTGTCAAGATGTTTTTGGTAAATCCTATAGTGCCAATGTAACACCTTGGACAAACCTGTTATATTTCTCTTTTCATTACAAGTGTTTGGCATGTGATTTTATGGAATGAGGTGTGTTTCCTTGATTATTAAAAATCATGCTTGTTATGGATAAATTATTTCTACTCTTGGACTCTTGAGAATGAAATGATATGGCTGCAAGAATCCATTTTCATTTCTTATAGGTAAGTTACAATCTGATTTTGAGAGTTGTAAACTTATCTCATTTGATCGACTCATCCTTGGATCAATTTCGAGTGATCCAAGGAATGTTTTAAATCTTCTTAATAGGTAATTTGAATGGTAAATTAACATTCAATAGTTGAGAGGCATAGTGGATTGAACTTTTTGTATTTTGTGAATTTTATAGTCTTGAGTAAAAGTGTCTTCAATAGGTTGTATTTTGTGCTTGGTTCTTTGGGGATTAATCTCTACAAGACATTATTGACATAAAGAAAAATAATATGCTTCATGACTATAAAGGGATTAGGATCCTAAAACTAAAGGACTATCCTAATGGTATCCTAAACTAGGTAAGAGCACCTACTTCCTAGCTACATCTACTTAATTGGGGTTATAATCTAACCTAAGCTTCTTATTCTATTTTGTTGGGGTGGTGTCCTAACCTAAGCTCTTGTGCTAAATGAATTGGGGGAGATTACTATAGTAATACTAGACTATATTAACCTAATGCCTAATACTAATGGTTGTGAATTTAATCTAACCTAAGGTGGAAACTACCTATGGCAATGTTTTAAGACCTAAGGTGATTTATTGTTAGACTAACCTAAGTCTTGGGAAATCTAGCCTAAACTATTTAAAAGGAACCTAAGTGTCGCATGGCACTAATGCGACGGTTCCAATAGCATTTAAGTATTTCATTGGGTTTAATGCATGAGGTAACGCATTTTGGAAAAGGATAGTTAACTATAGTGGAGGCATACGTGGAGGCTTCACTAAATATAGAAATGCATGTTTACTTGAAAATGGCATTTGCCAGTTTTGGAAGGTGGTGGCAAGGAGAGATAAGTAGGAAATTTGGGAGTTATGGCATTAATGGATCTCAGTTTTTGTGTGCAAACTATCTTAGAAACAAGAGATACGGATTTGTGAGAGGTTGTTTGGTGTTACATGTCTCAAAAAAATTTCTATTAAGGATGGAGCTATCTGGTTCTTCACGAACGAGTAGTTTGACTTCTTCTTCTTCTTGGCTATTTTTGGTTTCTATGGTCTATTTTTGAATAAGGGAATGTATTTTGAGGCATTGGAATAAAAGTTGTTTTGTTTTTGATCTATCGTGGAGAAGAAAAAGAGTTGGAAGCCTGGATGGAAGTCTCCTTTTGAATTGGAAAAGGCACTATTAGGCATGATAGGCTCTACCCATTAAGATTTCTTGATTTATTCTAAATGAATCATTAAAACAACTCTGCTCTCATGAGATAAATATTTACATGATTTGTCTGGTTAATAAATTTCATGTTTTTACAAATATCTATGGTTTTTGGAATGCAAATCCATTATTGGTAATGATATTTTTTGGTAAAATTTCTTTGTGCTAGTTTAATGGTGGAATGCATGCAAAAGTTGTATTGGGAGCTCTATATTTCTTTCTAAAACTTGCTTGTAAGGCTGGTGTTGTTTTGAACTGGCATTAGTTGCTTTGTGTGGTCCTTAACCTTTATAGGAGTCTTAGGTTTCATTCTAAACTATTACTTGGAGACTGTGTTTCATCGGAACTTATATGGGAGCTTCGTGTTATGATATGAGCTTGTATTTGAGCTTTGCATTTGATCTGAACTTTTGTATTACGGTCTTATGAAGTTCTGAACTTTTGTTCAAAGCTCATGTTCAACAATGTTCTAGTATTCCATTCTTGCGTGTTTTGAACTTGTGTTGGAATTGACGTGTTTGATTTTATGCTTGTATTCTAAGCTAAATTTTTGCTGGTATTAAGGATTTTAAAAGCTTTAAACTAATTTATGGGTATGTCGCTCGAAAGGATCTTGAGAAGTTTATTTTGTTTTCAAGTAGACCTAGTCATCTCTTTTGAGATCTTCTCCTTGTAGCTTCTTGTTGGAATGATTGTGGTACTTCTATTTTGAAACTGTACCACCTTCTTTGAACTTGATAGGGCATGTGAATACAAAGTATATCCTTTCCTTCTCTTCCTAAGCAAACCCACGTCTTGTTGAAGGATTGACCATATATGAATTTGTTGAGGGATTATTAGATTGTAACTGTACCTTTTTGTGGGTTTGGTTTGATTTAAAGTTCTTTGGAATGGACTTTAATAGTTTAAGAGGTTTATGGAAATATAGTATGCATTTTACTTCTTGTGAACAATGTTGAAATGAATACCTTCCTATTGCAAGATTTTTAGATGGAACTCAAGAGTCTTGTGGTGATTTTGTTTTAGTCGAGTTGGAAGTAAGATTGGAACATCTCTTGACTTAAACGTCATTGGGGTTTCTTACTCTCTTCTAGATCTTCTTAATTGATTTCTTGGGTTTTATTAGAAAGTTAAATTTAAAACCTAGTATACTGAATTTTGTATGGAAGGATACATTATCTCTGTTCAGAATGCTTTGTATTATTGTTCTTATTTGGGATCATGAACTATTTACTCTATTGCATTAAGTTGTTGAAGCCTTGTAATGGGATTTCAGTATTTTGAGTTTGTGAGTTGTATTGAACCTTGTATATCTTACATTGTTTGTGGATTTATATTCCTTGTTGGATTCATTGAACTAAAACGTGTTTTAAAAGAGAAATGAATATGTTCTCTTCAAACAATGATTATATTGTTTTGGAACACACAATTTGTATTTTTAAAACTAATGTTGAACTTGTCTTGCATATGGAAATAGGAACACACATTCAATGAAAATTAGAAGTGTGTTTTCTTATAATTGTGCATTTAGTTTTATGTTCTCTTTGTAAATGACATCCCCGAGGATACTAGAACGCCGATAATCTCGTTATGAATTATAAAATTTTCAAGTTTTAATAATTGTTCTCCCGCCTCAGAGTTAATGTTCCTGTCTACATATCCTTCATTCAATGCCATTTCATGACTGTAAATGACTAGACAATCTTCCATCCATTTCTCATGCAACAACCGATCCTTCATGTTTGTTTATGCATAGTATATTATATATACCAGCTTCTCTTAACTGCTTCCGGTTATCGAAGTGATCCATTTAAGAAGCCTATCGAATATCTCAATATCGATATTCATCTGACATCATGCATCTTAAATTAAGTGATAAGGACAACGCAACCAAAGACTTTGCGATACTTTGGCCAAAGATTTTCACATGCTTTGCATGATCATATTCCTGGATGTGATACACATCAATGGAATACGTCCTTCACTTCACTTCACCTGTTATCTAGAATGGTCTTTCCTGGTTCCTACCAGTCCTCTCGATTTAAGGTCAGATTTAAACTTCCAATTTCTAACTAGCAATATGAACAAATATAGGAAGGCACTCCTGGTAACTAAAGATACGCAGACATACGGTGTCATTCCCCACGACTCCGTGTGTCTAGTTATCTTTAGTATCCCGGGTCACTCCGTATACGTGATCATACTCCTATCCCTTGCCAAGAACTTCACATTCAGCCTATGTAATCTTGATGTTTTAATTCGGGAGGGCATTGTAATATGTCAGCTATAACATTGTGTCGTCATGAAGACCCCATCTTCATGAAGACACCTTGCTATAGCTGGCGTATGTCAATGTCCTACGGAATCCTCCCATCGAGAGTACACATCCTACTCAAGTGATTTGGATATGATCTTAATATTTTAAAATCAACTTTCAGCAACCATGTTGATCCCTTTATCCTCGTTCCCGTTACAGTTGTATATAGCTAAGAGAGACTAAATCCATCCTTTAGCTTGCTATGCATCTTCTCCTTCATACCGAAGGGATGCATTTCTCTACTTGGTTCTCTTCTTAATCATTGGATTAAGCAGCCCGTTACCGACGGATGTGATAAGTTTAACCTATTAAACTTAACCAAGATTTTTCCCAACTGTAACTAAATTCAGAATTCTAGCTTATTAGACGTCATTTAAACGAGGTCTAATTCCCAATAAATGTATTCATTTATTTTCCTTAACCTTACATAGTTAAGGTCCATTAGTTATGGATATACTTATCCCATATCCTTTATTCTGAATTTAACATACGAGGTCATTAATGGAGTTCGAAAGCGAAGTTCAATTACTCCGAAGTTAATTGATATTCCTTAGCTTCCAAGCTAATCCTGAATACCTATCAGTTATGGATTCATATTCTTCCTAATCCTTTTTAATGTCAATTAAGAATTCATCTTTACCCAAGTATGAACTAATTGCACATTTCAACTTAAAAGTTGCATTAAGGTAAGAATAGATATCTATTTCTTTTTAACGTCCATCCAAGGACAATTAGATAAATCCAAATCAGGAATAACATTATATTTCCAATTTAATCAACAATATCAACTGATATAGTCATTAAAATATCACACTTGTATTTGTATTCATAATTCATGTCATAATCCATACATTTGCCAATCCAACTGAATGGGCATTGTTTACATAAAACATCATTACAACTCATAGATAGAAGAATACTTTCTTCTTTTTACAATTCCTCAAAGAGGAATAAAAGTAAACAAATACAATTCATCTTCAACCAATCAAGAAGCATCAGAAAACAGCCATGTCTTCATTCTAATCAAATTCCATCTGCAAAATTACTTGCACGGGTCAGTTCAATGAACTGAGCATATTAAGCACTTATCATTAAAATGAGGTGCTTCAATTAACTGTCTCAATAAAAGAACCCTGCTTTTATGAAACGACAGTAAGACATCAATCAAGAAATAGGCACCAAAGAATGATCAGCATAACAACTGAACCATCAAAATACCATCACAATCAGCCAAAGAACTGCTGTCCCATTTTCCACATAACCGTTGCAAGTTTCAAATTACAATATTTGTAAAGTTAGGAATACAAGTAGCATACTGCTGATATAACATACTGTTATCCTTTCCACACCTTTCATTAATAATAAATGCAAAGGGTAAAACTAACTGAAACGTAAATCCATTACTTTCCTTTCAGTTCATGCATCACATTAGATTCCAAGCAATCACGCACAGACGAGAAAGTGAACAACAATGCATATAGTTGCTCATATCTAAGCACTACAAAATTCGTTAATAACGATTACAAATTTTCAACTGTATGAAAGAAGAAAAGATCATTTTCCAAGTCATTCATCCACATTACTATCTCCTTCCTCATGACTGTCCTAAAAATGGAATCCAAACGAGACACAAATCAAGATAACAGTTCAGAGTGAAACTTACAAAATCCATTCGGAATTCACTTTCCGGCAGCAAGAGTAATTTCATTCATAATCAGCTTTAAATGAAAACAAGGAAGAATTTATCATCCTTATCAATACTTCATTTAAATCAGGCTCATATGCATATCCAAAACAGGTTAGTACATCGTCGTATTTATCATAGATCAAATAGTACAAGGATGCATACTATATATTTACCGTACTAGAAGAAACCATAATTCTTTCACTGTATGGTAAACCAGATAAACAGTTATACAATCATGCAATCAATTATTCACGTGATTTTCTAATTCTATGAACGCATTCCGTTCAAAATAAAATTTATTCATTGTTGTTACCTACAGCAAGTCCAATCATAATGCACAGTAAAACTTCAATGCTATTTCCAGAACTCAGACAGCTAAAGAGAAGAATTCATTCTTTAACTATTCAAATAAGAAAACAACCATTTTCTTCAACTCACTAAGAATTATTCATGCCGGTTTCATTTCTTCTAAATAATTGTGCAAAATCAGAGACCACAAGAAACATTCAATTATTTCATTTGTACAGAAAACTCAACACTCAGAAACAATTTAAATGCCACTGTCCTCTCTACCGACCGAACTGGTAAAGTTCAATAACCACCTGACTACTGATTTTACCAAATCAAAACAACAGATAGAAGAAGAATTCCTTACCAATAAATGATTCTACCCGAATCCATTTTTCTATTCACAATGATGTACAGAACTCAAAAATGTGATTTTTCATCCAATAATACCCTTATTATTAAAAACCCGCATAGAATATCAGATGCACAACAAAGTATAATCAAAACAGGTCCAACAGCAAGACAACTTCCCAAGCATTTCCTTCTTTGTACAGCAATCCAAGTAAAATGCATTTTCACAAAGACAGTCAGAACTAAAAGGTCGAACAACATCAATGAAACACAACAAATCATCTAATCCCTTCAGCAAGAATCAACATGATTTATTTAATGCACAGAATACAAGTCAAGCTCGTTTTCACGACTACAGTCCGAGCCGTATGATCAAGTCGTTTCCATACAACACAACACAACCAACCTTTCATCACAGCAAGAAGGACTGTAATCATTCATATGTTCAGAAGAGAAAACAATTTCTTTTCCAGCTTTCACGAATACTCAAAATCGTATTCGTCCATTTACATAAAAGAAGAAGCACAACAACAATTGTATTACTGGCATATCCTTCTAACCGAGCTCGCATTGCTCAGATAAAACTCTAAAACCCATCCCTTAAAGTTCAAAAAGAAATGCTATTCCCTTTTAATCCCGAAACAGCAGAAAGAAAAAAAAAAGAAAGGTCTTATTTCTTTTAAGAAAACTTCAGTATAGAAACGACATCAAGCCGCTCGCACAACCTATACAATCTTATCACAAAAGTTCATATGACAAAAGAACAATCACACAGCAATAAAACAACCCACACTGCCTGCACAGTTCCCATATAACATTTTACAGAGAAAAACCCATTTCGAATTTCCATTTAACGTCAACAACCAGCACAACATGGAGGTATTCCATTCAAAGAAATGCAAAGACAGTTAAACACAACAACCAGAGACGATTTTACCTATCATTTCCAAAAATGACAGCAAGAATCAACGAAATCCAAATCGTATCAACACAACAACAATCACATAAACCCAAAACCCAAGAGCAGGGTTGTTTTAATGAGACGTTTAAACAAAGCAAGTATTTTTAAAGAGAAGGGCTTAACATGCCTGCAATTTCTTTTCCAAAACTCGAAGAAAAACCGTGTTTGCAAAGATATTTCCTTCCTCGGTGACAACACGAGCTTTCCAACAATCCTTTCCTCTTCAGGCTCAGCAACAGCCTCCAAATTTTCCAAAGAACAGTGATAAACCCAAAGAAACTGGTTCGACTGAACCAAACAAAAAAACCAAATGCAGAGCAACTTCACCAAATCCAAATCGACACAATAAACAATCAACATTTCCCTCCTACGCCTTCCAAGGTGAGCTGGTCGTGAGGACCAAGAAATTTAATGCATTAAAGGCTCTGCCTTTTCCTAATTTCCCACGCCACTGCCAACTTGGGTTGGCGAACCCCCAAGTTCAAATTTGCATGAAAAACCAAATTTAGTGCATGGCCATCTAGCTACCTCCGCCATTTACCTGTTCCCGCCAAACTGACACTGTCCATGTAGGGACTCCCCATTTAATGCCATTGAATACCCCTTCATCCTTATCCTCTCCCTCCAAGGGTCTGCGCGTCCCCTTTAGGTTAGGATTAGTTTAGGATGTTTATTAGTATTCAACCTAGGTCATAGTTTAGTTTTAGGTTAATAGGACTTAGGTTTATTTCCCTTTTTTTTTTTTTTTAATTTAAAAATCCACTTAGGATAGTAGTTTAGGATGTATGTTAGAACTTAGGATTAGCTTAGGATTTAATTCCTTCTAACCACTAACATTAATCAACCTCTAATCTAGTCTCTCAACTGACACTCATGTCAATGTTGTGCAGGACGTTTCGTCCTTTGTTTCACATGCCAAAGCCACCCGTGTCCAGACATTTCCTGCCTCACGAGGTCTTAAGTTCGACAGTACAGGGTTCAAGAATCGAACCTTTGTCATTGGCATTTACGTGCCAGCTGCTCATACCTGCAATCAGGCGCTGCACATTTATATCAACCTCGGTTCGGTTCAAGAGTAAATCGACAAAGCAATCACAAGAATACCACAACATACTTTGGATCAATGGAATGATTCAAGGTGTCAATTGAGTTTAACAAGTAAGGACAATTTGTCGTCACCTTAGTAAACACACAAGCAAAAGAGTTTATGCAATAAATTACAACATGCAAGAATCAAGTTAGCAACACATTCCTTTAAGATCAGAATATATCTTAACACAAGCACTATATAAATGAAAAATATTCACCAAGATAACTTACAAAATCGTGGTGTTACATTGGGAACTAGTTAAATAATTTCTAAGTTGAAATAGAAATGGGAATTCATCATAGTATAAAGAAATGAATTATGGATTGGAAACATGGAGATCCCTTTAAGATCGATGAGTTCATTTGATGAACTTAACATTTGATTCTCCTCTTAGATGGAATTTTTGTGGAATTTTAGTTTACTTTGCTATAAGTCATTTGTTGTAATATTTTCAAAGATATTAACTTAGTTGGTATGTTGGAAAGAAAATAATATCATGCTTAGACCAAATGTTTTGCTTGATTGAGTCATAATCCATTTGGATTGATATTGGAAGGTTGTCTCTTTTTGCACTCTATTTTATTATGAACCCTTCTTGGATGGACTGGATAAGAGATTTACTTTGTGTGAGTCTAGCTTCGGTTTTGGAATGTTTGGGTTTAGATCTTTGAATTATATCCTCTAACCTATGGGGTTAGTTTAGACATGTAGGAAGATTGCTTGACTCTCTACCCATACTTGGATTGATTTGGGATTCTTGTTAGATGTTTTTCCTTTAATGTTGAATCCTTATATTGTTATCTTTGGACTGAGGTAGATTCATGTGTTCTAAACTGTATTTGTCTTTCAAATGATTAGAGTATGGGGAATAAGTAGGTATTGATTCTTCTTCTTTTGCTATATGGAAAGATGAAGCATCCTAATATAATCTATGTCATAATTAACTTCTTTTGTTTCTTAGTAAAGATAAATGTGTATTTCTATTCTTATAGAACTATGAAACAATTGAATGACAAGACCATTGATTTTTAAAAGTAATTGATAGGATATGTTAAACCTTGTGATATAATTCAGATTTTACGGATTATATTAATTTCTTTTCTTAAAAGTAAATTCAGAATCTTTGATTGTACTTCTTCTGGATGTTGTTACTTATGATTATTTGTATGATATATTAATTTTTTCATTAAAGCAAAGTTGTTTTAATGGAACAATTAGTGGAATGTAATTTACTTGTAATGCTTATCGCTTATCATGCCTAGTTCATCGAATCAAGTGACCGTCTTAGAAATTTTTACAAATGGACATCGTAAGTGATAAAAGAAAGAAAGAACTTTTATGATGCATTAGCTTATTTAATGTAAAGAGTTTTGAATCATTCTTGAGTTGCATTGGAAAAGAAAAGTGATATTATTTTAAGATCATAATTTTGATTGACGTGCGCATAATGTCTCGAAATGCATAGTCTTGTAAATATATATTTATCATCATGAATTGAAAGGTTTTGTGTTGGACTCTAGTTTGTGATGTGAATACTTTTGTACTTGTATGATGGAAATAATAGTGATATAATTTTGGTATTCTTTATATCTGTTATATGTTATTGCTTTTATAAGATAATAAGTTTGATTCAGGAGATAAGTATAATCTCCCTAATACAATGAACTTGTTAAATTGGAAAAGGTGTCATTTTCTAACTACGCAACTATAGTTTAATAATGAAATATGATTGGGACATACAATTAAACTATATAAGTAGTGAATGATAAAAAGTTTATGTTTAATAACATCTAACCATGTAGAGGAAGACCCTTCCTCTCTCATGGAATGAAAGATAAAAGGAATAGTGGTTATGATATTTAATCTTTATACTAAGTTTATAAAGTAAACACTAGCTGAATTTAGGAGGATGACACACTTGATTTGGATAGCTAAGTTACATTAAGAATTAAACATTTGATGTTTTCTATCCTATTTTGGGATAACTAATTATTATTCCACATTAAAAATAACAATGCAAACATGAATTAATGAAGTTATCCATATCTAATCAAGCTAGTGTTGGATAAAGAACTTAAGGAATGTTGGAATTAGGGTTAGGCATGGTTGTAATTTAAATCTTAATCCAATTTAATTATGAGTAATGACCACTAAGGGGTATGTACATCTTGATGAATCAGTTCTAACGGATTTTGGCACATGCCAACTACAGGACTGTACTTTTAAGAAGTCCTCAGACTTATCAAGGATACGGCTTTACAATTGATGTGGCAACACCCTTTCACATTATTTCATCTAAATCTACACACATTGGGACTTGAACTTAGTTTCTCTCTAGGTCAAAGTTAGTAGCATGTTTAAGATAGGTAGTAGATTTCAATGACTCAGGGTACCTTGGCACATTTGGTTGAATTAGGTCAATCGAGTATGCCCATATACCCTAAGTCATCATGAGCATCTTCCTATAATAAATTATGTTGCTAACCTAGGCTAGGGTCAAACCCTGGGCAAGTGGACTAACGGTAGTCAAGTAAGACCATTTTAGATAACAGAAGAGTGAGGTGAAGGATGTATTCAGAATGACAAGTATGTAATCTAGGAATAGTAACATGAACAGTATGTTGAAAATATTTGGCCAAAGTATCGCAAGCTACTAGTTGTGTTGTCCTATGTCACCTAGTTTAAAGCAATGTGATGTCAGATGAATATTGGTAACAAATATTCAGATAGGTTCTTTAAACAGATCACTCAGTACCTAGAATAGGGTAGGAGAACCAAGTATACATAGTATACATAAAGTATTCTATACTTTAAGTTAACATGAGAGATCGGTAGTATACCAAGTCATTACAACTACATATGGTTATCTATTATGAGATTTATTGGCATGGAATGTGTGTTCTAAATGATGTTTTATTTAGAATAGAGAACATTGTGTTTTAAAATAAAATCCCTTGTTTCTAAAGTCTTTAATGGGACTGTTACATCTTGGTATAAGAGCAGAAGGTTGTAGTTCTTTGATCTATTGTGTCCATAATCTGATGAAACTTAAATTTTATTGTTAATAGAAAATGGTTAGAATAAGAGGAAATGTTGCAATTAATCCTCCACCGAAGAAGGAGAAGTAACTGCCTAAAAAATCGATGAGATCCTTTTTTCCCTATTGGACACAAGAGATCATTCGGCTTCACTTGAACAACAAGTAATGGGAAATTAGGAGGAAGAAGATGGTGGTAACAATAATCAGTCACCTCTCTTAGGACAACACCAATTTAGGTGTTGATAATAACAATGTGAACATGCTTGATCAACTTGAGACCAAAAAGGCTAGGATGACAGCTGAACTCACTAATGATATAAAAAGGATAAGTCCACCCAAGTTTCATGGCACCACATTACGAGATGGAGCTAAGAATTGGATAAGAGAAATGGAGAAATAATTTACAATAAAGAATTTCTCAGAAGAAACAAAGGCGATATGGGGAGCATATCAGCTTTCCCATGAGGCATCTTCATGGTGGGACAACCATAAGGATGAGTTAAACATTGATGAAACTAATATTATTTGGGATCAATTTAAATGTTAATTTAGGCAACATTAGCTACCACGACTTTACTATGATAAGGAAATGACTGAATTCCAGATCTTAGCTCAAGGAAAGATAACTGTAACTAAGTATTGGGAGTGGTTTACTAAAATCCTTAAGTATGTACCTCAGTACCAAACTAATGAGAAGTTTAGGATATGGAAATTCATCATGGGATTGAATCCCGTTATAGGAGGAGAGGTGGATGTTCACAGCCCAACCATGATGGAAGGGGTTGTTGAAAAGGCCATAAGGCAGAAAAAAATTCAAGGTAATTTCGCTCATAAGGAAGAAGTAAAGAAGAAAATATCCCACTCCTCTTCATCATCTCTTGCACCTAAGAAAGGACCATGGAAGAAATTCAAAATGAAAAGTAAGTTTTCATTTGATACTAATAAGAAAGTAAAGAATAAACAAGTATGCTAGAAATGCATGGAACGAATTTTTCAAGAACAATAATAATGAACAAAAGTCCTATAGAGGTCGAATGATAACTCTAAGACTGGAAATGAATCCGAGCCTAGAAAGGGACATGTAGGAGGTTGTTATAACTATGGAAAAGATCATTACGTAAATCAATGCCCTTTGAAAAAGGATGATCATAATCAACAACACAAGATACACGTTGTAGTAGTTGACAAGTAGGTTGAGAAATAGGCCACGCCCATAGAGGTTAGGGTAATTTATTTGATTTCCTATAACTATTATTTTTGACAAGACTCTTTTGAATGTTTTATTTCTAGTAAATTAGCATCAAAACTAAAAATAAAATCTAGAAACATGGATAAACATGGACTGTACATTATGGAAACAATGTTGTTCATACAGTTAGTATGTGTCTTTTTGGAGCAGTCCTTGACTTACCTAGCTTTTCCACTGAAGTTGATCTTTATGTTGCACCTTTGGGGTCTTATGATGTAATCATAGGTGTTAATTGGTTAGCAGAACATAAGGCTAAAGTGGACTATTTTGAAAAACACATTAGTTGTTTAGATGACCTAGAAAACAACAGAGATTCAAGGTGTGAAACGTGAGATTTCTGTTAGAAAATTTTTGGCTATGCAACTTAAAAAGGAAGAAAATAAAGGTTGTACCTTATATGCAATAAAAATTGTAGAAACAACTGAAGAGAAAAATGATGTCTTGGAATGATATCGCTTTTACAAAACTTAAATGAAGTGTTTCAAAAAAGAATTACTGTGTCTTCCACCCAAAAGGGAGTTTGACTTCACAATAGAGATCAAGCCTAGAACCTAGCCTATTTCTAAGGCACCTTATAGAATGACCACTATAGAATTAGTAGAGCTTAAGGCTCAATTGCAAGAAATTTTCTCTAAAGGTTTGATTAGAGCAAGTGTTTCACTTTGGGAGTACCAAAGTAATTTTGTGAAAAAGAAAGATGGAGCACTTAGATTGTGCATTTATTACAGGATGTTAAACAAATAAAAAATCAAGAATAGATACCCACTCCCTAGGATTGATGATCTATTTGATCAGATGCATGGAGAATCGGTATATTCTAAGATAGATATTCAATCTAGATATCATCAATTATGGATTAAGGATGAGGAAATTCATAAAACAACTTTTAGAACAAGGTATGGACATTATGAGTTCATGAGTTTTACCTTTTGGATTAATAAATGCACTTGTAGAATTTATGATTTTAATGAATAATATGTTTCAAGAATACTTGGACAAATTTGTGCTCGTATTTTTGGATGACATTATCATATATTCTAAAAGTATTGAGGAACACCATGAGCATTTGAAGATAGTTTTGGAAATTTTGAGAAAGAGACAATTATATGGTAAGCTATCTAAATGTTCTTTCTATGACACGAAGTGCACTTTTTGGGACATGTAATAAGTAAGAATGGAATTGCTATAGATCCTTCTAAAATTTTAGCTATAATTGAGTGTCTGCACTAAAGAATGTACATGAAGTTAGAAGCTTCATGGGGCTTCTTGGTTACTATAGAAAATTTGTAAAATATTTATCTAAGGTGGATCCACCAATAAATTCTTTGAGAAGAAGGATAAGAATTTTGTTTGGAGTGGGAAATGTGAAATTTCATTCAAAACTTTGAAGTGATAGTTAACTTTAACACATATTCGAAAGCGAGATTTAGATCCTAATGGAGGCTTTATGGTAGTAACTCATGATGCATCTGGTGAAGGTCTAGGATGTATTTTGTTACAAAATGATCATGTCATAGCTTACGAAAGTAGAAAAATAAAGTTACATGAGTTGAATTATGCTCCACATGATTTAGAGCTTTCTACCATTGTTCATGCACTACAAGTTTGGAGGCATTACCTGCTTGGTAAACCTTTTGAATTGAAAATTGATCATCTTGGGCTGAAGTATATTTTCACTCAGCCAAATCTAAATGCAAGATAATGAAGATGGTTAGATTTTTTGTCTCAATATGATTTTGAAATCAATTATATGAAGGGTAAGGAAAATAGATTTGTTGACGCTCTAATTCGTAGGAAGCGCATTTATGCTCTTATAACATTGAGAACTCATTTTAAGGATGAAGTAAAAAGTGTTATGGAATCGGATTCTTACTTTCAACAAGTAAAGTTAGTGCTTTTCATAGATCCAAATGATTTGAGGTATAACGTTTTCAATTTGATAATGAAGGAATCTTAAGATTTGAAAATAGAGTATACATACCTTCTCTAAATGATTTAAGAAAGAAATTGTTAGTAGAATTTCACGAGTTCACTTTTTTGGACACCTGGTGTTACAAAGATGCTTGCTGATATAAAATGAGAATATTTATGGAAAGGAATGAAAAAGGATGTTATTTATTTTGTGACACATTGCCTTGAATGTCAACATGTTAAAGTGGAACATATGCACCCAATTGGTTTATTGTATCCTCATCGCATACCGCAAAGTACACGTGGCAAGTGATAAGCATGGATTTTGTACAAAGGTTTACCTATGTCAAGAAATAAACATGATGTTATTTTAGTAGTTGTTGATAAACTAATGAAGGTAGCACATTTTATTACTAGTAATCTGAAGGATGATTCTCTTGTATTGGCTAAAATATTTGTACACAAAATTTTCAGATTACATGGAGTACATGAATTAATCATATCGATAGAGATCCTAGAATGACGTCAAGGTTTTGGCAAATGCTTAATGCAGCTCTAGGAACTAAGCTGAATTTTAGTTCTACGTATCATCTGGAAACGGATGGACAGACTAAAAGAGTTAATCAAGTTTTAGAGGATATGTTACGAATGTATTGTATGGATTAGCAATATAAGTGGGAAGAGTATCTTCCACTAGTTGAGTTTGCATATAATAACACATATCATGCCTCTCTTAAGATGACACCTTTTGAAGCATTATACGGAAGAAAATGCAGAACCCCTGTTAGTTGGGACAACATTGAGGATAGAGAGGTAATTGGACCTGAAATCCTTATGGAAATGGAACAAAAAGTTAAAATGATTTGTGAGCGCTTGAAAGAAGCTGCAAATAGGCAAAAGAGTTATCTTTGATAAAAAGTGGGTGGACAGGAAATTTGAACTTGGTGAGAAATTATTTTTTCGTGTTAAACCGAAAAAGATCTCAATAACTTTTGGCAAGGCTACCAAGTTATCACCTTTTTATGTGGGACCCTTTGAGATAATTGAAGTAATCAACCCTGTAGCTTACCATTTAGCATTACCTCTGTCTTTGTCACGAATGCATGATGTTTTCCATATTTCTTTGCTTAAGAAATATGTTTTAGATTTATCACATGTGTTAAATTGGAATTCCTTGGAAGTCCAATACCTAGGAATAATCGTGATTAAACCCATATGAGTGCTGGAAACTCGCTAGTTACATTTAAGGAATCGTGAAATAAGTCAATGTAAGGTCTAGTGGGACCAGTTTAATGAAGAAAGTGCAACCTAGGAAAACCTAGAAGATATGAAAACTACTTTTCCATATTTATTTGATCAGAACTAACTATGATGACTGATAAAAATTTGTGATTTTATCTTTATATGTCAATAAGTCTCAGGTTTTGGGCGAGATGACTATTTATTTTTGAATAAACAGTGATGTGGATATTGATTCCTAGAACTTTAAATCCGATATTGTTGCAAACATATGTTAAGAAAGTGAATAAATTAATTATCCTTAATGCAATGATAAAATGAGATAATCATTGAGACGATGATTCTTTTTAGGAGGAAGTATGTAACACCTTGGACAAACTTTATATTTATCTTTGCATTACAAGCGTTGGCATGTGATTTTCTTAAGCGAGGTGTGTTCCTTGATTGTTGAAAAGCATGCTTGTTATGGATAAATTATTTCTACTTTTGGACTCTTTAGAATGGAATGATATGGCTTCGCAAGAATCCATTTTCAATTCCTATAGGTAAGATGTAATCTGATTTTGAGTGTTGCAAACTTATCTCTTTTGATTGACTCATTCTTGGATCAATTTCGGTGATCCAAGGAATGTTTTAAATCTTCTTAACATGCTTGAATGGTAAATTGACATTCCATATTTGAGAAGCATAGTAGACTAAACTTTTGTATTTTGCAAATTCTATGGTCTTGAGTGAAAGAGTTTTCATTAGGTTGTATGTTGTGATTGGGTCTTTGGGGATTGATCTCTGCAGGACATTATTGGCGTAAACAAAAATAGTCAGCTTCATGACTATGAAGGGGATCAGGATCCTAAAACTAAATAACTATCCTAATGGTATCCTCAACTAGGTAAGAGTACCTACTTCCTAGCTATGTCTACTTAAAAGGGGTTATAATCTAACCTATGCTTCTTATTCTATTTTTTGGGGTGGTGTCCTAACCTAAGCTCTTGTGCTAAATGAATAGGGGGGGAGATTACTATAGTAATACTAGACTATATTAACCTAATGCCTAATACTAATGGTTGTGAATTTAATCTAACCTAAGGTGGAAACTACCTATGGCAATGTTTTAAGACCTAAGGTGATTTATTGTTAGACTAACCTAAGTCTTGGGAAATCTAGCCTAAACTATTTAAAAGGAACCTAAGGGTCGCATGGCACTAAGGTGACGGTTCCAATGGCATTTAAGTGATTTGATTGGGTTTAATGCATGAGGTACTACAGTTTTGGCAAAGGCTAGTTAACTCTAGTGGAGGCATACGTGGAGGCTTCACTAAATATAGAAATGCATGTTAACTTGGAAATGGCATTCGCCAGTTTTGGGAGGCGGTGGAAAGGAGAGATAAGCGGGAAATTTGGGAGTTATGGCATTAATGGATCTCAGTTTTTGTGTGCAAACCATCTTGGAAACAAGGGAGATGGATTTGTGAGAGGTTGTTTGGTTTTACATGTCTCACGAATTTTCTTTGCATGGAGCTATCTAGTTCTTTGAACCAACAGTTTGACTTCTTCTTCTTCTTGGCTATTTTTGGTTTCTCTAGTCTATTTTCGATCAAGGGAATGTATATGAGGCATTGGAAAAAAAAAATTTGTTTGGTTTTGATCTATCGTGGAGAAGAAAAAGAGTTGGAAGCTCGGTTGGAAGTCTCCTTCGAATTTGCAGAGGAAATATCAAGCATGATATGCTCTACCCATTAATATTTCTTGCTTTCTTCTAAATGAATCATTAAAACAACTCTGCTCTCATGAGATAAATATTTGCATGATTTGTCTAGTTAATTACTTTCATGTTTTTATGAATCTCTATGGTTTTTGGAATGTAAATCCATTGCTGGTAATGATAGTTTTTGGGAAAATTTCTCTGTGCTAGTTTAATGGTGGCATGCATGCAAAACTTGTATTGGGAGCTCTATATTTCATTCTGAAACTTGTTTGCAAGGCTGGTGTTGTTCTGAACTAGCATTAGTTGCTTTGTGTGGTCTTGAACCTTTATGGGAGTCTTAGGTTTCATTCTAAACTATTATTTGGAGCCTGTGTTTCATCGAGAACTTATATGGGAGCTTCGTGTTATGTTATGAGCTTGTATTTGAGCTTTTGTTTGATCTGAGCCTATATTAGAGCCTTATGAAGTTCTAAAATTTTGTTTGAAGCTTGTGTTCAACACTATACTAGTATTCCATTCTTGTGTGTTTTGAACTTGTGTTGGAATCGATGTGTTTGATTCTATGCTTGTATTATGAGCTAGAGTTTTGTTGGTATTAAGGATTTGAAAAGCTTTAAACTCATTTATGGACTGTCTGCTCGAAAGGGTCTTGAGAGATTTGTTTTGTTTTAAAGTAGACCTAGTAATCTCTTTTGAGATCTTCTCCTTATAGCTTCTTGTTGGAATGATTGTGGTACTTTTGTTTTTGGAAACTGTACCACCTTCTTTGAACTTGATAGGGCATGTGAATACGAAGTATATCCTTTCCTTCTCTACCCTAAGTGAACCCACATCTTGTTGAAGGCTTGAATATTTTGTTGAGGGATTATTAGACTGTAATTGTACCTTGTTGTGGGTTTGGTTTGATTTAGAGTTCTTTGGAATGGTCATTAATAGTTTAAGAGGTTTATGGAAATATAGTATGCATTTTCCTTCTTGTGAACAATGTTGAAATGAATACCTTCCTGTCGCAAGATTTTTAGATGGAACTCGAGAGTCTTGTGGTGATTCTATTTCAGTCGAGTTGGAAGTAAGATTGGAACATCTCTTGACTTAAACGTTGTTGGGTTTTCTTACTCTCTTCAGATCTTCTTAATTGATTTCTTGGGTTTTATTAGAAAGTTGAATTTAAAACCTAGTATACTGAATTTTGTATGGAAGGATACATTATCTCTATTCAGAATGCTTTGTATTATTGTTCTTATTTGGGATCACGAACTATTTACTCTGTTGCATTAAGCTGTTGAAGCCTTGTAATGGGATTTTAGTCTTTTGAGTTCATGAGTTGTATTGAACCTTGTATATCTTACATTGTTTGTGGATTTCTATTCCTTGTTGGATTCATTGAATGAATCTCTCGGGTTTTAAAAAGAGAAATGAATATGTTCTCTTGGGGACAGTATATTGTTTTAGGGATTGTATTGTGTACTTCATTCGAGAATTGAATTTGAACTTGTGCTTGATGAATGGAAATAGGTAAACCAGTTTGTTAGATTTGTAATGGAAAATTAGAAGTGTGCTTTCTTTAACTGTGCATTTAGTTTTGTGTTCTCTTTTGGGAACTAGTTAAAGAATTTCTAAGTTGAAATAGAAATGGGAATTCATTTCATAGTATAAATGAAATGAATTATGGATTGGACCTTTTCCAATGGAGATCCCTTCTTACTGTTATTTGGATGAGTTCATTTGATTGAACTTCTCTGTATTCGATTCTCCTCTGAGATGGAAATTTCTTGTGGAATGTTTAGTCTACTTTTCTTAAGTCATTTGTTGTAATGTTTTGTAAAGAGATTAGCTGATTCGGTATGTTGGAAAGAAAATAATATCATGCTTAGACCAATTTTTTTCTTGATTGAGTCATACTCCATTTGGATTGATATTGGAAGGTTGTCTCTTTTTGCACTCTATTTTATTATGAACCCTTCTTGGATGGATTGGATAAGAGGTTAACTTTGTGTGAGTCTAGCTTGGGTTGTGGAACGTTTGGTTTCAGATCTTTGAATTATATCCTCTAACATGTGGATCTCAAGCTTAGAATTACAGGAGGATTATTTGACTCTCTACCCATACTTGGATTGATTTGGGATTCTTATTAGATGATTTTCCTTTAATGTTGAATCCTTATATTGTTATCTTTGGATTGAGGCAGATTCATGTGTTCTAAACCTGTATTTATCTTTTAGATTATTAGAGTATGGGGAATAAGTAGGTATTGATTCTTCTTCTTTTGATATATGGAAATATGAAGCATCCTAATATGAGTTATGTCATAATTAACTTGTTTTTCTTCTTAGTAAAGATAAATGTGTATTTCTATTCTTATAGAACTATGAAACAATTGGATGACAAGACCTATTGATTGTTTTAAAGTAATTGATAGGATCTGTTAAACCTTGTGATATAATTCAGATGTTGTGGATTATATTAAGTTCTTTTCTTAAAAGTAAATTTAGACTCTTTGATTGTACTTCTATTTTGGATGTTATTGTTTCGCACGGAATTTGATTTTGAGTGTTGGGGGGTGTGTGCGTACCGTAGAGAGATCAGATCGATTGTGAAGAACTCCTTTTTGTCTAGGAAGGACTACTGTAGTAAGAATACAAGACCACCAGATCTTAGTTAGACAATAAGTGAGGAAGCTGCCTTAGGCCCAAGAAATATTAGACTTCCTTTTGAAGGATGGTAAGTTCCCCATTTAATATGAATTAAATAAAAATGATAACAAAGAACTACAAGATACTACTTACTGGTTCTGATGAAGATACGAGTCAAGGAATGTGGTGGCGGAAGTAAGGCTTAGTTAGGATGATCCGGTATTGGAAAGCGAGTGATGAAGCTATCCTCGGTCTTTTCCAATGCTTGAATGAGTGTGCAACGATCCGATTGCTCGATTTGTAGTCTTGGCTCGATCCTCTTCTCTGCAACGTCTTCGCTTGTTTCACTTCTCTTTTTCCTTGCCAAATGAATTCCGGATCCTCTCTTTTTGGTTTGGGAGGTCATTAATAGGAACCGATGGCGGTTATGTAGCGATGGTGGTCGAGTAGAACCGATGTCGGTTAGGTCAAAGTGGCTATTTTTAGTAAAATAGCCATCTTTCCCTCCTTTTCTCTCGAGGGATCGGTTGTGGGCTTGGTCAAGTCATTATTAGGCTGTTTTGGTGCGGGTGAGGGTAATGAGTCATGGGTGTGGGTCTGGACCAAGTCATAGGTCTTAATTAGGTTGGTTTAGGGTTAGGGCTAGGTCACGGTGAGGTGGCGAGATGAGGTGGCGGGGTTGGAGATGTGGATTTATTAATTATAAGGTAATTAATAAATCATTAGGTGTGTAAGGTTTAGGTGGTGAGGTAGGGTTAGGTTGCGGGACGAGATACGGGGTACAGGGCATCGTAAGACCCAAATTTGGTGTCTACATTTTCCCCTTGTTGTCATGTGGCTTGTATTTTAAAGCTGCACTGACAATAATAAGAAGTGGTTGCCCCAGTTAAGGGTATAGGTAATCCCCCTCAAATCTATCACAGATTGAGGTGACGTGAAATCAGGGATAGGGTTGATAAAGGGTGAATGATGATGGTAAGATGGTGGGGTAAGTTCAAGGAAACAGACGCACGTTGAAATGTAGTAGTGCGACCAGGGTACATGATTTGAAGAGCAAACAAGCAATTCATAGGCAAAGGTCGATAGTTTATCAAACAAGGTTGATATAATCCACGGTATCAAGGCATAGGAAGTAGCTCGAGAGGATATAATGGGTAAGGTACCGAGAACATTTAGGCATGTTTGGATAGTACCAAATGGTTGGTTTGGTTGAAATAAATGTCACGGTCTTGGTCTAGCAAAGTTGGTCATTTGAACAAGTCAAGTATCCTAGTCATGCTAAAACACGAATAGGTGAGCTCGATTGAACAAACAGGTAAATGATGGGTGGAGAGAATTTTTGATTTGTGGGCCTCGGTTGAGGTACTTAATTGGTGTGGCCGTGGGTCAGGCTGATTGGTTGGTTGTGGCCTTAGGTCGGGCCAAGTGATTGGGTGCGGCCTTGGGTCGGGCCAGTTGGTTTGTTGCGGCCTTGGGTCGGGCTGATTGGTTTGTTGCGGCCTTGGGTCGGGCCGATTGGTTTGTTGCGGCCTTGGGTCGAGGCCGATTGGTTTGTTGTGGCCTTGGGTCGGGCGATTGGTTTGTTGCGGCCTTGGGTCGGGCCGATTGGTTTGTTGCGGCCTTGGGTCGAGCCGATTGGTTGGGTCGGGCGGTTGGTTTGTTGCGGCCTTGGGTCGGGCGATTGGTTTGTTGTGGCCTTGGGTTGGGCCAAGTGATTGGTTGCGGCCTTGGGTCGGCCAATTGAGTGGTTACGGCCTTGGGTTGGGCCCATGAATTCAAAATAAGGCTATTTAGCAAAGCTGGGGGTAGGCGATGTGATGAGAAATGGAAATTGGTGGATAAGGGCAGGAATTAGGAAAAACTAGGCATGTAACCGATATCGGTTAGTTATGACCGGTATCGGTTAGAAGACCGATATCGGTGTTTTAGGGTGCGCTCTAACCGATATCGGTTATAGGTCAAAACCTATAAAAAGAAAAATACGGCGTGTCATTTTCACATTGTCAATTTGAGTGCCAACCTTTTGCTTGTCTGAGTTTTGAATTGATTTTGTTGAGTTTGTGGGCTGAGTTGGCACTAGTTGAGTGGAGGAGTGAGTTATTGGTAGGCCCCAGTGATCAGGAGGTAGAGTTTGATTGGTTGAGGACCTGCTTGAGGAGATTTGGAGCTATGGCATAGCCTGGAGGAGCAGGAGGTGTTGGAGGAGCTGGACCACCACCACCTATCCCACCACGACGACATGTAGTCATACCGGTAGGTTCTAAATCCCTATTTGTGTGAAGTTGATGAATTTAGCTAGGATGTGGGTTTTGGGGTAGGAATCTAAAATGTGATAAAATAATGAATAAATGAAGGTAAATCATAAAATGGAGTGGGTAGATATGTTAGGTAAGTCAACACGGTAGGGTGGGTAAGTTTTTAGGCAATTGGGCTGGGTAGATAGGTTAAAAATAGAAAAAAGGGGATTTGGGGGCCGTTTTGATCCGGCCCCGAAATCCCACAGTGACCGATGTCGGTCACTAAGCGCCGGAATCGGTCACCACGCAAGCTGTTTAGATTTTGTGGGTTCAGAGACCGGCGTCGGTCATGTGTCGACCGACGTCGGTGCATAAAAGTAGGGTATAGATAAGGGGTGGGGGACTGATGGTGGTCGAGGTGGACCAGTCTTAGGTTACCATGGGTAGGAGGAAAGGGTGTGAAATTTGTTGTGTTGGTTTGTTGTAGGCGGAGTAGGATAGATTTGTGGGGTGAAAGGGGAAAAGGTAGAGTTGGTAGGAAAGGTTATTGGGGTGGGGGTAATCGGGTGGTGTATGAGTGGGGTAGGTGGTAGGTTGTGGGATAGGTAAAGGGGATATTGTAGGTGTTTTGTTGGGTGGGGTTAGTGATATTGGGGTTATTGGGTAGTTGTTTTGGAAAGAGTAGGCTGATGGAGTGGGGTTTTTACAGGCACGCGGCGGCGGAAATGACGATGGGATCGGATGCCACCTCTACTGGGGTGGATGCGGCCACATGTGACTGCAGCGTAGTGGGTAGTCATGCGGGAGGTTGGACTCGGTGGAGTCCAGAGATATAGGGCTATGGATAGGGACCACACCTTGATGGTTTCCCTCATCGAGAGATGGGATCCGGAAACCAATGTCTTCCATCTCCCTACTGGAGAGATGACGGTCACACTAGAGGATGTGTATCGCATCCTGAGACTGCCGATCATAGGGGAGGCGGTGTTCTAGGTGGATGTTGAGACAATGATGGATAGCATCCTGTAGGTATTGAGGATGCAGCCCCATTGATTACATACCATAGTGCGAGCATCTGCTGCTACGGTGATATGTATCGCGTGCATCGATCAGGGAGACACGGCTTGCCGTGCGGATGATGATTGGTATATCACTGCTTCGCCCTCCCGGACTTCAGAGGAGGAGGTCATTTCCCATGGGCTCACGATGGGAGTATTGCATGAGATGGTGGAGGAGCACACTTACATGCATGGGCACGGTGTATTTGGTGTAGCTATATGCCCTCTCAGGGGGGCTATCGCCGTATGAGGTGATTTGGGATATGCTCGAACATTCTTGCTACAGTTGTTGGGCCTATGAGCATATTGTGTGTTTATGACGACTATAGGGCTGCCCCAATAAGCGGGGGCCACGAGAAGTGTATAGGTATGGGTTTCGAGAGGTGGTTGGGGGTCGTGGGCCAGCCCACAGTGGTTATCGCGAGGTGAGATGTCGCATACTTGTTTTATAGATATATGTTAGAGGGCTGGACCACACTAGATATTATATGGAGGCCATGAGGCCATCAGCCCTATTTATGGAGGAGCATATAAGCATGGCTACGATGGATCAGTATATCTTATGGATGGTTGGACGGAGATGCAGGGAGCATGAGCAGGATTCCCTAGAGAGGGTTGCGATAAGTTGGGTCTATGACAGGGGCGAGCCACCTCCCTTCCCAAGTATCGGAGGGAGGATGTAGAAGCACCACTGCCTATGTGACCATTGGACCCAGTTATTTGGGTCATGAGAGGCCACATATGGATGATATATGGTGGATGACACGCCGGTTATGTTAAGTGCATTTTTGGTTTGGTGGGCGAGGGGAGAGGCAGCCATGAGAGCACAGCCCGCACCAGTTTGCTTGCATGTTATTATAGCGGAGAGGACCGTCTCTTGGGCGTCCAGTGCGAGTTATTATGGGAGGGTAAGAAGGCTGGCAGCAGAGCACAGGTAAAGTGAGTGGGCTTAGATTAAGAAGGCATACGGGCACAGTTATAGTGAAGAGGATAGTGCATGGATGAACAAAGAGAGCATGCATGTACATGCACAGAGCAGTAAAGACAAGTTCCATCCTTGTTTAGGCACGATAGCATAAAGTCCCTGTTGGAGCTCGATGGCAGCTCCACCGCCACCACCGATTGTATAGGTAAATGGGGAAAGGTGATAGGCATAGGAGTTTGAGATGAGGTGGTTATATTAGGAGCCGGGGACCAGCCCCCATTAGCCATGGTGGCATAGGCGTAGGTACATGGAGGTGAGAGCGGAGGCAAAACTATTACATAGGGATGTTTAGATAGTACCGGGGGTTGACTATCGGCCATATGTAGCTCATTGATACGAGCCGAGACGTCCCCTGAGTCACAGTCACGAGGGGGCGCAGCCATAGCGGTGGGTCGATGATGGGTAGGAGGTGAGATCTAGCATAGGGGCGAGTGCGATAAGAGAGACAACGAGGGAGGGGAGAGAGTTGAGTCACCCTGGGAGCAGAGATGGTTTTTTTTAATTTGATAGAGACACCGGATGAATGGCAGAGTGTGTATATAGAGGCTGCGTGCCCTCATAGGATTTATGTATTCATGTTTGTTATATATACCGGCTGCGAGCAAGTACATGTTGTACATATAGTTGATACCGGCTGTGAGCGAGTATATTTTTGAGATGAGAGGCGGCTTGAAAAGAGTAGATTTTGCACAGAGGAGTGGCTGCGTGCCAACTTTGTATTTTTGTTTGTATGATAGAGGCCCCATACGAAGGAAATTTGTATATTGTAACATTGTTTTGATGATATATATAGATGATGAGTTTGATCCATATGGTGTGTGTAATTGTGGATTTGTGCATATATTATAATGCTTTATGTTTTTGTGTTGATGGTATTGGAATGTTTGTGATGTATATATAAATGATGTTGATGATGTTTTAATGATATGCATATGTTTTGAAATATTGATGTTTATTATGATGATGGATGTTGATAGTGATGTCATTATGCAGGGAAAAGAGGCGGGCACCGCCAAAATTTTGCAAAAAAACAAATAAAAGGCCTGGATATAATCAAAATAGGTATAGGTTGACCGATATCGATTGTGCATACTTATTACATTGTTGGGCCTATGATGACATTGTGTGTGTGTGACCAATAGGCCGACCAATAGAGGAGGGAGAAGGCAGGAGTGCAGAGGTTGGGATTGAGGATGATGGGTCAGAGCAGCAGAAGGCAAGAAGCGAAACCGTGATAGATGACTTGGAGTAGAGTATTATAGGCGTAGATGTGGGAGATGGTGATGATTTGAGATATTTGTTGGAGACCGTATGGGAACTATGTGGTGACGGTGAACATAGCGTATGAGGATTTGAGGGTGTAGAGTGATTAAGGTGGATCGTGGGACACGAGGCCGAGTGAGTACGAGAGGATTCCTCTAGATCGCGTGTGGTGACAATTTGGATTTGTTTAAGATATACCCATGGCTCATAGACCATACAGGAGGATCGATGCCGAGGCACCCTTCTCACCGCCATGACCGACACTTCCAGAAGGACCAGAGGAGACAATGGGTCCGCGATCGGGGTAATGGATGCAGGAGTGACAAGAGTCTTATAGATTATGGTGGGTAGCAGAGCTGCGAGGTGCACGTGAGAGGGCCGATCATCCTGACATAGCTGTGATTACAGTGGAGAGAGACCACTGCAGGGTTTAGTTCACCAGCTTCAAACACAGGTGAATGAGACAACAAGATTGTTAGAGGTTTCACAATCATGAGTGGAGAGACTAGAGGCAAGATTCCTCCACGCGAGAGGGTGTATTCGTATGTTACAGGAGAGATTGGTGGATCAGTGGGAGGAACCAATAGTAGTGGCCCCTTTGAGGATGGAGAGGCTAGGTGAGCGGCGTCGACGATCACCATCTACCTGGTTTGGGATGAGGCGCGGGGCCTACGTGAATTTCATAGGGGTAGAAGAATAAATAAGGATGCCGACATTTGTGCGTCGATGATAGAGAAGATGTATTTGTTTAACATCTAAATAAGCTGAATATGTATGTTGATTTTGAGGTTATGATAATAATAAGAAATGTGTGTTTTGAATGTTTGGATTGGTAAAGGACAAAGGTGAGTGTTATCAATATAAATATGTGAAAACATTTATATTTTTAAGCAAAACACCACACATGATAGGTTATGGTAGGGGATGGTCGAGCTAACCTTGGGAGACCCCATGTCTCCTAAGTCTTTGCCTACATAGCCCATTGCACAAAAAAGGAGGGCCTCGGACCGATGTAGTTCTCCCTTAGGACCAGGGAGAGGTGAATTCAGGAAATTTGGTTGTGGTTAGGAAATTTGTTGGTTGGTAAAAATTTTGATATTGGTAGGGTAAGGTTGTTGGAGTTGGTAAGGTATAGGTGAAGCGAGGGTTAGCTTACCCAAGCATTAGGGAACCGTGTCCTGATTAAGGTCAACACATAATCCTAGATTCGGGTAAAAAGAGGTAAAAATGTCCATAGTTGGAAAGAGCTAAACAAACCACGTATTATCATAGGATGAGCTTGAATCCCTAGGTACCTTGCATAGGTGAGAAGTCGATAGGTGAAAAGAGTTGTATAATCACAATATATCGGATATACGTCACGTCCCTTGAGTTTTGTTGTTGTGAAGAATGGTGAGGTGAGGTGGATGGTATAGTTGGGGTGTAGAGGACTTGTTATAAGGTGATTATTCTGACAAAATAGATCCAAACCTAAATAGACGAGTCCATGACTCAAAAGTGCTTTTGAATACTACTTTTATTTTTCTGGATATAGACTGATCGATGTGGGAAGTCTATATGGGATATGCATTTTGTTGTTTCTTGAGGTCTTCACGAAGCTGATCAATGCGAGAAGCTTCTGATAGAGGCTGACTTTGTATAGTTGTCCTTCAAGGGAGTAGTCTACTTATAGTAGCATGATGTGGCTTTGCACATAGTTGTCCTTCGAGGGAGCAGTCTAGTGTATAATAGCAGATGCGGCTTTGCACATAGCTATCCTTCGAGGGAGCAGTCTAGTTTAGAGCGTAGCGGTCTAGATGTCCATATGAAGCATCGAGTTTTGTAGGAAGTTTGACTCAAGAATATCCCAGAATCATATAATTGAGAACTTGTTATTTTGATACTTTTAAGTCATGGACCAGACTAAAAAGGGGAAGGCATCTTTAAGAGGAGGTGATGATCAAACCATGTGAGCTTGATTCCATTTTGAGATGCACGAAACAAGGTGTATGAGGTGGTAAATGAGCTCAAGGGACGAGCGCAAGGTAGATAAGAAGTGATGTAACACTAAATTCAATAGTAGAATGGTCGGAGATGCAAGGCATTAAGGGGTTCAGGCTCGGGTTTACCATTAAGCGAAGCTAAACGATAAGTACCTGATCCATAGGTGTGAGTGATAATGTAAGGCCCAATCCAATTAGGAGAAAATTTTCCACGTTTGCTCTTTTCTAGTTTGGTTACATGTTGATTCTCTTTGAGGACAAGATCACCAAT
The DNA here is from genome assembly GCA_018340775.1 of Taxus wallichiana var. yunnanensis. Taxonomy (NCBI): domain Eukaryota; kingdom Viridiplantae; phylum Streptophyta; class Pinopsida; order Cupressales; family Taxaceae; genus Taxus; species Taxus wallichiana. The sequence continues at coordinate 683,694,938 of CM031240.1, read as the reverse complement.
CTTAAAGGTACGCTCATGAATTCACTTATCATAAGCACGCTTAATGCACTTTTGATAAATTTGAAGGTGGTTAAGAGCTGTAAGATGCTCGTCAAGAAGCTCTAATTGGGCTAACCGCTCTTGGCGGAAGTCATCATTGGTGAGAATATCCTGAAGAGATATTCTGAGAGAAGGGATTTGTATTTCGAGAGGCAAGATAGCCTCGGTACCATACACTAGAGAGAATGGTGTGGCATTAGTGGAAGTATGAATGCTGGTACGATAAGCCCAAAGGGCAAAGGGGATGTGATCATGCCAGTTTTTCCCAGAATTGTTAACGACTTTCATGAGAATTTTGATTAAGGTTTTGTTAGAAGATTGGCTTGTCCATTTGCTTGTGGATAGTAGGGTGATGAGAAGCTAAGTTTGATACCAAAGTTGTCACAAAGGTCTTGTAACAACTTATTTTTGAAAGATTTTCCATTATCTATTATCAGGCGATGAGGAACACCAAAATGACAGATAATGTGATGATTGATGAACTCAACGATTTTTTCTTTTTTGGTTGAAATGAGTGGAACGGCCTCCACCCATTTAGTGTAATATTCGGTTGCCGTGATGATCCAATGGTGATGCTACGAAGAAGGCGGGTGAATCTCACCAATAAGGTCTAAACCCCATTGTGAGAAAGGCCAAAGATCTCGTGCGACCTGTAACGGGTGGCTAGGAGTATGTTGAAGGTTGGCATGTTGTTGACACATAACACAACACTTAACATATTCGCAGCAGTCTTTATTGATAGTAGGCCAATAATATCCTAGGCGAAGGATCCGCTTGGCCATGGCGAGGCCACTAAAGTGTCCACAAAGTCCGTCATGGATTTGTTGGGTGGTATGAGTGACTTCAGCGCCGGTTAGACAGCGAAGGAGGATACCATCGAAGCCACGTTTATAGAGGAGTCCCCCCATGATGACATAATGAGAAACACTTTTAAGAAAAGCACATTTGCCATTACTAGTAAGGTCAGGTGGTAGAACAGAGGTTGTAAGGTAGTCGTGAAATTGGTGATACCAGGTATCCTGTGAATCAGCAGATACATTATTTACCATACAAACATCGGAACTAAGTAAGATGGGGCAAAGAGTTGTTGGACCAAGACAAATATGTCCGAGTCAGTTGGTGAGGCCAGAATTTGTGAGGCCAAGCAAGCCATAGTATCTGCAAATTTATTAGTTGAGCGGGGAATGGTTTGGATAGAATAATGAGAAAATAAGGTCAAAAGTGAATCCACGTAATGTTTGTACTTTTGAAGTTCCTCATTTTACATTGGTAGATGCCGAGTAACTTGATTTACTACCATTGAGAGTCACCAAAAATATTAATAGACTTCACACCTAAGTGTAACGCAACATGGAGACCCAAAACAAGGGCCTCGTATTCGCTGTGTTGTTAGTGCAGGGGAAATCGAGCCTGAATGAAAGAGGCATAGGTTCACCTTCAAGAGGAATGAGAACAACACCTACCCCTCCACCATGCTGGCATTTAGATCCATCGAAGAAGAGGGTCATTGGATACGACACATCATTGAGTGAAAGAGTTGCGATGAGCTCATCAGGGAAAGTAAAATTGGTAAATTGTTCCCAGGTAAAGGGGCTTCCGCGAGTTAGTCTGTGATAGTTTGTCCTTTGACTGATTTTTGGTGTACAAACTCAAGGTCGAGGTCGGTGAGTAGCATAAGCCATCGGGTGATGCGTTGGTTTAGATGAGGTTTGGTGTACATATAATGTATGGGGTCAGCGTTGGTGATGACAAAAGTTTTGTGATTCAGGAGGTAATGTCGGAGTTTGGTGGCCACAAATGATAGGGCTAGGCACAACTTTTCTACGTGTGTATACCTAGTCTCGTAATCCACAAGAGTATGGCTTATGTAATAAACTGCTTGTTCTCGATGCTCAGAGTCACGATGTGTGAGCATGGCTCCTATAACATGGTCGGTGGTAGAAAGGTAAAGGTAGAAAGGGCGATCGTCCTGAGGTGGGATAAGCACGGGTGGCTGCAAGAGATAAGATTTAAGAGCCTCAAAGGCTTGGTGGCACTCCTCGCTCCATTGAAAGACAATGTCTTTTTAAGGAGATGATGGAAAGGTTGACATCGATCGAGAGTTGTGAAATGAAATGCCGGATAGATTGGAGTTTTCCTTGCAAACTACGCAATTGTTTGAGGTTAGTGGGTGGGGGCATTTCTAGGATAGCTTTGACTTTAGTTGGGTCGACCTCAATGCCATGCAAAGAGATGATAAAGCCAAGGAGTTTTCCCGAAAGGATGCAAAGACACATTTCTTTGGTTGAAGATGAACACAATATTGTAACAAGTGATCAAAAATAATGGTTAAAACATCGAGATGTTCACTGCGATGTTTGGATTTTCCAAGAAGATCATCGACATAATCCTCGAGGATAGTGTGCATAATGTCATGGAAAATATAAGTCATAGCCCATTGATAGGTCACACCAGCATTCTTAAGGCGAATGGCATGACACGATAGTAGAAGGTCCCCCAGGGGGTAATGAAGGTGGTTTTATGTTGATCGGCGGGGCTACCAAAATTTGATTGTATCCGAGAAGCCATCCATGAGAGAAAGCATCTCATGGCCGCGGTGAGATCAACAAGTTGATCAATGCTAGGTAAGGGGAAGTCATCCTTTGGGCAAGCGAGGTTAAGGTCCCAAAAATCCGTGCATATCGAAGTCCCCCCGTCGCTTTAGTGATAGGTACGACATTAGAAATCCATTGCGGATAGTCAATAGGTAAGATGAAAGAAACAGAAAGAAGGCGTTGAAGCTCTTCTTTCACCAAGAGGGAAATGCGTGGATGCATTTTTCTCAGTTTTGTTTAACTGGTTTAGAGTTTGGTTTCAGAGTGATGTTATGGACAGCAATGTCAGGATCGATTCCTGGCATGTCGGCGTAGGACCAAGCAAAAGCTTGATTACGGGCACGGAGGAAGGTAGTGAAGGCGGCTTGTTCTAATGCGTCGAGAGATTGTCGATCTTTAGAATGTGAGGATCGTCCTCCGTGTGGATATTGATTTCTATAGTTGATTCATTCAACATAGTTTGGGTGTCAGATGGTAAGGCACGTTGAATATAAGAGTCATCCACACCGAGGTAGGTGAGGATGGAGTCATCATCCTGGCACTCCACAACATTAATTGAAGGTGAATCTTCTTGATCATATCTGGATACAAAAGGGGGAGAGAAGATGGGTCCTCACTATCACGTTGATAAGTGAGAGGACCCAGGAAGATAGCATTCACGAAAAAAAAAAAAGTTAGGAGGGATAGATTCGGGTCTATCGATTCTGTGGGTGAAGATGGAAAAATGGGCGATGATGGTTCGGAAGGGGTGACTTCATTGTTTTCCTGGATACAATTGACATGAGGTTTCTTCGGTGTAGGTGGTTCAAAAAATCCAAGACCACGACGATCTTTGTGTTTGCGGGTAGTTACGGGAATGATCGTATGTCGGCCTTGTTCATAAAGACCGAAACCAAAACCCTTCCAAGCACAGCGCGTCAGGAAGGTGAGGGCAAAATGACGGTTGGTTAGATATTGAAAATCAGATTGGAAGGGAACCACACCAAGGGGAGGTTCAGGGGTGACAGAGGATGTGTCGACACCCCCATATGTTAGGTTGGTGTGGCAATTAGGTGGTCCGTAGGAGATCACCTCCCCCACATGACGGTCGTAGGTAGGATGTGCATGTAACTGTCCGTACTCCTGTGGGGTATGGAAGGTGCTAACATTGTATAGGTGGTATTCCCCTAGCGTAAGGCATTGAAAAACATCTACCAAGGGATTTGAAGTTGGGATGTTGTCCATGGGGAAGGAAGTGGTATTCGCGGCGGTGGATTCATTGGTCAAAGGTGTGAGTGTGGTTAAGGTGGATGGTTGAGGCGTGGTTGAAGTAGATGGTTGGGCTGGATCAATGGGTGCCTTGATTAGTACAAGCACATCATTAGGGTGATATAACATATTGTAGGTTTTGAAAGGGGAAGCGTCAGCTTTGACGGTGTAAGACTTCCCCTCATACTCGAATTTGATGCATCTATGTAAGGTGGAAGGAACGCATCCCATAGCCCGGATCCAAGGGCGGCCTAACAATATGTTGTATTGGAATTCTCCCTCAAGGACATAGAAGAGTTTGGGTAAGGTACGTGGCCCTACACGAATGTTAAGGATCACGGTGCCTAAGGTAGAAGTAATAGCATCGTTGAATGAACGCAACATGGTGGGGTTGGCACACATGCAGCTAGGAGGGATATTCATCTGTTGGAAGGCTTTGGAAGAGATGATGTTTAGGCTAGTGCCCCCGTCGATCATAACACACATGACGTACGGATGTCCCGGACGTAAGCGAGATGAAAAGAGCTGGATTAGGATCTTCTGCACCAAAGACGACAATTTCTTCTTCAGAAAAAATGACAGCAGCGGCTTGCTGTACAGGGACAAAAGTGGTTGTGGAGGTAGGTTGTTTGGTGAGAGAAGCGACGTGGTTGGGTGTTAAAATGGAGGTGACGGGAAAGGTTTCATTAGGTAGGACCTCTATCCCTTGAAGGATCTCAATTAAAGCTTGTCGATGCGATTCAGATGTTTGAATGAGATCATAGAGTGTCATTTTGACAGGAGATTGGTGAAGTTGTTTGATCATGGTGCGGTGGGAAACTCCATCTAGAGACGGGATAGGTAGGTCCATGAATGACCACTTTAGGTGGTGGTGCGATCGGGATGGCAGAAGGAGAAAGAGAGGCCGCAGGTGTGCTTTCTTTAGCTTTTCCATTTTTTTCGACCTTGAGTAGCAATGTTAATCATGTTGATCTCGTGAATACGAGAGGAGGAAGATGGTGGGGATAAGTCATTTCTCTCGAGAGGTGGGGTTGCAATGATGATAGATTTTGGTGAGGCGGGGATAGGTGGTATAGGAGAAGGGATCGAAGCTAAAGCTAAGGGCTCTCTCTCCATAAATTATCTTTCTTAGGTTGTCTATATCGAGATAGGTGGTAGCGAAGGATGGCTTTCAAAAGCTTTGCATCCTTCTACATCGTGTGTCTGGTGTGTGATGGTAAGCACAAATTTTAGATTCATCATAACCTATAGGTCGAGGTTTAGATGGATCATAGAGTCTAAGCGGGGGTAGGGAAATGGTCGCATCCCCTACCAACATATCAAGGATCTTGGAGTAAGATCCTTTGAGTGGGTCAAATTCAGATGAAGATGAGGTTATTGATTGAGTAGGTGAGATTTTTGATTGTTTTGGTAATGGTTGGGTATGAGTGGTTCATATGGGTGGTGATTTAGGCAAGGGACTTTGATGATTGGTTTTAACGAGGCGTGGTTTCTTCTGCGTAGAAGTTATGTTTAGCTGGTTAGATGATGAGGCCCCAGCTGACGTGGTGGCAGGAAACAACCATGGGGAGAGAGGAGCGACAACAAACAAGTCCTTCGATGATCGAGTTTGCTTAGGGTTGGTAGGTAGGTGAGATACTTGGGGCGACGGTGTTGAGATGCCCGTGAGTGTCTGTAGGGGTGCAAAAGGTATAGGTCATGTTAAAGAAGATGTGGGAGGCAAGGTGTATTGAGGCAAGGTGGAGGGGTGAGGCCCTAATATAGAAGGTAGGTGTGATGGTGAAGGCTGAAGCCTGAGCTTTTGTATCGGTGTGATCGGGGGTGAGGGTTTTAGTTGTGGAAGAGGCATAGATTGGACTCGAGGAGATTGGGTCTGTCTCCTAGGTGGATTGACGGCATTATTTTTGGATAAATCTAAACATTTAGGTGGGTGTGTCAGGCTGGGAATTGGTGAAGTTCCAAGCATAAGGGAAGGTTTGGTTAGGTTGATAGAGGTGGCTGAGGGATTCGATAGAGATGAGGGGGTGAAGGTGAGGACATAGGCATTTTGAGCTTTTGTAAACACCTCGGGTATATGGTAGAGGTGTGCGGATTAGTCATCTGCATTTGAGTAGAGTATGGTGTACTCAAAGCGCTCCCATAAGGCTCATCTATCTTACGAGGGATGACACTCTTCACGTGTGAACGAAATTTGGTATGGAAGAGAGATGGGTTGTGATTCCGGTCCCTTTGTGGGTGTGATACGGGGGGTAAATGAGGCGTTGTATCAATGGGTGTTAAGAGGTCAACGGTCGGTCATTTGGAAAGATTTAGGTGATGAAGAACTAATAGGTAGGAGGGCATGCTCGAGGGGATCCATCATGATTGAGGAGTTTGGTGATGTAGGCTCAAGGGGTTTCTCCTCTAAGGGTGACAGAAAAAGTGGCAAGCCTTCTTCTGTTGCAGCAAGAGTGGTGGAAGGAGATGTTTGGGAAATAGATAAGTTAGATAACATCCGCTCACAATCTTGCAGGGATGTGGTGTAAGAAGGTTCATTTGTGAGAAGAGAACTCTGGGTGGTTAATTCCTTTATGGGTAAAGGAATAGCGGGATTATCCTCTTGTCCTGATGAAGGAGAAGGGGCGAGAATCCTGCGTTGGTGAAGAAGCTTGATTCAGAATTTCCTCAATGGAAGCCCTAGGTTGGGAGTTGAAAATCGCATGGATCTCATGCACACTCTTCTCCTCGGCTAAGGTGTCTTGGTTTGTGTTACTGTTAGATGCATGGTTTGGAAATGGTTTGTTGAAGATTTTTAAATTTTGATTAGCGGGGCATTAGGATTATCGAGAGTTATATCCCCTGCATCAACCATTTCCTGCACTATGTTTTTCAACATCTTGCAGTTTTCGTGACTGTGTCCCTTCACACGATGGAAGTTACAGAAGTCATTTTCTTTATACCAAGAAGGAATAGCGTGGGTGGAATCAAACCCGGAGTGAGGTTTAATAGGAGGCAAGGTGATAGCTCCTGCTTTAAGCAATTTGTCTAAGATCACACCATAAGTTTCTCCCAAGGAGTGTAGTTGATAGGCTCGGCTTTATACTTATAGGTGGCTTTCGGTGGGTATTAGGCAGTGCTTGAGATTTGGCCCATCACTTTGCATGTACTCTTGCACCCTTTGATTTCAAAGCATCCGATGTGTGAGTTGGTGGTGTTGGGTTTGGTGGTAGAGTCTTGAGTCAGAAATTTGAGCTTTTGTTGCGTAACCTCAATTTCTCTTCCTCTAAGGCTCGAATCTCTAGTTTCTGAGCCATAGTAAAGGCCTCATCAAAAGTGTGGAAAGTTTGAATTTGGAGGGTGGGAGAAATGTGTTTAGCGCAGGCCCACGTAAAGAGTTTGATGAGCTCAGCTTGAGGTAAGGCGTAAGTAAGTTGGTTGATGAGGCCCGCCATCGTCCAACGAAATCTGCGATAGACTCGTCTTCAAATTGTCGGATGGCATAGAGGTCGGTAATGGATACTTTCTTGGAAATATTGATGGAGAAGTGATCCAAGAAAGATTGGGCTAACTGGTTAAAGGAGAAGATTGAGTCTTTGGGCTAAAGCACTTTGTACCACTCAAGCGAGGTCTGATAAGGACATGGGAAAGGTATGAGTAGTAAGGCATCGTCATGAGCAATCGGATAGCAGGCATGTACGAGCGATCACAAGTGTTTGTTGTGGGTCCTCCTTACTATTAAAGCGAGTAAATTTTGGTAATTCCCATTGAGGAGGATATGTATGAAGGGGGACGAAGGATGAATAGGCTCCCGACAAACTTGCTCGTATGTCGAGGGTGTTACGACTTCTGAAAGCGAAGCCTCAAGATTTTGCATCTTGTCCATCATCATTTGATTAAATCATTGGTTGGGTTAGATGATGGTGTTGTCATTGTAAGCGAGAGGAGGATTGGTCAAGAGAGCCGCTACTAGACAATGGTGGGATTGAATGTTGATAAGATAATGGTGATGAATGTGTTGGGGCAGCCGAATAAGGGTGTCCTATATAAGAGGTTGAGGCCACCGGATGAATTTGTGGAAATGAAAAGGTGGGCGGAGCTTGTGAGGGAAAGCTCGTGTGTATAGGTGGCAGAGAGCAAGTTATAAAAGATATAGTCTGTGAGAGAGATGAGGTAGGGTCAGTGGACGGTAGTGACATGGGGGGCCCCAGATTAATGAAAGGAAAGCCAATTGGTGTAGTATGAACCACTGAAGCTACTGAGCTGGGAGACGGGGCTAAGGATGAAGACGGTGAAGTGGAGTTATTAGGTGGGGAAGGGGCTAAGTGAGTGGCGATACTAATAGGCATACCAATGAGGAGCTGACCGTCGGGTGTACGGTCAAGGGTATGAGACAAATAATATTGTACGGCGCTAGGATTAGCATCCAAAAATTTGGCAAATTCCTTATCTCCTACAGGGATCTTGGGAAAATTGTTGGTATCCGTAGGATTCCCATAGGATGCGAAGGGGGTGACTCGGGAAAAGGCATGGAACAAGCATGTGAAACCATGGCTGCTGCTTGTTTTCGGGTGATAACAACCATGGAAAGAGGACACAACAGGGATTTAATCAATCTAGAATGAAAACAACAACAAAATGTTGGAATTGATAGGTTTCTGGTTTGTCAAGAACTGTTAAACATAGTAACCGATATCGGTCAGATAACCGATGTCGGTCAGAATGTAGCCGGCGTCGGTCAGTTAACCGATGTCGGTAGTATAGGACCGGTGTCGGTCACTGTGAAAGTAAAGAGAGGATGTAAGAAGCTCTTTGGTTTGGGGATAACAATGCTTAATATACCTACCAAACTATCTTGAAGTGATCAACTTTGAAACAATGTATATGAGAAACAGAACTAAAAAACAAGCAAGATGCACAAGCAAATCAAGAGACTAACCCTAGGATTAGTTTTAATCACTTTGGGCTTATGCCTTAGATGCCAGATGATGTCAATCCTAAACAAAAGACCTAAGGGAGATGTCAAGTTTGTTTTGGCTCATAAGGCTACCTCAATCGGGCGGAGGAATACCGCGGGAAGGGGGGATGTTTGAGCTGTTGTGTTGATTATGATGTGATTTGGTATGTGTTGTGCAGTGAGAGTAAGATTAATTTCTCGTCAATACCATGGATATCACCCCCACGTGTATGACTTGTTACTTAATCTACGTTCACTAGAATTAAAAAAATAGCAAGCAAGAATGTGATGCACGTGTTTTAAACCCAAATCGAAAATGATATTCGATGAAGCAAAGAAGATGACTTTCACTAATGCAAAGATGTGAAAGAAAAACAAATTCTTTTACCAAAATGACAAAATATTTTGTGAATATTTAGAAGAAAGAAACAACAAGTGTGCTCCCTATATGAAAGCAAGCAAGAAAGAAAGAAACCGAAAAGGGTCCCCAAGTAAGTGCGTGCCAAAATGTTTCACACAGAATTTGGTTTAGAATAGAGTTGCTTCTATCCTTTCATTCTCTTGAAAAGAGATAAGGGTTAGGGCTAGGAGGAATACTGTTGAGTGTTGGGAAGGTGTGCGCGTACGTAGTAGAGAGATCAGATCGATTGTGAAGAACTCCTTTTTGTCTAGGAAGGACTACTGTAAGTAAGAATACAAGACCACCAGATCTTAGTTAGACAATAAGTGAGGAACTGCCTTAGGCCGGGAAATATTAGACTTCCTTTGAAGGTGGTGGTTCCCATTTAATATGAATTAAAGCAAAATGATAACAAAGAACTACAAGATACTACTTACTTATTGGTTCTGATGAAGATACTGAGTCAAGGAATGTGGTGGTGACAGTAAGGCTTAGTTGGGATGATCCGGTATTGGAAAGTGAGCTGATGAAGCTATCCTCAGTCTTTTCCAATGCTTGAATGAGGGTGATAGTGATCCAATTGCTCAGTTGTAGTCTTCGGCTCGATCCTCTTCTCTACAACCTCTTATGCTTTTGTTTCACTTCTCTTTCTTCTTTTTCCAAATGAATTCCGGATCCTTTCTTTTTGGTTGGGAGGTCATTAACAGGGAACCGATGGCGGTTACGTAACTGATGGTGGTCGAGTAGGAACCGATGTCGGTTAGGTCAAAGTGGCTATTTTTAGTAAAATAGCCATCTTTCCCTCCTTTTCTCCCGAGGGATCAGTTGTGGGCTTGGTCAAGTCATTATTATGCTCGTTTTGGTGCGGGTGAGGGGTAATGAGTCATGGGTGTGGGTCTGGACCAAGTCATAGGTCTTAATTAGGTTGGTTTAGGGTTAGGGCTAGGTCACGGTGAGGTGGCGAGATGAGGTGGCGGGGTTAGAGATGTAGATTTATCAATTATAAGGTAATTAATAAATCATTAGGTGTGTAAGGTTTAGGTGGTGAGGTAGGGTTAGGTTACGGGATGAGATACGGGTACGGGCATCGTAAGACCCAAATTTGGTGTCTACGATTATTACTTGTGATTATGTGATTTGAATACTTTTGTACTTGTATGATGGAAATAATAGTGATATCTTTGTGGTATTCTTTATATCTTTTGTATCTATTGTTGTTATAAGATAATAAGTTTGATTCAAGAGATAAGTATAATCTCCCATAATATAATGAACATGTTAAATTACAAAAGGTGACATTTTCTAACTACACAACTATAGTTTAATAATGAAATATGCTTAGGACATTCAATTAAACTATATAAGTAGAAAACGATAAAAATGTTATGTTAAACCTGGCATCTAACCATGTAAAGGAAGACTCTTCCTCTCTCATGGAATCAAAGATAAAAGGAATAGTGGTTATGATCTTTAATCTTTATACTAAGTTTATAACGTAAACACTAGATCAATATAGGTGGATGACACACTTTATTTGGATAGCTAGGTTACATTAATAATTAAACGTTTGATGTTTGTTGTCCTTTTTGGGATAATTGCTTGTTATGCCATGTTAATGAATAACAATGCAAACATGAATTAATGAAGTTCTCCATATCTATTCAAGGCTAGTGTTGGATAAAGAACTTAAGGAATGTTGGAATTAGGTTTAGGAATGGTTGTTGTATTATAAATCTTAATCCAATTTAATTTTGATTAATGACCACTAAGGAGGTATGTACATCTTGATGAATCATTTCTAATGGATGTTGGCACATGCCAACTATAGGACTATGCCCTTAAGAAGTCCTTGGACTTCTAAAGGATACGGTGTTGTAGTTGACCTATGGAAACACCCTTCCATATTTTTCATCTAGATCTATGCACATCCGGACATGAACTTAGTTTCTCTCTAAGTCAAATTTAGTAGCATGTTTAGGATAGGTAGTAGCTTTCAATGACTCGGGTACCTTGGCACATCTGGTTGAATTAGGTAAACCGAGTATGCCCATATACCCTAAGTCATCGTGAGTATCTTCTTATTAAAAATTATGTTGCTAACCTAGGCTAGGGTCAAACCTTGGGCAAGTGGAGATAATAGTCGAGTAAGACCATTCTAGATAACAAAAGAGTGAGGTGAAGGACGTATTACGGAATGTCGTGTATGTCATCTAGAATAGTAACATGAACAATATGTTGAAAATATTTGGTCAAAGTATCGTAAGTCTGCTAGTTACATTATCCAATGTCACCTAGTTTAAAGCAACGTGATGTCAGATGAATATTGGTAACAAATATTCAGATAGGTTCTTTAAATAAGTCACTCAGTACCTAGAATAGGGTAGGAGAACCAAGTATACGTAGTATACATAAAGTATTCTATACTTTAAGTTACATTTAAGTTAGCGAGTCATGGAATGAGAGATCGGTAGTATACCAAATCATTACATTTGCATATGGTTATCTATTATGAGATTGATTGGTATGGAATGTGTGTTCTAAATGATGTTTAATTTAGAATAGAGAACATTATGTTTCAAAAAAAAATCCCTTGTTTCTAAAGTCTTAAATGGGAATGTTCAACCAACTCGAATACTTGCATGAGGTCTAAATGCCCTCAAAACACACCACTCAGGATCTTTAATGATTCCTTTCCAATGCATCATAATAATGGTAAGTTAGAACAAATGGCTCAAACAAGTGTATCTTGGTGGGAAAAATGACCATGAAGCTTTGAATTCGCCAATCCCATTGGTGGCACCTTTGTTGGATGTTCACCAACAAACTAAGATAGTGGTGCTAATAGAGCTAGAAAGCTGAACCCCAAATAAATGCTGCTACAAGAAATTAGGACTATGCTTTGCAGCCTATTCCTATTTACCCATCCATATCATATGATGTTGATGTGACACTTTCAAAGCTAGTGGGGATTTTGACTTGATATATGATTTAACAAAGACATTTTCTCACATCTCCTTTGTAGATTTGTTGAAGAAATCCCCTTCTCATAAAGTTGATGTAGTGCACACTTCCCTTTAACACTTTAAGATACTGATTTTGATACTATTGATCCTATTATGGAAACTATTATGTTTTTTTTTGGTATGATGGTTAGATGCTAGATCATGGATTAGTATTGATCTGGATTCAATTATTATGCATAATGATTACTAGAGACATTTTCTATATGTGGTTGATGATATCTTGTTGTGACATGGACATATTATAGATGTTGATTGGGCTTATGATATTGGATATTTGAGTAGATCTGGTATGGTATATTTTGATGATAATATAGTTGATTTATATAATTAAAAATGATAATGTTGAATTATTGATATTGTTGTGATCTATGTGTTTGGATGATTTTGAGATATTGTTTATATCATTTTTGGATGTTCTAATATGGCCATGAGGCCAAAGGAGTATTTAATTTTAAAGGTTAAAAAAATCACAACAATGTAGGGATCGGAGACTAACCATATTAAAATTCAGGTGATTCAACAAGGTCACCATGACAACTGTGTTGTGCATTGTGTGTTGAGTTATGTTAGGATTTCCCATGGGGGGAATTTCCATTATATGTGACCATGGGATATGTGTTTTAATTATGTGTTCCTTTTTATTATTGTTGTATGTATTTTTATTTGTAATGTTCTCCTTTTTTATTAATTTAAATGTGATAGTTTTAATGCGAGAGTCATATAGTTAAACTTTATTTAAATTTAATTGGGACATGGAATGTAATTAATAAAGTTGTTGAGTTTAAATAATAATGTTGGAAGAGTGTGTAAGTTAATATGTAAGAATGTGTAAGAAATGTGTAAGAGTCTTGTAAGGAATGTTTTGGAATGTCAAACACTCCATCTTTTATGAAATTTGAATTTGACCTTGGAGGCCAAATTTGGAGGTATGTGGGAAAATTCAACTCTTAAAATGATCCACCAACCATGCCTATGGTTTGGAGGTTAAATTTAGGCATTTTAAATGCTTTTTGAAGTGAAAATTTGTAATTTTTAATTACACTTCCCCTTACATATTTTCAATGCGAGTCCTTTTGGAGTATGGGTTGAATTGGAGTATGTAAATGATTTTTTCATATTTAATTTATTTTGATTTGTTTGTTGATGTTGATTTCTCTTGGGGATGAGGAAAAATTATGTGGCACCCCACTTGGATCCACATCATCCTCTCTCTTTCCTTTCTATAAAAGTAAGCTTCTTACTCATTTGGAGGTTGTTGAAACTTTGTTATTTTCCTCTGGGGCGCATTTTTGTTGTTGTTTTGGAGCTTGTTGTGGAGGAAGCTTGGAGTTTTTGCATGCTTATATTTTCTAGTTTTGGACTACACTTTAACATTGTGGAAATCTTGTGAGCTTGGAACAAACTCCGGTATATAGAGGTAGGATCTTGAGCCATGTTTTAATTGTTTTCCCTTCTCTTGCATGCATGTTTAAATAGCGTTTGTGTTTGCATTCTTGGTTGGTTGGGTAGAATTCTTAGGGCATGGTATAGGAGAAGGCTATGGATATTTCATATGGGGGCATAAGGGATTGCCAATGGCACTTGTTTTATTGAGGAGGAGTTTTGCTTTTGGGATCCACCTTAGAAAAAAAGCGCTTGCATTTCTTACTATGGGGGCATAAGGGATAAAATTGGGGGCATAAGGAGGGGTTGGGAGATTTAAGGTTTATGGGTTTGATGTGTTTATTAGTAGTATGCATTTTGGTGGATGCCCAATTCCAAATTGGGAGGCATAAGGAGCTCCCCATAGTTCTTGCTCTTGTTGGCTTGTTTGGACCAAGCTTATGTATTGTGTATATGTTTGTAAATGCGTTGGGAAGCTCTTTGTTTTGTTTGGATTGTGTATTTTTATTGGATTATGCATGTGAAAAGAATGTTGCTTGGTTGTTGTGGTAGAATCCTTATTTGCATTATTTTTCTCTCATTATTTATTTCAATATGGTTGGGGCTCGGGGGCTAATGGGGAAGGATGGTTCCTTTTTCATTGTATGTCTTGGTTGGTTGGAGAGCGTTGCCTTTCCCCTTCCTTGTTGTGATCAAAGTTACAAAGAAGAAGAATTCAACATTTTTACTATTTGGAGAAAGAATTTCACAGTTTGACAGTTATCTCCCTTTAAGTAATTTAATGTAACCTTTCCCACCTTGAGTGGATGAGATGTATTGTATTTGTAATTTAATCGAAACGAGAAGTTGGAAATTACCAGTTTGCCAATTAAAAGATTGCAGATCATTTTTACAAATTTGACCATTAAAAACTTATCAAAATGTAAATTTTATGTTTCTTGTGCAAAGAGGCATCGAGAGATTTCTGAAAAGTCCTCATTTTCCCAAAAATGGGATTTCTAGCTCAAGTTATGGCACTTTGAAGTTTTGTGCCTTGGTGGGAAAATTTGGGAAAATTCTGGTGGGAAACCCAAATATTTCCGTCTGCCCTTAGGAAAATTTTCAAAAATTTGGCCGGGAAAAGCTTTTTTCCTTTTTGCTCCAGAAGCCCACACCTTAGGAGGTGCCACATGTTCCAGAGGCGGAGGCTGAGCCCTTAGGAAAATTTTCAAAAATTTGCTTTGGGAAATTTTTTCCTTTTTCTCCACCATCCCCACTGACTATCGGGAGGTGCCACATGTCCTAAATTTTGAGGCGGAGCGCGGAATAAATTTTAACCCTTAGACGTTTTGAAAAATTTTGGAAATTTTTCACATTTTTCTCAGCTAGCCTGCTGACCAACCAAGGGAACCACATGTCCCCTTGTGGCTACAGTGGAGGTTTGATTTTTCCTTGAAATTTACCTTTTGAAATTTTAGGGAAAATTTACCCTTTTGACCCGCCTGCAGCCAATGAAAATGTGCCACGTGGCACTCCGGGGGTGGCGGTGGGTAGGGCAGAGGCCCCCTAACTTTTTGGTTTTTGGCGTTTGGGGAAAAAGTTTAAACTTTCCCCCATAGCCAACAACTCCACTGGCCCTTTACCTTTTTTTTTTTTCCATGGGTGTGTAGACCCACGTAGCATTTTTCTCCCTTTCTCCCGTAGATTGGTGTAAAGAGTAATTTCCTCCCGTTGTTCCGCTTTCCCATCTCCCTCCTCCGCTCGGCATTAGAACATGACAAGTGTCCCCTTGGGACCCATGGGGGTGCGGAACATTTTTTTCCCTTAAGCCATGTGCTAGGAAATTTTCTCAATGCCCACGACCCACCAAACCGCCCCAGGGCACTTTTCCCCTCCTCCTGCCACGTGTCCCTCTAGGGAAATTTTACCCTAGGAACTCCACCCATTCATAACTGGATTTTTGTAAGGAGTTAGAAGGACTTCTTTATATCACCAGAAAGGTGAGAAAATTTCCTATCCATTGGGAATGGTTTAGGGAAATTTTGGAAGTGTTAATTATGAGAAAAATCTAGTTGAAGTTCTGAGCCTGTTAGAGAGTAGGAATGGGGTAAATTGCTCTTCGTGAACCTAAGTAAAACATGTAACCCTAAATTTGGAACCTTGTGAACTTGATATAGGTTAAAAATGGAAATTTTTGTTTTGGTAATTAGGATTTGTTCCAGAAATTGTTAGTGCAAACTGATGTCTTGCAACTTAGTTGTAGACACTTCTAGTTAAAAAAAAATATCCCAAAATTTTCTAGCTAACCATAGGTTGTTTCTTGGTCTCAAGTGGTTGAGTAAATGGGCACCTTTGAAGTTTGGTATCAGAGTAGTGGTTAAAAGTCTTGGACCATTGGGCACACTAGAAAACTTGAGACATGAAAACTTAAACCTAGCCCACTGAAACCTAGAAAACAACTTAGAAAGAATTTGTATGTTTTTAGTAAACATGGAAGTTGTATAACTTAGAAAAATGAACTAACTCTCACTTTGGTTTATGTAGGAGGCTAGACGGAGCAAGAGGAACCTTCACAGAGACTCAGATTCACCACCACCACCACCACCAGATCAGGGTGTAGCAACCATTCTACCTTAGATTTTACAGACCCTCCAGGATGTTAATGTTGCTCTATGCGGAGGATTAGGTGGAGGGTAGATAGCTAGTCATGATAGAGCTCCTTCCATCGAGGGTCAAGTAACTCCTCGTTTTAGCAAGGAGCATAGAGGAGATAACTCCCATGTGGAGTCTTCCAGAGTAGAGTCACCACCTAGGAGACAGGGTGATGGAGTTCCAGAGCATAGAGAGAGGTCTCAGAGCCCTAGGCTTAGGGATGAGCATGCAGAGAGACCTAGAGGCCGACATACCATAACATTGGATCACATCAGGGAGTTCCTGAAACTTAGGCCCTTACACTACTCAGGTGATATAGGTGGATTTTAGGCAGAGGTCTGGCTAGTGAGCTTGAGTGGTTGCTTCAAGATTTTTCCTTGTTCTAGTAACACGAAAGCTCGTGTTACGATCCATCTACTGAGGGATGGAGCAAGAGTATGGTGGAGGACAGAGGAGCATAAGCTCCATGTAGATTTAGAGACAATGACTTGGGAGCTATTTAAGGAGAGGTTCAAGAATAGGTACCTATCACGGAGGTTCATCCAGTAGAGGATTGATGAGTTTCATGACCTCGACAAGCTACCCTTTCAGTAGTAGAGTATGAGAGTAGATTTTAGATCTACTTCAGTATGTAGAGTATATGCAGGATGAGCAGGTGTGGATTCATAGGTTCATCTAGGGCCTGAATTTAGACATTGGAGGTGCAGTACAGATTCACTGTCCACAGACTTTAGTAGAGGCCGTTGAGAAGGCCTATATTACAGAGGAGACTTGGGGTAAAACCCAGTAGGCTAGAGACTCGAGTTAGGAGCCACATTTAGTAGATGCAGGATGGTAGATCAAGAGGTTTAGTACCTCTTCCTCATGGTGGGTAGCATTCAAGCATAGTCATCCTTTAGGCCATAGCATCAGTAGTAGTCTCGCCCACCATATAGACCTCCACAAAGAGCTGATACACAGAGAGGTCAGAGTATGGGGCCTCCTCTTAGGGGTCCCATCAGGACACATGGTGGACCTAGAGCTCAATCAGTAGGAGCTCACTAGTAGAGGCCATAGCAAACCATAGTTGGATCATTAGGATCCACACCACAAGCTTCTAGGGCACCTACTGGAGGTGTTGCTCCTTAGAGAGGATCAAGTGGTTGCTTTGGATGTGGAGTAGCTAGACATTTTGGAGAGATTGCCCTCATAACCCTAACAAGGGTAAGGCACCGTTTCTGAGCCAACAATTGGTGACATGGGATGCAGCCACAAGATCTATGCAGTGGTTGAGAACCACTAGGCAGAGCATCAGAGAATAGTCATTGAGACCACAGGTAGCATTGGTGGTATTCCTACCTCTGTATTGTTTGATTCTGGTTCTTCTGATTCTTTCATTGCACCATCTTTAGTAGAGAAATGCAGGCTAGTGGAAATTAGGCAAGGTCTTAGTTAGGATGTAAGATGGCTTCTAGAGCCAAGATCTCTATGGAATCCTTAGTTAAGGAGTGTGTAGTGGATTTGGGACCTTTCACCACCACCTCAGATCTCCGTATTCTTCCTTTGGGCTCATATGGAGTCATTTTAGGTATGGATTGGCTATCTACACATAGGGCTAGGATGGATTGTTATCATAAGACTATAGCTTGTTTTGATGATTCGGGAGTTGAGTCGGTGATCTTGGGAGTCAGGAGACCCATTTCTATTTACACCATTTCTGCTATACAGCTTAAGCGGTGTGTGTGATGGGGTTATCAGATGTATGTTGTTATAGTTAGTGATAGGTTAGAGGATGGGTCTAGTGGACCATCACTAGATGATCATCCCATCTTGAGAGAATTTTTGATGTTTTTCCAGGGGATCTACTAGGGATGCCACCCCATTTGAGATTGATTTCCATATAGACCTAGTTCCTAGAGTAGAGCCTATATCATGGGAACCTTATTAGATGACCACCCCAGAGCTCTGTGAGCTCAATTTGGAGCTTGAGGGCCTTTTGGAGAAGGGCCTTATCCATCCTAGTGTATCCCTTGGGGTGCACCGGTGATTTTTGTGAAGAAGGATGGATCATTGCGGTTGTGTATTGATTATCGTCAGTTGAACAAGGTAATGATAAAGAATCATTATCCTCTTCCTCATATTGATGACTTGTTTGATCAGATGAAGGGAGCCATAGTGTTCTCTAAGATTGATCTCAAGTAGGCTACCATTAGTTGAGGATTTTGGAGGTGGACATTCATAAGACCACCTTCCATACAAGATATGGGCACTATGAGTTCACAGTGGTGCCTTTTGGTTTGACGAATGCCCTGTAGTGTTCATGAGTTTGATGAATGGGGTATTTAGGACCTTCTTAGATCACTTCATGCTCATCTTCCTAGATGACATTTTGATATACTCACATACACGTGAGGAGCATGAGGGGCACCTTTGACAGGTTCTTCAGTGTCTTCATGAGTAGTAGCTTTACGGGAACTTGGAGAAGTGTTTCTTCCAGACAGAGGTGTAGTATTTGGGTCATATCATTTATGGGGAAGGTATCACATTCAATCCTTCCAAGATTAGAGCCATTATGGATTGGCTAGCACCCACTACAGTGATCGAGGTGCACATTCATGGGTTTAGTAGGTTACTACCAGATATTTGTTCAGGACTTTTCTTAGATTGTGCACCCTATCACTTCCCTTCAGAGGAAAGGGAAGAATTTTTTTTGGATGGACAGATGTGAGCAGGCCTTCAGGACACTGAAGGAGTGCCTAACTACAACATCTATTCTTGTAGTACCGGATCCATAGGGTGAGGTCTTTATTTGTAAAAATGCTTCTTTAGCAGGGCTTCGAGGTGTGTTGATACAGGAGGGTAGGGTTGTAGCCTTTGAGTCTTGAAAAATCAAGGATCATGAGCTTAATTATCCTACCCATGATCTTGAGCTTACGGTAGTGGTGCATGCCTTGGTTAGATGGAGACATTTTCTTCTTGGATGGAGATTCACATTCAGGATAGATCATTTGATTCTTTGCCACCTCTTCACGCAGCCCAATCTAAATGCTCTTCAATGACATTGGATGGAGTTAATTTGTGAGTATGACATGGAGATCGAGCATGTGAAGGGGAAAGAGAATGTGGTAGTAAACACTCTTAGTAGATAGAGACATGTGGCTATGGCCACTACAGTGAGCACAAATTTACGTAGCATGATTCTTTCAAAGCAGCTTCCTCTTGATAGCTTCTACATTGTGGCTCGAGTAGAGATAGATTCATAGAGACCCCTTGAGGGGAAGTTTGATGGTTTCACCTTAGAGGCAGATGGTCTTCTTAGACATAGAGGCTGGATATATGTTCCTAGAGATGGAGGCTTGAGGTAGGACATCTTGGTAGAGGCACATCATGCACCCTATTTAGCCCATCTTGGGGTGAAGAAGATGAAAAGAAACAGTTGTATCACTGGAGAGGAATTCATCGAGACGTGGCTCAGTTTGTGTCATGGTGTTTAGAGTTTCTAGAGGGTTAAGGTCGAGCATCAACATCCAGCAGGTCTTCTTTATCCTCATGCCATACCAGAATGGAAGTGGGACACCATTTCCATGTATTTCATTTTTGGACTACCTATGTCAAGATATCACCATGATGCCATTATGGTCATGGTTGATAAATTGACAAAAGTGGCTCACTTTTATCCAGTGAAGACCACTTATACAACTAGAGTAATGACACAAATATATTTGGATGAGATCGTTAGGTTACACGTGATCCCACGAAGATCATTTGTGACCCGCGATCCTTTGTACACTTCACATTTCTGGACTACCATGCAAAGTATGTCTTCGGGACGAGGATTAACTTCAACAAGCATATCAGCCTAAGATAGATGGATAGATGAGTGAGTGAATCAGATTTTGGAGGATATGCTCAATATGTACTTGATGGATCAATAGTCTAAGTGGGAGGAGTACTTGTACGTAATGGAGTTTTCCTACAATAATAGTTTTCAGAGTTCTATAGGCATGGCTCCTTTTTAGGCATTATATGGTAGAGAGTGCAGGACACCCCTTAGCTAGGATAGGTTAGAGGATAGAGTATCTCTTGGACTAGCTCTTTTGTAGGACATGGAGCAACATGTAGTGTTGATCAGGTAGAGATTATAGGAGGCACATGACATACAGAAGAAGTATGTGGATCAGCATAGGATTGATCGTAGTTTTGATGTGGGCATGAAGGTGTTCCTTTGTTTTAGACCACACAAGATCCCTATCCATTATGGAAAAGGTTCTAAGTTATCTCCTAGATTCATTGGTCCTTTGAGATCTTGGAGCATATCGGCACTTTGGCCTACCGTCTAGCATTGCCACCTAGCTTGTCTCGCGTGCATGATGTGTTTCATGTTTCTATCCTTAGGAGGTACATTACAGATCCTTCTCATGTGTTAGACTGGACATCATTTTAGGTTTGGATAAGGGCAGGTGATGGTGGATCCCATCCATATCGTAGATCGTAGGACCTTGGGTCTTCGAGGAAGAGAGATTGATAAGGTATAGGTATAGTGGGACAAATATGATGAGACTGCAGCCAATTGGGAGGATGCCACAATATTATGAGTGCAGTTTCCACATTTGTTCCAGTGACTTCAGGAGGAAGTTGAGTCTAAGGGGAGGGGGATGTAGTGCCCACTTCCCTTTGACACTTTAACATACTGATTTTAATACTATTGATCGTATTATGGACACTATTATGTTTTGTTTTGGTATGATGGTTAGATGCTAGATCATGGATTAGTATTGATCTGGATTTAATTATTATGCTTGATGATTACTAGAGACATTTTCTATATGTGGTTGATGATATACTGTTGTGACATGGACATATTATAGATGTTGATTTGGACTTATGATATTGGATATTTGAGTAGATCTGGTATGGTATATTTTGATGATGATATAGTTGATTTATTTAATTAAAAATGATAATGTTGAATTATTGATATTGTTGTGATCTGTGTGTTTGGATGATTTTGAGATATTTTTATATCATTTTTGGATGTTCTGATATGGCCATGAGGCTGAAGGAGGTATTTGCATTTTGCAGTTAAAAATCACAACAATGTCGGGGGACTAGAGACTAACCATATTGAAATTCTGGGTGAAATCAACAAGGTCACCATGGCAATTGTGTTGTGTGTTGTGTGTTGAGTTATGTTAGGATTTCCCATGGGGGAATTTCCATTATATGTGACCATGGGATATGTGTTTTAATTATGTGTTCCTTTTTATTATTGTTGTATGTATTTTTATTTGTAATGTGTTCCTTTTTTTAATTAATTTAAATGTGATAGTTTTAATGTGAAAGTCATATAGTTAAACTTTATTTAAATTTAATTGGGACATGGAATGTAATTAATAAAGTTGTTGAGTTTAAATAATAATGTTGGAAGAGTGTGTAAGTTAATATGTAAGAATGTGTAAGAAAGATGTAAGAGTCTTGTAAGGCAGATTTTGAAATGTCAAACACTCCATCTTTTATGAAATTTGAATTTGACTTGGAGGCCAAATTTAGAGGCTTTGGGACAAGTTAAACTTGTCCCACACCTCTTAAAATGATCCACCAACCATGCCTATGGTTTGGAGGTTAAATATTTTTAATGCTTTTTGAAGTGATAATTTGTAAGTTTTAATTGCACTTCCCTTACATATTTTTAATGTAGTCCTTTTTGGAGTATGGGTTGAATTGGAGTATGTAAGTGATTTTTTCATGTTTAATTTATTGTGATTTGTTTTTGATGTTGATTTCCTCTTGGGGATGAGGAAAAATGATGTGGCATCCCACTTGGATCCACATCATCCTCTCTCTTTCCTTTCCTATAAAAGTGAAGCTTCTTGCTCATTTGGAGGTTGTTGAAACTTTGTTATTTTCCTCTTGGGGCGCATTTTTTGTTGTTTTTTGGAGCTTGTTGTGGAGGAAGCTTGGAGTATTTTTGCATGCTTATACTTTTCTGGTTTTGGACTGCACTTTGGCATTGTGGAAAGCTTGTGAGCTTGGAACAAACTCCATATATAGAGGTAGGATCTTGAGCCATGTTTTAATTGTTTTCCTTTCTTGCATGCATGTTTAAATGGTGTTTGTGTTTACATTATTGATTGGTTGGGTAGAATGCTTAGGGCATGGTGTAGGAGAAGGATATGGGGATTTCATATGGGGGGCATAAGGGATTACCAATGGCACTATTTTATTGAGGAGGGAGTTTTGGTTTTGGGATCCACCTTGGAAAAGAAACTACTTGCATTTCTTACTATGGGGGCATAAGGGATAAAATTGGGGGCATAAGGAGGGGTTGGGAGATATAAGGTTTATGGGTTTGATATTTTATTGGTGGTATGCATTTTGGTGGATGCCCAATTCCAAATTGGGAGGCATAAGGAGTTCCCATAGTTCTTGCTCTTGTTGGCTTGTTTGGACCAAGCCTATGTATTGTGTGTATGTTTGAAAATGTAGTTGGGAACTGTTGTTTTGTTTGGACTATGTATTTTTATTGGATTATGATATGAAAAGAATGTTGCTTGGTTGATGTGGTAGAAGCCTTGTTTCCATGAGTTGTATTCATTATTTATTTCAATATGGTTGGGGCTTGTGGGGCAATGGGGAAGGATGGCTTCTCCTTTCTCATTGGATGTCTTGGTTGGGTGGAGAGTGTTGCCTTTCCCCCTTCCTTGTTGTGATCAAAGTTGCAAAGAAGAAGAATTCAACATGCTGCTATTTGGAGAAAGAATTTCACAGTTTGACAGTCATCTCCCTTTGAGTAATTTAATGTAACCTTTCCCACCTTGAGTGGATGAGATGTATTGTATTTGTAATGTGAAGTTATTGAATCGGAATGGAAGATGAAATTGAAATTGAGAATGTAAAGAAGAAGTATATTTGATCTCTATTTTATTTTGGAAAGAAAATGTAAATGTTATTCCATGCTTTGTAAATTGAAATTTGATACCAATTCAAATTGGAAAAGAGATCAGTTGTAAAAGTGTTATTGAATTATGAATAGAGGAAAAGTTGTAAGATGTAATTGTTGATAAATGAAAGTTGCAATATCTATTCAAACTTGTAATGTATACTAGATTCAATTGTTGTCCAAGAATGAGATTCTGTTTGAATGAGAAATAAGAAAACAATGTTGTTATTGTATGCATTGTATTTGAAAACAAATGAACAATGAAAGATTTCATTCCTTCTCAAAGTGTATTGCATAGTGGATTTGATTTATTATTGAAGGATGAGGTCTCTATTTTAAAAAAAAAAAAAGAAAAGAATGCGTGGGAAAGAAAGACAGTGTGATATGCTTATAAAATGTATATTCAAATTTGATATCAGAAATGTATTTTAATAGAAAATTGAATAAATGATTGATAAGTAAATGTATTGAATTGATTCAGTAGATGTATGAGATCAATTGGAAGTTATATACATATGTAAATGACCAAAATTGTTAAAAAACTCCAAGGAGACAACTCACTATTTTAAAACTCAAATCTGGCAATGCACATTTTAATAAAAATGAGCAGTTCGATCTTACACTCAACAATAAGTTATGAAACTTTGAAATTCACATTTAGGAAGACTTAAAGAACTCAAATTGACCTTAACAATTGAGAATGAATCTCTAAAACCCAAGGAATTTCAAATCGGAGCTTGCACGGTCATTTTTCCCGTCAACTGTTGGAAAAATGCAAACTTGAATAAATGAAAAATTGACTTCACTAAAACATTCTAAACCCTCCCTAGACTGATCCTCCATGTCTGTTTGACATGTTGAGTGAAGGAGGAGTTCAAATTTAATCAAACGAGAAGTTGGAAATTGCCAGTTTGCCAATTAAAAGCCTGTAGATCATTTTTACAAAATTGACCCTTAAAAACTTATCAAAATGTAAATTTTATGATTCTGTGCAAAGAGGGCATCGAGATATTTCGAAAAGTCCTCGTTTTCCCAAAACCAAGCTTTCTAGCTCATTTTATGGCACTTTGAAGTTTTTGTGCCTTGGCGGGAAAATTTGGGAAAATTTTCCTGTGGGGCCCGCAACCCAAAAATTTCCCGTCGAATTGCCCTTAGGAAAATTTTCAAAAATTTGGCCTAGGAAAAAAAATTCCTTTTTGCTTTGTCGGCCCATGACCTATGAGGAGGCATCACATGTCCTCCAAGGGCTAAGGTGGAGGTAGGGATAAATTTTAACCCTTAGACTTTTTGAAAATTTTTGGAAAATTTTCACCTTTTTCTCACGGCCCATAGTAAACCAGAGGGTGCCATGTGTCCCCTTGTGGCTACAATAGAGGCACACTTTTTCCTTGAACTTTACCTTTTAAAATTTTAGGGAAAATTTACCCTTTTGACCCCGTCGGCCCATGGCCAATGAAAACATGCCACGTGGCACTCTAGGGTGGTGGTGGCGGGTAGGGCGGAGGCCCCTTGAATTTTTGGTTTTTGGCATTTGGGGAAAAATTTAAACTTTCCCCCATAGCCCACAACTCCGCTGCCCTTTGCCTTTGTCTTTCCATGGGTGTGTGGACCCGCACACCATTTTTCTCCCTTTCTCCTGTCGATTGGCGCAAAGTGCAATTTCCTCCCGCCACTCCACTTTCCCATCTCCCTCCTCCGCTCAAAGCGTTAGAACATGACAAGTGTCCCCTTGGGACCTGTGGGGGCATGGAATGTTTTTTTCCCTTAAGCCATGCATTGGGAAATTTTCTCAATGCCACCCTGACCCGCCCAAACTACCCCAGGAACTTTTCCCCTCCTCCTGCCACGTGTCCCTCTAGGGAAATTTTACCCTAGGAACTCCACCCATTCATAACTGGATTTCTGTGAGGATTTAGAAGGAATTATTTATATCACCGGAAAGGTGGGAAAATTTCCTATCCATTGGGAATGGTTTAGGGAAATTTTGGAAGTTTTAGTATGAGAAAAATCTAGTTGAAGTTCTGATCCTATTAGAGAGCAGGCATGGGGTAAATTGCTCCCTAAACCTAAGTAAAACATGTAACCCTAAATTTGGAACCTTGTGAACTTGATATAGGTTTAAAATGGAAAACTTGTGTTTTGGTAATTAGGATATGTTCGGAACCTGTTAGTGAAAAATGATGTCTTGCAACTTAGTTATAGACACTTCTAGTTAAAAAAATTATCCCATAATTTTTAGTTAACCGTAGGTTGTTTGTTGTTCTCAAGTGGTTGAGTAAACGGGCATTGTAGTTGATTTATTGGAAGCATTGGGTCTTGGACATTTGATCAATGTCACCCCTCCCCTAGAAGCACAAATAAATCACATAGACTTTGATTTCTATCCTCCTAAGAAGGCATAAAGAGATATTGGATTCTTTTCGACATCAGTAAGATGTCCATAGATGTTGAGTTGGTATGTAGAGGTGATCCATCCTTGTATCTACAGGTTTGGATTTATAACAACTACATAAAGTGTGTAATGATCAATGATTGGGAAACAGTCCAAATTTTCCCTTTACTTTTCTCTAGAAGTTAGACTATGGAAAAACCAATTGATCTTCGACAAGAAACATGTTTAGATGGTATAATAGCCTTAAGGAAACATCGATTGGAACCATAGTACTACTAGTTACCCATGGGCCCAAGACCATTCTTATAGAGTTTTATATTGTAGATAGGGAAAAAACTATAATATGATTCTCGTCGTCCTTGGATACATTACATGAAGGATATCCCTTCTACATTATTTTAGGAAGTTAGATTCCTACATATAGGGAAAGTCTTCATTACACAGGCTAACCCAAATCATTTCATCATTCACCTAGCTAATGTAAAGAGGAAACACGGGGTGCGCATGATGAGTTTGAAATTCCCAAAAACTAATTAAATAAAATTATGAGTTCAACCCCAAAGACAAAACTATTTAGCACAATGGAATTAGAAGCTACTAGCTTGATCAAAGGATTCCCGCATTCAAGGATGAAACTATCATCATAGAGATGGTATCAATAGGGACCATGGCGAAGATTGTCAAGTTTTTAGAGATTGATTTACCCATTCTCATTCCATTTGATTCCATGGACATAGGACATGCTCTGGGACTCAGATCTCTTCTCGGCCGATGGAGTTTGCATGGTTGAAGTCTCAAAAGCAAAGGAAGAAGATACAAAGAATGATCCAACATCAATCTTCCCAAGAAAATGTTAGACTCTTAATTTCGATGGAGAAAAATGCCACTTTGACATTGGGGAAGTGTGATTCTCACTTCTCCTGAGGGGAGGGTCATGCCTTTTTCCTTCAAGCTAAATTTTGAATGTACAAACAATGGTGTAGAATATGAGGCTCTTCTTTTAAAACTCATAATATTCAAGATGATGGGTGATTCACAGCTAGTCTCTAACAAAGTTTCAAAGATATATGAAACTAGGGTGAAATACTTACAACTCTATAAAAGCTGTTTTACTCAACTTAAGCAAAGATTTTGTCTTCATTTCAATTGATTCCATCCCAAGTGAACAAAACCTTCTCATTTATTCCATGGCCACTTCTACTTCTTGTTTTTCTATGAGCGGGGAGTTATAAAATACCAACTTCATAGTTTCAGTTTACATTGAACCTTTAGTTTAGTTCACAAAATGTCGACAAATCCAATCTTAGCATACGTCAAGGTTGTGAGTGAGTCTTCTACTATGGATTATTAAAAAAATGATGAGGCTATCTTAGGGTACCTTAACTCTTATACATATTTACATCTTCAAGATCATAAGAGGGGATTTTATCTCATTCCTCACTCTTCCTCATATTTTGGAGATCACACGATAGAATCTTCCTCCTTGAAAGGCCTTGATATTTATGAGGTATAAGAGGAAGGGGAATTATAACTACATATTTTCCGCTTGATTTTAAGAAGGGTAACACCTCTTTGATCAAGGGAACAATTGACATCAACATTGAGATGGAGGAAGACCCAAAAATCTTGAAGTTAGGTTCTTTGCTAACTCCTGGGAAGTAAAATTACACACAAAGGTCCTCAAAGATCATTCCAAGGCCTTCACATTTAGTTAGAAAGAGATGATATGAATTTCTCCTCATGTTGTAGTTCACAACCTTATGACCAAATCTGATGATAAGCCCATTAAGTGAAAATCCAGACCTATGAAACCAAAGGTGGTGCTAATGGTCAAAGAGAAAGTTATGAATCTCCTATAGGTGGGGTTTATCGAACCTATTGATTACACAATGTGGCTGTCCAACATCATCCCCGTTCTTAAAAATAATAGAAAATTTTTAATCTACATTGAATTCTTAGACATAAACAAAGAATGTCCCAAGGATGATTTCCCACTACCATCTATTGATGTTATCATTGATGCAATAGATAGTTATGAGTTGTTTCCCCTTATGGATGGATTTTTGGTATAATAAAATTAGGATCTCTGAGGAATATCAGATAAAGAAAACCTTTATCACTCCTTGGGGAACCTATTGCTATGTATTCATGTCATTCAATCTCAAGAACGTTGGTGCCACTTACCAATGGGAGATGAATTACATATTCCATGATCTCATTCATAAGATCATGGAATTGTATGTTCATGACCTTTTGGCTAAGGCCAGAAGTGTTGCGATCACCTTGAGGTGGTTTATATTATTCTCTCTCACCTAATTGAATACGACCTTACACTAAATTTAGAAACATGCATGTTTGGTGTGATGGGAGGGAAGTTACTAGGGTACATCATCTCTTCACGAGGGATCGATGTAGATCCACAAAAATATGATAAATTTTATAAATGATCCCACCATTAGATGAGTCTGGTATTATGCCTTTCCTCGGAAATCTCGGTGAAATTTAAAGGTTTATTCCATATTTGACTTTCGTTATTCATCCAATAAATAATTTATTAAAGAAGGATTGCTACAACATCTGGATGGGTGAGTGTCATAAGGCATTTGAATCGGTCAAATAATTTCTATTGTCACCTCCTACACTCATGCCTCCCAAATCAGATCTCCCTCTCATTTTATATTCACGAGCTATAGACGTCTCATTAGACTGCATTCTAGCTCAAGAAGATGATGAAAACAAGAGCTTACTGAGTCTACTTCATTAGTCATACATTTCTCGAATATGAGACACGTTATACATAGGTAGAGAAATAATGTATTGTTATAGTATTCACAACAAAATGGTTAAGGCATTACATGTTTAACCAAGAAATGAGGGTCATTTTCAAAACATATCACTTACGGATGTTTCTAACATAGGGTTCTTTATCTAAGAAAGCTAGATGCTTCATGACTCTAATGGGTGAGTTTGAATTAATGTTTGTTAACCAAAATTATGTTAAAGGAAAAATCATCACAGACTAGTTAGCTGACAACCCATTAGATGGAGGGGATCTAGTTGACTTGGATTTTCCTAATGAATGCATATACTACGTTGAAACCAAGCCTCCCATTTCTATGTGCCCATGGTATTATGATATTATTAACTTTATTATGGACCATGTGTACCTTGAAGGGGAAACTTTACAACAAAGAAGATGAATATGTGTCATAGCCTCCAAATATGTAATCATAGAAAAAGTTATCTACCATAAAGCCTTGAATGGAATATTGTTAAGATGTGTTGACAAGGAAGAATCTAAAAACATCCTTGTGAGCCCATAGTGGGATCTATGGGGGTCACTTCGGAGGTCATGCCACCACTAGAAAGATACATCAGATGGGTTTTTTTGCCTACATTAGAACATGATGTAGTAGAGTATGTGTGTAGGTGTCACAAGTGTCAAGAGTTCTCTCACGAGATCCATATACCTTCCTAAGCTCTGCAACCAATTGCAACACCATGATATTTTTACATGTGGGGCTTAGATTTTATAGGGAATTTATCTCCCTCTTCAATAGATGGCCACAATTTCATAATCACAGCCACTGAATACTTCACAAAGTGGGTAGAGGCCATGCCTCTTACCACCATACCAGGATGTGTAATTACAAAGTTCATTTTGAACTAGATTATTTGTAGGTACGGGGTCCCACAAGTCATTATCTCTGATAATGGCACATCTTTCAAGAATTAAGAAGTATGTGAACTATGTGAAAATTTCAAGATAAATCACCACATGGCTTCTCTCTATTACCCTCAGGCCAATGGACAAGATGAGGTAACTAATAAGACGTTAAATTCCATTCTCTTGAAAATTGTAAAGAATAAAAAGTGATATTGGCATTTAAAGTTATTTCCGACCTATGGGCCTACAAACATCAATAATAATTCGAATGAGGGAAACCCCCTATTCTTTGGTATTCGGTTTGGAAGTGGTTTTACCACTTGAAGTTGAAATACCTAGTCTTTGGATTTCACTGAAAGGAATTTTAGGAGAAGAAGCATATTGTGAGGCATGGCTCTTTGAATTGGAAATACTCGATGAAGCTCAGATTAATGTTGAGAAGGGACATAGAGCTTACATTGACTGCTATGCCGGAAGTATAACAAGAAAATATATGAACACAAAATATGTGAGGGAGACTTGGTATTAAGACTTGACATTCGGATAGACAAGAAAACTAGCGAAGGAAGGAAGTTCAGGCCTAAGTGGTTGGGCCCATATCAAGTCATAGAGGACTATAAAAATGGGGCATATCACTGTGTACTTTAGAAGGTGAAGAATTTGGAAAATTTGTCAATTTACTTCACCTAAAATGCTACTATGCATAATTCATCTACATTTCCATATGTATACTATTGCATTATCATCTACTAGCTCATTTTGTGAAATTTGTAATCAAGGAACTTATTTTCAAGCAACTTTCAAAAACTTTTGAAAACATTGGCAATCATTCAAATCACATCTCTTCAAACATTCATAATATTTTCATCAACATTTTTGATCACTTCATTAGTTCAAAAAGACAAGAAATTTTTTTGACACTAATCCTACCAAGGTTTGCATACTTGGTTTTGCCTATAGCTTCCTTCTAGCATAGGTTTATTTTCCCATAGTTTATTTTATAAGCTTCATGATGTCATATCTTTCCCCAGAAAAACTTCTTTAGTAACAAAAAAAGTTCTAAACATTTTTACCTAGGAGGTTTTTTTTCCTATCTCAACCTTCGATGTTGAGCCCTCACATCTTACTAGTTACGTGGGGTTGAGGCTAGGGAAATCTATCCTTCCCAAAAGCACAACTTAGAAACTTAAAATAAATGGGGGAGGATATATTTCAAGCATAAATCAATAGAAAATTTTCATTTACACACTTCCTTTCCCTACCAACCTTCGTTGTTGAGCCCACACCTCTTACCGGTGGCGTGAAGTTGGGAAAGGATGGAAGTGACTTTACTCGCCTATGCCTTGTCCTTGGTGATGAGACCATGATTCCTACTAGTAACATGGGGAAATGTGTAGGGGGTATCTATAAATAAATTAGTAAGTTAAAAGAAATTTCATTCAATAAAAAGTTCTTTGAAAATATTAAAATCCCAAGAAAAGTGAATTAGATGTGTATGTTTCAAGAGAGTTAAAACCTTAAAACTAGATTTTGTCAATGAGGAGGCCATCTACGGGTGTAAGTTAAGATAAAATTGTAATCAAATATTTCAGCATCTATGTAGGATTGGATAGTGTAGTTGGTGGTGGTGTATTGCTTTAAGAACTGCTATGCCTCCCCACTCCTGAAGCAACATGTTGCCCCATGACAAACTCCTCATCCCCACCTCTCTCAGGAGAAAGTGGCTCCTCATAAACTAGAGTCACCTTCTCCACCTCTCTCTCCACCATGGAGATCTCCTTAGTGACCCTCCACTCTGGGTCACTCTCCTCCTCCTCCACATGAGTCTCCTCACCAGTCTCCTCTCTCATCTCCTCACTAGTCTTCTCCCCCATCTCTCTCTACCTTTTCTCGGTATCCACATCAATGGGTATCTCCTTCTCCTCATCCCCATTATGAGTGGGTGTGGCCTTGATCTTAAGGAGGGGTGTAGGGAAGGTGCTTTTTGAGCATGAATAACCCATATCACTACGATAGGGACCCCTGTAGTCACAACAGTCCAAACATGGTCACCCAAAGGGCCCCTCGAGACTCGTAATGCTCCTATAGATAATTGTTATGGTAGGAAGAACATAAATATAGGGTAACCCAAACTACTAGAGTACCCTTTAAAATGGGTGAATCTCCACCCTCGTTGATCTGTCCACTAACTATCTAGTGGTAGCACAAGCGGTCACAATAGTCCCATCCTAGCCCCATACTCCATCCATATCCTAGTTGGGTGTAGCAATGAAATCAACTATAGTCAAGGTGGAAACTAGTTGATGTAGTCCACTAAAACATGACATTCCAATCCATCTTGTAGCCCTAATGGCCCGTGGGTCATATATCTCAACTCCCTTCTAATAGGGGATGATCCTCTCATACACCCATCTCATCACTAATGTGAGATGATTCAATGACTATCCCCGTAAGTCATGGTGTGTGGCCCCCAAAATATCTACTCCCTAAGTGTAATTCCACCCATACTACTTAATTTTCATAAAAAACAGAGCCCAACAATACAATAAGTTTTCCCCACCCTTATCTCCTATCAACCGTAAAGCCAAAATACCCCTAATGGCTTTACAGAGAGTAGGGATAGAAGTGGAGGCAATAGAATGGATCTGCATACCTTATTTGGTGTCAGATGACACCTCATCATCCCCCATATAAGTGGCCCAATGCCTAGCTTTGGTTGTAGACCCTATAGTCTCAAGAGTCAAGTGTCTCCCAAGTATAGGGACTTTAAGTATCATGTACACATCCTTGAGAGTGATATTCCACTCTACTCTAACACTTGGAAACTAGAAAATTTTCTGGTCTGCATCCCAATAAGAAAAGAGATCACACAAAACATGGCTAGTAGGTGCAATTTTTGGCATCTGTGCAATCCTCCATATCCCATCTCGATGCAACAAGTTTATCTCATCCTGAGTCAACTGATCAAGGATAGTTGGAAGCTAGTCACACTTTCCCTCTTTGCTCCAGTGAACATATTCCTCCTTTTTCATTCAAAAAATAGAAAACATAACAAGTTAGTGACATGTATCAATAGGAAAGTTCATCAAAAACAATATAAAATAGCTTAAAAACCCAAAATAAATAGCATAACTTGGTTAAATTAGCTTGCTATCTTGACAATTACAAGACCATCACCCTGTGTAGAGTGGCAATTTTGTGACCGATTCCTTCTTAGGTTAGAGATCTTGTAACTTTCGGCCTGCGAAGGTTAACAATCATATCTAAAATCAATGGGTCATCCATTTTAACCCAAAAACTCAAAAAAGACAAAAGTAGCTTGTTTTTAACAAAATAAAATGCTAACCCACTTGCATTATCCCCTAGGGATCATTCTAAAACATGAAATTTCAAAAATTCCTCCTCCTAGGTGAAGATTTTCAACATTTTACATCTTTAGGTTTTAAACAAACAACTGTAAAATAGTAACCTTAGTCCGCATCGTTGGATCTCTCGGTCTTGGGGCCATGATCACGAAGTTTCAGACCGATTGTTTTGATTACACTCTTATTCAAAATGGTCGTAGTGGGCCTAGAGCTCAAAAAATAACCAATAGGATATGTGCAAATGAATTAGAAAATGGGTTGTTTTGATATATATATGATTTTTCTAACCTTGTTTTAAGTGTATGTGCGTTACATGGTTGAAGAGTTGGCCCAAGTATACTTCTATCCGCACAGATGGTAAGTCCTTTTGTCATATTGTTTTAGTGTTTATTTTCTAATACTTTATCTATATATACTTGAGTTAGATTTTGTCTTGCAGGTAGCAGCAGATTGGATGATAACATGTTGGCACATAGGCATGTCAGGTATAGATTCTAACTCCCCATTTCGAGAATTCCATACTCGTACTCTACATTTTATGCCTCTTCATGGCTAAAACGCTTCTCCGCAATATGTATGCACCCAAATTTACACATGCTACATTGTTGGAAAATAGTTACAAAAAGGTCCCCAATGATGATTCATGTATTTTCCAAAGGTGTTCAATCTCCTAAACCTCTTTGCAGCTTATATTTGTAGCCTAGTTTTCTTTACTTAGCAATTTTTGCTAATCTACAAACCTCCCGATATGTTTTTCCTTAGTTTTGGCCTTTAGTTACAAAACCATCGCCCGCCTGGGTGGTGGTCTTATAAACGCTTCCTAGATAGGCGGAAATTTTTAACCACCGCCCTACGTAGGGTGGTGGAGATGTGTGAAATTTCCATAATATTCCAACGTGAATTAAGACGCATGTTACTCCACTCTAGTTCACTTTGAACGCATGTTTGTGAACTGTTTAGCTGATTTCAAGCTTGATTTCCTTGTGGCAATCTCCTCTTCCACTTGTGATTTTTGATTGACTTGTTAACTACCTCTTCATGTGTTGATGTGGCACCCCATGGTTGCCAAGTGTGTTAGTGAAAAATATAGTTACCCTTCTATAAATGCATTGTTTCTTCAAAAGAAAATGGTCAGAGATATGTTTTGTATTCTTGTATTGTTGAGCTACCACATTCTTGCTGGAAATTACATAGCCAAGCTTTGTTCACTTATGTTATCTCTCTTCCACCTGCATTGTTACAGAATTTTATTGAAGATGTCATTGTTCCAACATCTTCTCATTGTTTATTCTACTACATTACTGATCCCTTGAACTAAAGTGAACACATGAGATTGAAAATACAAGCTATGGGAAAAAAAAAAAAAAACACAATAGGATTTTTCATTACTCTATATTTCCAAGTTGGGTTTGATGTTAGTTATATTCATTTCTTCACATTTTGTTCTTAAATTACACACATATATATCAAATAGATTAGAAAAATAATTTCCATCATTACAATCATTCAATAGTTATAGTAGATAAATTCATATAGGAAATCCTCCATAGAAATCTTCTTTACTCTTATCGGGAAGTTCATAGGAAGAAAATATTCTCGAGAAGCTTTGATTTCTTCTCGTGCTTCTAAGGAAAGAACACAGGGTTAGATTTGCATCCATATTTTAGTGAATCTTGCATTATTTAAAATAGAATAGATTTATTCTACATAGATAAACAACTTGATATGGTTATTTATTTGTTTTAGGATTTATTAATTAGAGTAGAATCTTTTTTCCTCATTTCCTCTTTAAATTCCATAAAAGAACAAAAACATTTATTTTACTAGAGTATTTGATTTCATTTATATCTTGGAAATATAAAAACATAGAATAGTTTCAATTCAATTATATTATTTGTTATTTACTTAATTTAAATTAGATAATTGTAAATACATGACCATCAACATCTTTAAAAATAACACACATACAAAAGTGATCCACAAGTACCACAACCGAATGGTCTTGAGTTACTTATGGACATAGATACGGGACTCCATATTATTTTCCTTGTGTGCATGAATTAGTTAACAAATCAAAGGAAATCAAAGCTAACACCTAATAGCTCTTCAATACAAATCTAATATAAAATCTAAGCACCATCATGCTAAGAGCTAAACAAGTAATAAACATCAAAATTATGCAGTATAACCTTGAAAATGAACTTTAAACTAACATGTAAACATTTATTACTCTACTATTTAGAAATATAAATCAATGAAATAGACCTATGTAGATCCTTTAGCTATCAAAGGGTTGATAGTTGTTGTTTGATCCAAGATGATAAAAAATGGAGGTTCATCAAGCCATGGCTTATTAGGCCTTTCTTGATTAACTCCATTGTTCTTCACAAAAAATCTTGGATGGATGAATTTAAATGAAAGACATTTAGCTCCACTAAAGGAAGAATGCTCTAAGATGATGAAAATGGCTATATCTTAGGCTCTTTTCTCATTTTAGGTGTGTAAGTGTAAATAGAAAGGTAGGAGGAGGGCTCCTTATATAGCCCAATGGATAAAAGAATCTTTATATCCCTTTACATGTGGGATAATAGCTAGGTTGAGTTAGTTGTGGATAAGGATGGTTGAAAGGGGGTTGAGTCAACCTTAGGAGATTTTATTTTGTCCTTTAGTGACTCATGGGGTTTGAGGGGATTTATTAATTAACCCAAGTGATTAATTAATAGGTGAGAAAAAAATTATAGAATCTTTTTAGAGGAATAATTAGCATGATTTAGGGGATAAGAAGGTTTTAATCAAATAAATGACGATTTATTGATCTAATAGAAGAGGAAACTTAATTAATTAATGTAAAAAAGGGGTTTAATTAATGGAAGGTTGTTAATTTTTGTCTTTATTGGATAGAAGGGCCAATTAACTAGTGTAATGTAGTTTATTAACGAGGATAGAAGAGAAAAAGAGCATTTATTGACGATATGTTGTCAATTTGTGGGAAAGGATATAATTAGTGTAATTTAAGTATTTAAATTGCTTGAGTTAAATTATAGGTGTCTACATTTACACCTATTTGGGGTGGCGTAAGTGACGCCACTTCAAAGATAGTATATCGGTAAAAATTTTAAGGGGTAGAAGAAAAATTAGTAGAAGTGGAAGACTCCCTCGAGTGTTGATGGGGTGATGAAAGAAGGTGATTGAAAATCGAAAAGATGAAAGAAATTGATAGAAGAATGGGGAGGGGTAGGATGCTCAAGGAGAACTAGAAGAATAAGGTTGATAGGAGAATGATCAAGAAGAAAGAGAGGAAGATGGCTAAGGAAGAACTATTCTTGTATCCAATGTAGAACTCTCTTTTAGACAACTTTGTTATCATCATTTTTTCAAGGATCTACATCATTGGTCTTTATTAAAAAATTAAGAATATGAAAAAATTATAGAATGACATGAAAAACCATAATACGAACCAATGTCCATTACTAAAAATAACAACTCCATGCAACAAAAAAATGTAATGCAATAAGAGAAAGTAAAATATTCCTAACTCCTTACAACATACATAATGCAATGCAATATGAGAAACTAAACAAGCTAACATAACAGAGAAACATAATGCAATGTTTTTTTGTCAGGATTCGATTCCGACCTATGTGAATTAACAAAAAGGGTTAAAAAATGGTGCCCCAAGCAAGGATACATGCAAGGGGAATAATGAAGGACACTTGGGTCATGTGAAAAGTAATCGTGCACTATGAAATAGTACCAAACAACTCAATTTTCCCTAGAGTACAAACATAGTAAGAAAACTAGCTTTGTTGATAGAGATAAATCAAGATGATCGTGAGTCACCCACAAGAATAGGAGAGAACCAAAGAGTGATGTTTTGTAGGATGATTTTTATTTTTTAGAAACATATTTGAATAGTTTTTATTTTGAATTTTTTTTTGAAAATATGGACAAGAAGACAAAGAAGCATGGATTCCCACAATGATAGATAGATTTACAAGGGAAAAATGCCACGCATATGCACAAGAAATTGAATATCAAAAATGCCCCATAAATTAGTGGGAGTATTGAAAGGAAAAATATTCATGTGCTGAAGGGGGATCAAGAACAATATAAAATAGGTTCAATAATTAAGAAACAAGGATGCCCCAAGGGTAAGTTGACCAAGAAACACATGATAGAAAGGAAGTGGGTGATTGATTTATTAAAGGGGGACACAAGTGTCCATAAACATAGAAAAATGCCATCCTATACACAGATGTTCTAAATGATTTCCAAAGAATAGATGATGTTATGAAAATATTAGGAAGATGGTCGATGAAAAAGTTATTAGCCCAAAGCACAAATCATGAGACAATACATGCGCTAAAGAAAGAGTTTGAACAAGGTCCAAAAACCAACACTTGGTAACATACTAATAATGTTTACTCATCAAGATCTCATGTGCGCAAGTGGAAATGAGTTACCTCTTGAAGAAAAGAGTTGATAGATGGTAAGTGAAGATACTAGTATATGTGTAGGAATGATTTAGTTTGAAAGGTGGTTTTTGAATGGATTGTGGAAGGAGAGCTTTACATTACTCGATACCAGCCTAGTGTCCATAGCCTCGATAGAGATGCATTTGATTCTAATAACAAAATTTCTCTACTATCATTCAAGCATCCATAGCCTCAGTAGATATTATTGAAATGCCCCAAGAGATATTATATATCAATTGTCTTTTGATTTTAGCTTTTTGCTTTTTGAATGATTTTGATTCTTTTGATTTCTAAAACTTATTTCAGCTCTCTTGTTTGACAATGGGTTAAGAACAATCGATGGCTTGATGGAAGGATATGAAAGTGATTGCAATGATGAAATTGGCTAGTGTCAACAAATACGCCTAAAAATTCTTCCCAACAAGTTTATTATATGTAGACAAAGTGATAGTATATCTAAGAGGTCAGTTGTTCTTTAATTTACTAAGGTGATGAAAGACCAAGGTCAAACAGATACCATAAAGATAAATGTAAAAAAATACATGCGAATAGGCTAACCACAATAACATCGAAGCGATGAAAATGGTAGATGACTTGTAGAGTAATATGAAATAAAGGGAAGAAAGAACATCCATGTGTACACAATACCGATTGCAATGCTTGATCCTTGTACCTTTTATTTTGTTTTTGTAATGTTTTGTCATTTTATTTTTTTTGTGTTTTTGAACTATTTTTTGATTTTTTAATGGTTATCAAAATGAAACATGTCACTCTGTGTGATAGGATCAAATAACTATGTTCACAATTTCTTTGATAAGAGATATTAAGTGTGTTTCCTTATCAAGTGTAATATTATCCCGATATCGATGATCTTGGTGAGCTCAAACTCAAGAAAGTGACTCGAGATTTGTTTTGAAACATGGATTTTTTATATAGGAGCTTGAGTTCCTTATCCATAGGTTTTAGCACTTTTCACCATACTTGATGGGTACATTGGTGTGCATTATGAAATCACATTTGATTTTGAATTTTATAATCGTTTGATTTTTTGGGAGCTTTGGAGCTCTTCACTTTTTTTTTCTTAGCTTAGTAAAAAACTTGTCTAGTTTTCTTATAAGCTAATGGTTGACATGTGTTATCCTGATAAGTGGGAGAAGAATGTGGATGTTTATAATTGATTTGATAAATGTTGGTGGGCTTGCTACAATATTTAGTAGAAGAATAATGTGATGGATGAAAATGATATGGTCAAAGAATTGAAGAAGATGGGCTACTATGAGGCAATCCATAGATATAAGATGGAAGGCTACTTGGATGTGGCCCGGTATAGAGGAATAAGGAATACTAGGAGGTGATCTCGTAGATAGAAGATTATGGATTGTTAGGATGTAACCAAGAAGATTGCAAGCTATAAGGAGGTGTCCCATAGATAAAAGAAATTTGTGGGCTATTAGGACATGGCCCATGAATAGAAGACAAGGGGTTTGTTGGGCATTCCCTAAGAATGGAAGGAGGTGGGCTACCCAAAGGAGACCCAAAAATAGATGGTATGATATTTAGAGGTGGACCACACCGAGACAAAGATAAAGGGATACCTAGCATTGTACTGTAAGAGATTGTGATTGAGAAATTATGATAGAAAAAGAGTGATTGGGTGATGAGAAGATATTCCATAGATCAATGTAAGACCTAGGAGTTTCATCACATAATGAAGAATGTGAAGATGGAAGAATAAGGGGATGATCAATTTGCATGATCTCGAGGCTCTTCCTCCATTTCTTGATAAAAGGAATCAACCTTTTCCTAACAATGTGTGGATGCATCAAATTCTAAAGAGAATCCTTGCTCGTAATCTGCTAAAGTAATATCTTTGTGTGCCTTTATAAATTCCCTAATTGTTTCTTCATTCTAAAAGAGGTCAATTGGTATAAGTTATTTATCGACCACCAGGGGTTGATTCGAAGAAAGAGGTTCAATTGGTGTTGAATACTTAGAAGATGTTTAATGATGATTGATATAAGAATATTATGTGGGTGAAGTAGATGTGGAGCTAGATGTCTCGAGAGTAGAAGAAGGTGGTGTGGACCTACCTATACAATGGTATATCATATGTAAACTAGTAAGATTAAGTCTAAAGTCTACATTATGATTCATGGGTATATTTATACGTTTGAATAGAAGGACTTTAAGTCACATGAATCTTCAAAGAAGGAATACTTCATGGGGGTGATTGATGAAGAAGGTCCTGCAAAGAAGGGGAGGACCATGATTCAAGAATCACATTAGATGAATAATAACAAGGGATTTGTGAAGAAAGAGAGGACCGAGATTCAAGAATCATATTAGATGTTTGATTGGAGTGATTTGGATTTGCATGTATTTCAAAACAAGAAGATGTCATTGAGGAGACTAATAAAAGGGATCCTGTGAAGAAAAGGAGGACCACAACATAGGATTTGTATTAAATGTATGATGAAGAGGGTCTTGTGAAGATAGGGAGGAACATGACGTAGGAGTCGCATTAGATTAATGATGAAGATAATTTTTGGTGACATAAATATTTAGAGGAGGAGAATTTTGTTTAGGTGAATGATAATAGAGGTCTTGCAAAGAAGGGTAGGACCGTGACTTAGGATTCGAATTAGATGAATCGAATAGTAGTTTGGCTCTAAATCATCAAAAGAGTCGGAGGAAATATTTGGAATAGAATCCTCGAGAAGAATAGGAAGTTTTTGGATTAGAACTAGAAGAAGAGTGAGCGGAACCTAACTAATAATTTATATCAAAAGTGTCCAAATCATAACAGACTATGAGATGAAGGTGGGGAACAGATTAACCGAATGATTTTTGTAGCATGAAAAACCAAATGAAGTTTTGTCATGATGGGCATATTTTGATGTGAACATTGAAACTTTGATTCCTTATTGTTGTATGTCTAAGGGACCTTATGATAATCATTCATTTTAGGTGTCTTTTAGGTTTAAATATCTAGACGTAGATTGTCCGATCAAACTTATTTAAAGTAAAGAAGGTTTCATGTTGATTTGGGCAGCATAACGACAACCAAGTAGGAATTCTATAAAAATGAGGATGCTTATGTGATTTTCGAAAAGGGAAGCTAAGGAAAACATACATCATGATGACTCAAGATTGATAATAAAAAAGATTTGGAAAACAAGTTTGGAGGTGTAAATGTCAAAGGATTGATCATATTTGTAATAACATAAATGATAGAAAGAAAATATTTCCATTGTTTGATTGATGCAAAAGTTGTTTGATATGAATTTTTTTGCCAAGGTTTGAAAGATACGTTCCAAAATGACCATGAACTTATGAAAAACAAGAAGATCAAGAGGATCAAAGACAAAAAGGATTGTCCTCAAAATGAGTTTATAAGATGGATAAACACAAGGAACAATCACACAAATTCAAAACACAAAAAAATTAATGACCAAAGAATAATTAATGATAAATAATCAATAGATCAAAGTGATTGTCCTAAATGGGTAAGTCAATATGACGAATGAGACACAATCGGAAAAATTTGTTTGTAAACTAATCAGTCAAATGGAGTAATTCCTAAGTGTTTGATCAATCAATAGTTTGGTGTGTAAGATGAGAAAAAAAATACCACTACTTATGCCAAGTTCAAAACAAACAAGACGTAAGTAATAACAAAAGGCTGAAACGATTTCCAAACAAGGTATACTAAAAGTGATCTTAGATCCAATCAAGGCCTAAATCTCAAAAAGTATAAGTTACAAACATGAACGACGCAACAATACCACTAAGATACGTTAACCAAAATTTATGGAAAAGTAAGGTATTAGTATCGAAATAATATTATTACGATGCACACAAAGGTAACAACAAAACTTTTCAAAATCAAGGTAATGTTTGAAGGAAAACTAAGGCTAGAGTATACCAAGGAATTGTTATGATGTGTGTATCCTAAAGTTACAATCTACACACTTAGGTCGAGTTTACAAGAAACAAGATGTAAGTATCAAAATTATGTTGCTACGATACAAGCAAGATAAAAACTCAAAAGAGAATCAAGTGATGAATCAATCCTAACTATGGTGATGATTTTGACTTGGGTATCAAGATCAAATGATTACCAATGATACAATTATGTGCCCACACACTTTAGACATTTAACTACCCAACTAGAAACATGGATGAACATAAATTAAAATAAATGTGGTGACACCATTAGTTGGAAACACACATGTGGTAACTCCTCTTTTGATCAACAAAGTGTGAAAAGAAAGTGAAGGAAGTAGTACAAGTGAGGATGATAAATGTTGGCCTCACTTGAAAAGTTTCACCTCGCCTTAGGAAATTGGAAAACTAAGAAAAATTAATGCTTCACACATTTCATGATGAATGATGGATATTTACAACAATTATTTGGTCAAGTTGACTTCAAATATTGAATGGCCTTCCTAGGTAAATGCAGTCAACTAGGTGTCAAAAGTTATCTAAGATTGATCTTGATTTACAAAGAAATTCACACTGCCTAATCTTGGGTTATCTCAGCTTTACTTTACTCCCTTCAAGCATAGTGGTAAATAAATTTTTCCATTTTGTACTCTCACTAAGGTCATGATATAGATAACTTTGACGGTAAATCTCATAAATGGTAAAACTATTCAATTAGGTTGTGTGGAACACTTCATGTTTCAACGACAAGGTTCCCTCCTACGTGGACTAATTTAGGGTTCCTAGAACCACCCCCCTTTTTTAGCTTAAGGTGTTATGCCAAAGTGGTTATATGTTCTAGTTGAGTGGATAGGGACGTACCCTTTTCCAAAACCTACAAATACAATGTGATGTTTTTGGTGTGTTTTTTTATCTTGTTTAGCTTAATGTGGTTTACTTGAACACCTTTTGGTAACTTGCATGAAAACTATATTAGTAGTTTTGTTTTTTCTTGACTTCTTCTTTATT
Source organism: Taxus wallichiana var. yunnanensis (assembly GCA_018340775.1). Taxonomy (NCBI): domain Eukaryota; kingdom Viridiplantae; phylum Streptophyta; class Pinopsida; order Cupressales; family Taxaceae; genus Taxus; species Taxus wallichiana. The sequence continues at coordinate 683,652,916 of CM031240.1, read as the reverse complement.
TGACAATAATTTTTGGTCTTACATGACAAATTAGTAATTTTCCATGCACACAAAGAGGACAAGTTTTGTTTCGATTCTCAAGATCACCCTAGGACACAAGAGAAGGGCATACACGATGTAACATCCAACTAAGAAATCAACAAATGGAAAATAATTAATTCAAATGCAAAATATGTTCATCTTAACCAAATTTGATTCTCTTAAAAATTTTCAAAGTAATGAAAGAGATAGAAATCATTTCGATTCCCAATATCACCTAAAAAGGCATGAGGGAAGAGCATATGTGACTCTACTCTTATGATTAAGCATGCAATGTTCATCAACTTAACAAAAATGTTAGTATAAATCACAACTCAATATATATATTGTAAATAATGATTAGTTTCAAGAAAATTTTCAAGATGTTTGTAATTCAAATAATTAAAGTATTTGTAAAGCATTTAAACATGTTAGAAACCGACTAGTTTCACAATGAAGTAAACCATAAACTTTTCTTGATTTAAAAGCTTAATTTTATACTCGTTGCATTCTTCTCTTTCATACCTTTCCAAGACACAAAAATGGAATTGTTTCGAGTTTGGGAGAAAAATATATGACCTCCGAAAGATTGGTAATGAACAAATTTTAGTGTGCATGTGCCCATGTGTAAAAAAATAGTGAGAGTTATGACTCGCACACACATAATGATATGTGAGCTCCGTTTCCTAGGTGACATAAACAATACATCATTTTAACATAAACAACTTCAAAAAGGTCAAATTTTTATATGTTAGCTCAAATTTAACAATAAACCATCATAATTAAGCCTACAAGAGAGACTCAATGCATATAAAGTTAGTGAAATAATTTAGGAATCTAAACTTATTTCACATATCCATGATTTGGGAAGCTAAAACTTGAGAAAACTAGAAAAATTCATGAAAATCAAAGAGACTATGAATCTGTCCCACCAAGCGTGCCAAATGTGTACATGAATTAGTTAACAAAGCAAATGAAATCAAAGCTAACACCTAATACAATACAATGCTAACTAGATCAATATACCATCATGCTTAGAGCTTAAGCAAAGCTAATCTATTAACATATTTGCATTAGAACATGAAATGAATATTCAAACTAACATGCTAAACAAATTAACCTCTATCTCTAATTGAATGCTAATGAAATGAACCTATTTAGATCCTTAGCAATCAAAGGGTTTGATTGTATGCTTGAATCCCAAGGTTTCAAGAATGGAGTCTTGTCAATCCATGGCTACAAGACCATTTGACATATCTCCATATGACTTAAAACTTGGAAGAATGAATGTAAGAAATGAAAATAGCTAGCTCCTCCAATGAAAAATGCTTTAAGATGATAAAATGGCTATAGCTTAGGCTTTATGCTCATTTAGGTGTGTAAAGGTGTAAATAGAAAGGTAGGAGGAGGGCTCCTTATATAGCCCAATGGATAAAAAAATCTCTACATCCCTTTACATGTGGGATAATAGCTAGGTTGAGTTAGTTGTGGATAAGAATAGTTGAAATGGGATTGATTCAACCTTAGGAGAGTTTATTTTGTCCTTTAGTGACTCATGGGGTTTGAGGGGATTTATTAATTAACCCAAGTGATGAATTAATAGGTGTGCAAGCTTATAGAATATTTTTAGAGGAATAGTTAGTATGATTTAGACTATGGGAGATGATGATTTATTGATTTATCGAAGAGGAAGCTAATTAATCAATAATAATTAATTAGTCTATATAGAAAGGGGTATTAATCAACGAAATTTCATTAATTGGCGTATTTTTTAGATAAAAGAGTTAATTAATTAATGTAATGTAACTAATTAATAGTGATATAAGAGAAAATGAGCATTTAGTGATGATATGTCATCAATTTGTGGGAAATTATATAATTATCACAATTTAAGTATTTAAATTGCTTGAGCTAATATATAGGTGTTTACAGTCCTCGTAACACCGACTTGATACACCGAGAAGATTCAACAATTAAACATTTTAAACATTGTGGCTGATAAGGCCTACAAAAATTGACCGCCCTAACAATAGGGTTTAAACATACACATGACCATACAAGGACCTCAACAACCAAGGACATATGGTAGCGATCAAGGAGTATCTTAACCAAACACACCAAAGATTCTTAAAAATATCGACACAAGCCTACACACGTTGGTTTTCCACACATCACCATTACCACCGACATCATATCACAATTAAATTCCCTAAACATTGAATTCAAAAATATTACGAGTTATTGACCTCTCCCACCAATCGAATTTAGATCTCGTGAAACCACACCTCTCTCACTCATTCCATGACCTTGTCTAGACATATTTACAAGGCCCCCATTGGTTTTCCACAAAACCCAAAACCGATAGAAAGGATCTCTTCGGAGCTTGATATTGACTAGAGTCTCTATGTAACCATTCTTTTGGATCCATCCGTCGGTCTCACTCAGTCAAAAGGGCCTTCTTTTCCCTCGATGATAAGATCTTGATATTACATGTTGAGGACATTGTTTTTCCTGAAAACCTTCCCATCTCATCTATGCACACTTTTCTTCCTCATACCATATTTCTCTATCATTTATCCATACACATTTCCACATCGGTTTCCTCATAATGATCTCAGGATTCAAGTGTGGTTGAAGGTGATGTGTCAATTTTCATCCATACGATTCCCTATCACTTTATTTTTGATAGCACCCATCTTGTTTCTATACCTCATCTTGGGGCATCATCTCTCATCTTCCCATCCTTGCATATTTCATCCATCTACCTCTTTCAAACTCATGATTGATTCCCTTTTAGTTCATCAATCCCTAGTTTGAGGGGGAACACCTCATCATATAATTCTACATCTTTCCCTATCTATCACATCTTGTTTTTGTCTCGTGGCTTTCCTACACCAAACCACTCAACAAAAAGGGGAAAATGTAGACACCTAAAATTAGCACTCGCTAATCCCCATGTCCATGTCTTATACCTCCCCTTCATTATCACATCACCATCATATTATACAATAAAACCTTTTCCTAAGTCTTTTTCCTCCCCTATATATTTTCTCTCCATAAATATTATTCTATAACTCGTAAAATCCAATTTCATCCTCTCGTAAACCACTCAAACCACTTAGAAACCAAAATAAAATTAAAAAAACAAAACAAACATCCTCCCAACTATTGATCTATGGAGCATTCTTAGCAAGGGTGGCATCACCAACTTCATGGAGAAGGTTCAGGGGCATGATCAAAGCATTTCTATGCATTTTGCGAAGGAATGGAAGGAGTGGACTGTTGATTATGGGGGGCAGAAGATCTTGGTCAATGAAGAACTTATTGCTGAAGCGACCGGCCTTAGTTTGGAGGGCTACCATTTCTTTAACAAAAGGGTCGACAGAGATGTTGAAGAGAGGAGATTTGTGGAAGGATCTGAGAAGCTAATCTATGTTACAGTGGGCCTGCTTGTTAGCTCGATTCCTCCACCCTATGATGAGGTTACTCGCATGATGATACGGTTCATCTCCTTGGAAGGTAGGTTTGTCACTGTTCCTGCTAAGCATCTTATCTTTCTTAACCACTTCCGTAGGAATCGCTTGGTTTGTTTTCCCCATTACTTGCTGAACTCTCTTGAACGCTCCATTTTGGAGTTTCAGAAGCATACCCAGGCGGTTCCCTTACACCAAGGGCTTATTTTGTTGCTTCATAAATGTTGTCTTCTTAAGTACCCTGGTCTTCCATCCTCTCCTAGCTCGGTTCCCCCTCTGCCGGGTTCTGCTGCTGCCAGCCCTATTTCTCCATCTGCCCCGCCACCGCTGCAGTCACCCCCTGCCGGCTGTCCAAGCTTCTCCTTCCATTCCCCCTACTATTGCTCCTACCACCCACCTTGCCTCCACCTCGTAAAGACCTAAGCTACTGTGCTTCTAGAAATCTTAACCTTGAGACTCTTGCTATGGAGAAGGGGCCTCATGAAATTGAAATTACACATGACCTTCTGAATATTAGCAGTGCCAGTCCCCGGGATGTGCATATGGAAAGTTCTTCAAAAAGGCTGGATGCCTTAGAGGCTGATATGAAACTGCTGAAGGATGAGGTTAAGAACTTGGCTAAACAGAAAGGCAAGAGAAAAAGGAGGAGGAGGGGGATATTGATAGCAGCCAGATTGATGATATCTACAAGAAGCTGAACTCCTTAGACTCCCGTTTAGGGAAGGCCAAAACTCAACATGATTACAACATGGCCATCTTTAGGGTGATTGAGGAGTTCATTGAGCAACATGTCAAAAGTGTCTCCAACCTCAGCGGTGTTCCGGCTACACTTTGGGGTAACAAAAAGGAAAGAAAAAGGACCATTGAGCAGCTGGATAATACTGATGCTGCCCACATGACAACTTTGGGTATGTTCCACTCCTGGAAGAATATCAAGACCAGTATTGACAAAGCTGCCAAAAAGTAGTTGTAGATGCTTTTGTTGTTCTTGTATGTTTTTATGTTGTTTTTTTGCGGTCTCTCTACTACTTTTTTGCAGTATTTTTGCTGTTTTGTCTCATTTGGGTAGCTGTTTTTGGGCTACTTCGAGCTTCATTGTAACATTTGGATTTTGATCCTTTCTCTCTGGTTCACTTTCCTATTCTGGCTCCTAGGCCATCTTTTGTACTCAAGGGTATAGTCCCTTTCAAAAAACTATTTGCCAATAATAAAAAAAAACATCCCTAACCCATATAACCTATTCCCAACATACATCCTTTATATAGACAAACAAATTCTTGATTTAGGAAGCTATTACAACCTTTTACCATGTTTTTCAGATTGTCGTGATTTTAGCCAATCACCGATGATTCTCTTTCACCAACTTAAACTTATATATCGTGTTTCATACCTTCATTTCAGGTTATCTTTTCTCATCTTGATTTACTAACTATATGTTCCTCTCACAATGTAACATTCATGTATTAAAATCTTCTCACAAAGCTAGATTTCATCACAACTTCACTTAAAGACATTAGATATCTTTTATCCTACCTTTCAAGGTCATTCAAGCATCCAATAATCAAATCCAAAAATCTTCCGACATCTACAATATTCTTCTCTCTGGTAATATCATCCTCTCAACTTTATTCATCAACTGGAACAAGGTAAGTTCCTTCCTTTTTACTTCATTGTCCCATTTAATTATCATTCAATAGATCCAATCAATTTTATCCTCGACTTTTCTCAACCTAGAAATTGCTTTAATAATATCCAATTATTCTCCCACCATTACCGATGATTAGGCCCAATTTCAGTGATATGCCTTAATCATCAGTGATTTCTATCTATTAGACCTTTTAACACATTATCTTGCCCTTATGACATCCATATCTCAACCTTGATTACCACTATTCCTTTACAAGTATATGTCTAGTCATAAAAATCTTGTTTGAGCCATATCAAACATTTCAACAAATTATCTAAATCAAATCCATCATCCTACTCACCTTTTTTATTACACAACTATCTACATCCTTGCTCCTTTGAGCCATTGTGATTCTTAAACTCCCTTTGGATTAGGTATCACCATCATCCCATCATATAATTGTGGGCCACGTCATTCCTTGGCCTTGCAGCATGTTGTTGGTTATATCATATATTTAATAAATTTATCTTGACATTATTAGATTGATTTCTTGAATGTGGATTGACATCCTTGCAAGGAATTCCATTGACTTTCAAAGATTGGCCTTTACTAGAAAATCCACTCTATATATCTAATCACATCTTCTTCTTAGTTTCTATGATTTGCGCAGGTTCCTTTATCGGTAAAAGAAGGAAGGAACTTTCATCCATCAGGATCAAAACCTATCTCTATTAGTATCAATAAACCCCACGTCTTTTAAGGTCAGTTTTGTTTTTATTATTTCACTTTATTAATTTAAGTAGAAAGGTAAAACGTCTTTGAACATCTTTCTACCTAGAGTTCACACAAAACCTTTGTATGTCACTACCTCCATATGATATTTGTTTTGCGTATCATGATTCTCGATCAGGTTCTTATTTGATGACTCTACTAAACCATTATCCTTGGGGTAATAGTTGGAAGAATTCTTAAAATAAATATCAATAATAAGAGCCCAATCAGAAATTTTGGTACTAAGGAAGGATTTTTCATTATCATCGATAATCATTTGAGGAATACCAAACCTTATTATAATTCCCTTGAGAAAGTCGAGGATGACTTCCTCGAGTTGATTCCTTAAGTGCAACAACTTCTACCTACCCGGTGAAGTATTCGGTAGATGTAAACGCCCGATTATGGCCCACACTCTAAGGAGGATTAATCATCTCTATGAGGTCAATGCCCCATTGTACAAAAGGATGATCCACATAGATTGGTTGGAGGGGAAGTTATGCCAATTTATTCTTTCTTATAAGAAAAGAGTAATATTTGCACTTGATGACCCACTTTTATGTGTTTGTGAAATGCAGAATAGGCCAAAAGTATCATTCCCTTGATGATATTCATTACTTTTAATTTGGCAGAGAAGTTTCCATAAGAGAATCCATCGTGAAATTCTTCCATCACTTTGTCAACTTGTACATCGTTAATACATCTCAGTAGCACACCATCAATTAATGCATATAGATTAGTTTGAAACCTTAAGTGTCATCTTTTTCATCAGACAAACCAAGAGAGTAAACTCTAGAGGAAAGGAATGTGATCATGTCCTTCATCCATCACTTCACACTAGAATCTTCATTCTATTCGGGTTCGATGCATGGGAGCTATTCATCTAAAAATAATGAAGTCTTAGGTTCATAATATGCATCCTCCATGATTTTTTTACATAGTGTGCTACCTCTAACCAGCTTTATGGATTTGATTGTCACATCATACTCCATGATTTTGGTCACCCACCTTGCTCTTTTCTCATTGATTTCTTCTCCTATGATGAAGTTATTATCCCAATTAACCCTTGCACGGGTTAATATGGATAACACATTATAAATGGACGTAGATATTCATATTCTAGGATGTGCAGATAGATGTTAAATTTAGATCTAGTTAAAAGAGGAAGAGGGCCCATGTTTTGGCTCTACCAATTTGGTCTTTACTTATGGTGAATCGGCAAGCCACGGAAAATGTTTGAGTTGTTATTCAAGCTCATTATGAAATTGGAAAAGTCTAATAGGTTATACGGCTAGGGTTGGTCGGTTGATGTTGTGTATGAATAAGGTTTGAGGAACAGGGGTTAGCACCTCAGGTCGAGACGGGTGGAGCATTGTACATCCAACTTGGTCGAGATAGGTGTGTCGGTTGGGTTGGTTAATTGAGATGGATTGATAGGCTAGTCGGAAGGGTTCAGTCACCAATGTTGTTGTCATGCATTGATGAGCTCATGGTTAGAGGATTCGAGAGTGTACGGAGTATTTGGATGGCATCCAACCCCTTTGGGTTGGATGACACAGGTTAGATGGATTGATTAGTTAGGTAGCATGTCGTACGGGTAGAGACAGATGGTCATCCAACCTCCCAAGTTGGGACAGTCCATGGTGTAAAGATGCCAACTCCCAGGTTGGTCGGTGACTAGAAGCATGTATGGCCACAAAGTTAGACGTCATCTTACCCCAAGTTAGAAAAAATAGAGGTTAGACAACTCACTCATTTTTTTATGGTTCATGGTTAGACAATCATCCAACCTAGACATGAGGAGAGTTTCATGGGTTAACTAGTATTTTTCTCAAATGGGTTTTTATAGCCCATATGGTTAGATGTCGTCCAACCCAACATGGTTGGATGATCCACAAGATGGATGAGTCACATGATAGGAAATGGTAGGTGGGTAAATGAAAACACAACAACCATTTTTAATGAAGTATGGCACCCATGATCACTGTGCAAAAGCAAGGTACCAAATTGTAGGGTTTACCATACCTCTTTAATACATCTTGTCAGTTGGTGACCCAAATTTCCTATATCTTGTAAAATCCACCTCATTTTGAGGGAATGATTCTATTTTGTAAAGGAACTCTGTCAAAAAATTTCCAAAGATGTTGTGAGATAAATGCCTCAAATTTGAGCAATTTATAAAGAATTCATTCCTTGTGCCTATATTGTAATGGACTATGCATATTTTTAGCAATAAAATTCATGTTTTGTGGCTATTTTCTCCCTAGCTTGTATGACATTACATCTTTTTCCTTCCATTATGTTTGTAGGTATATTGTGCATGTTTATCCCTTTACATGACCTTTAATTTGTTATGCTTTATGAATCTAGGGAACTGAATATTGTTTTAGCTTGTGGTGCTTCTACTCGCCCTCTCTCACTTTGTTTACTCCCTATTTTTTTACTCACTCAAATTTTCTCACTCCCTTTCTTGGTGTATCACCTTCCCTTAGAGTAGGTTTACTTTTATGCATTATTCTATCCCTGTCTCCTTGGAAAGCATTAGGGTAGGATTAGTTTAGTTTTCCATTCTCTACACTTTGGAGAAGTTAGCACTAGGTTAGGAGAAGAAGTTGGATTTCTTCGAAGGATTATCCTACTTGTAAGGTCCCATACTGTAGGATAATCCCATGTTATGTAGGTTACAATAATTTCTCACACACAAATCACAAGCAATCAGGGGTGTTGTAATTTTGTAGTAAGAGAATTCTCTAACACCTGAGTGTGAAACTAACACCTTGATGTGATATTTGGTGACCATAATTTTGAAATTTTTAAGCACACACATGAAGACAAAGAACTATTTCTCTATGTGACTATATTTCAACTCATAATCCTTCGCTTTTATTGAAGAAAGCCACTAGCTACTATATTCTTTGTTCATTTTCTTGTGTCAAGACAACAACAACACTCACATCAGATCCATAAGCATAGAGGATGAAATCCTTGGAATAACATGGATTGATGATTTTTGGCATGCAATAAATTTTTCACCTTTTTTAAATCTCTCTTTTCCTTCTACTATTCATTTAAAGTATGTATCTTTCTTGAGTATGAGGGTGATGGGCCGAATCAGTCCTGAAAAGTTAGGAATGAATCTCCTAACAAAATTTATTTTTCCTAGGAATGACTGCAAGGATTTCTTTAGCATCAATAGAGAGAGAGAAAGGATAGTTGAAATGTGATCAAAATCAATGACAATGCCATCCTTTGAGAACACATGGCCCAAAATATTTCCATGTTCCACAACAAATTTTTACTACTTGGGGTTAAGAGATACCTAAAATTCTCTACATCTCTTAAAGACCTTTTCCAAATGCACCATGTGATCTACATTTTTATTTAATAAGACAATTATGTCATCCAAGTAAAAATGATGAACTCATTGATATATCCTTTGAAGGTGATATCCAAGGCCCTCTAAAAAATTTTGCTTATATTTGAAAGACCAAATGGCATCTTCTCGATATGCATATGTTCCCAATTTGGCTATACACATTTTCTTGAATTGATCCTCTTCCTTAACCATAATTTGATTGAAGCCAAAATACCCATCCAACATAGAGAATCTCTGCTCGCTAGCCACAATATGTAAAATATTCTCCATAGAAGGCAAAGGATAATGATCCTTCAAGGATGCCTTATTCAAATCTATGAAATCAAGAGTCTAAATTCAAAATTATTTTTGCACACTAGAACAAGATTTTTGGCCCATGTAGAGTACTTGATGGGAAAAATAATATTTTCCTCAATGAGTTTAGATAAATCTTTCCTCATGAGGGGATCTATCATGTGATTGATTGGCCTTTAATTTTGTCTAATGAGATTGATAATAGAATCAAGATCAATGGAGTGTTGAGTAACACTTGGATCAAAACCATTAAAGTATTCATAATCCCATGAGAAGATATCATTGTATTTATGACATAGAGAGATGAAATCTTGTTTCTCATCATGGGTGCAATATTTACTAAGAAACATCTCCTTTCCACGTGTAATAATGATTGGGAATAATATTATTGCATAACACACATATACTTTTCTTCACCATTGAAATTATAGTCAAGGCTAAATGATTTCTCTAAGGTGACTAGCCCTTTAGGAAACTTATTTGTCTTTATTTGGATCAATTGGTCACCATAGGTGTCATGCAAGTCAATTTTCATGTTTGAAGATAACTTAGATTCATTCGAATGAAATGGACGATCGTGCATCACTATCAAATACCTTCCTATTGATGTCATTATCTAGAATAGATGGCCTAATCACCATTTTAACATGTTGCACATTTCCTTTGATGAAATCCTCAACAGTGAAAATTTTAAACCGATCACAACCATATGATCTGCTGCCTTCTTCATCTTTCTTGGTACTACCTACAAATTCAGAGCATCAACACCTTCAAGGATCTCCCAGATTTCTATGTTAATAAGCTATGAGAAGCTTATTATTTTTCATTAACTTGTTTGTGTCCTACTGGATGACCAATTTAGTTTCCCAAAAATTTTCAGCACCTTGGCCTTTCTCTTTTCAGCAATGAGAAGACCATGCACTAAAGCTTCATATTCTACTACATTGTTGGAGAATACAAAGTATATCTTGTGTGGAAAAAATAATTTCTCATCCTTGGGATAAATGAGAACAAAACTTGTACCTGCACCATTCTTCTTCCGGATCTATCAAAGTATAACTTCCATAGACCAATATTTTCTTCATTTTATTTGAGTGCACATATCAACACGATTTCTTTTTAAAGGATATAGTAAGTACCAAGTAAATTTTCAAAGTATTCAATATCTTCAGCATATGGGTTAAATATTTGATGTCTCTCATCCCATTAATCTAGCAAAAAACAAGAAAAGGAGGAGAGACAAGCTTCTCTTTTGAAACTAAACCTTTTTCATGGCCTTATTGGATTATGCGGTTAGCTTGGAGAGGTGATGGGTCACATGAATCAACATGATAGAAAATACCGGATCATTTTTTATGGTAAACTATGTACCAAAAATGTTTCTTAGTAACATATGAAACCAATTAGAAGATAAGTAAACACCCACTTTAGTAGTGAAATCTCTTGATAGACATAAGGTAAATAAATGATGTAGGTCAATGATTGACACATATTGAGTTATGGCCATGCTTGGACATGTATTAAATGTTACCTCAATATCCTTGATGACTCCTCAATTAATGATAGTTGACCCATCAAGCTACAAGACCCCTTTAGACATAGGGTTATACTTGAGACCTAGGAAATATACAATTTTCTTAGGCATAACAAAAGTACTAGTACCTTATTCAATCATGTAACTCGTGAACAAGGTGTTTACCTATGATCAAGGACATGTGGAATGGAAAGGTATTGACAACCTTACTTCATTCTCCTCTACTTGATAGATATTAACAACATGAGGCTTTTGGATAATAGGATCAACATGCAGGAGTTGTGCTAAAGCTTCATGCAATAGGTAGTGTTAAGATGGAATGGATAGGGCATCCCACATTGTGACGTTTACATTTTTATTCTTCATTTGGTTCATAATGTTAAATGAAATGTCCATGGATTTATGTATTTGATGCACAAGTATCATATTTTCTTGATTATTTAGGTACAGAGGTAGGGGCCTTATGTTGCACTGCAGGCTTGACCTACTAAAAGAGGGATGCATGCCACTTGTTGGAGTGTTGTGTTGAACTTCGGGTATAGGAACCTATGTGCCATAACCGTTGGGTTCGTTAGTTTCATCTCTTTGGTTTTGAGGATAGGCATATATGATAGAAGCTGAATGTTGTGTGCTAGAATCAAACAATATCTTCTTGTGCTTTGTGTTATCAAGAACTGGGCATGCGATCTACTTAGAATATCTCGTAGCTTAATTCATTTCACAGAATTATTTGGCACCAAATAACATGATATTAATCTTAGGATCAACTTTTGGTGTTTCTTGATTTTCTAATTCACTCATGCTTGTGTAAGGTTCACGGTTTGAAGCATATTGAATCATGTATTCCTAAATGTGCATGGAATGGTGCAATGATATTGACTATGAGGCATATTACAAGGAAAACACCATTCTGACTCTTAAGCCATATTGTTTTATAGTAGGACTAGTGTTTGGCTTCCATTCAAGGCGTTGGAAGAGGTTGTGCAGGAGGGACTACTTAAAAGGAAGGTGCACGCTAGCATTCCATCTGTCATTTTTTTGGTTCTTCCCATATCTCTAATTTTCATATTGATTTTTGAAGGGTTGATGGCTCTCACTATACATCGGATTAGAACTATTTCTAAAGGCTTATGCCTGCTACTTTTCTAAAGATATAAATTTATTAGATAAGTTCTTAATCAAGGTCTTCATTTCTTCATCTTAATTTTTCTATGTGGAAGAGTACGATATGGATGCAATGGGGTGCACACTCTACTCTGGAATAGGATCAATATAACATTGGGATGCTTGAGACATTTTTGGGAATAAGGGCATAGGTGGTCTAGGAGCCAACTTTATTTCCTAAATGAGAATATTTTATGCCATTATTGTAATATGGTAAGCATCGGGTAAGGTTATATCCCCATGGACTAAATCATGACCGATATATCACTATTTAAAGTCTTTAGATAGTACAAGAAATCATGTTTTTCTATAAGCCTTACCTCTTGAGGTATTCGGTCCCAAGTCTTTTGAAACATCATATTAAAATTATTCATTTGTTTATTAGACACTCTTTTTGTTGTTGTCAGTTGATCCACCAAAGACAAGTTATCATAATTATCTTCAAAGTATATGAAAATATTTTTTCTAAGTTCATCCCATCTGGTAATAGATCTAGGTCTTAGATTTTTGAACCACTGGAGCACTTTATCTTTGAGTGAAGTCACAAGCAGCCTAACTACTACATTATCATGTGTGATTGTTGTCAAAATCACAATGGATTGAGAGAGGGGGTCAATTAGTCCTTTTAAAATTTTAAATTCATTTTTCAAAATTTCATATAATAATAATCATAAACATTCAACCATCCATTAATGTGTGCATACATCAAACAATCATATGAGCAAGAACTATAAGCAAGATCATCAATACAAGACACAAGATATAAGTGGGAAACCCTCAAGGGGAATAAACCCCACTAAAAAACAATCTTATATTGATATGTTTCTGAATTTAATGAGGCACCAACCCCTAGTTTAGTAGAGAAACAACTCTATAAGGAGCACCAACCCCTAATTTTGTGAAGCAACAACTCCAAAAGGAGGCTACAAACCCCCAAGATGATCAATCACCCACTTAACCACCTTATGATGTGTATATCACTTATTTTTACTGCCATAAATGATGGAGATCAAATATCTATCTTGAACTTCTTGAATCAAACCCTAGGTGATCACACTTCTTTAGAAAATAAACTCTTCAAACACTCTAAAAATCATAAAACACTTGCTCTCATGTTCTATCATTTTTATGAATATATAACAAACTTTAATCATCTCCAAATCATTCTCAAACACCTATGATAAAACCTCACCTAAGTCACTCCACTTGCACACACTCAACTAGTTCGAAAAAGCACCCAAAAACATGCTTTTATATGCTTCTCCTCATTTCAAACTTAGGAACAAACTTTTCCCTTATTTTTAGTTGACCCATACATCAAGGAAATAATTTAAATTTTAAATACAACAGTCACAAGTGACCCAATTATGTTGGCCTAGCTCAAGCCATCATTTCATGTGCAAATATTGCTCAAAACCCCATGAGCACGATCTTAAAATTTCCCTAACATTAGTACCATATTGTACCATGAACCAAAACGCCTTTCACATGAATAAAATATAACCAAATATTCATACATGGTTGTAACTAATATCAACCAATCAAATTAATTCATTTATTGGGCCCAGTTCCCTTTACAATTCTTAAAACAGTTGTTTCCCACACACTTCATCACTCTGGAAAATTCATTTGATCACCAAATCACTTCAACAATATAAAATCATGCCATGTAACCACTTTATGTAAATTACATAAATTTTATAATAGTTCTAACAAATATATAAGTCATGAAACATCCATCGCTTCAAACTACACCTACTTTTACCTTCACCAAAAGAACTATCCAAAAACATTTCTTCCAAAGGTTATCTCATAAAAAAATTTCTACATACAGTAAATAATTCTAAATTGGTTCATTTGAAACCCAATTCATCCATACTCATATTGCAAGTAATAGTAAAAATCACTCAATCCATATCATGCTTCAAACAACATCAAACTTGCACCAAAACACATGTTGTCTTGAACTATAAAAATATTCCTATCCAAATAATTCCCTAGAAACTAAATCATGAGGGAAAATTAATATAACTAGAAATATTTCTGAATCCTATTCCCAGCAAAACTTTGATCACCTTCAAACTCCACCTGTAGCTCAAGTTATAACCATTTTATTGAAGACTACTATTTGAGACCCCAAAACTGCCCTCTAACCAGTCAACTTGTTTGGACCTCAAAACACCATGTACCTTCATGAAAATTATTTGAAACATCCATGGAAATCAATATAATCTCACATTCATCATTCACCATCAAATTTTTAATGTTACTCCTTCGGACCATCTTGTCCTAAAACCTTCTTCAGAATCTATTACTTTTAGGTGGGGCTCACTTATGACCATGACCTCAACCATATATTTCTAGAAAGATAACAAAAAAAATACAATCATAAAGTTTTATGAACAAATCAAAACTAGGTCACAATACTTCAATTTCTACCAATTACTCCTAGCAAGGGTTTTAGACCTCTTTACCTTCTTAACATTCATTCATAAAAATGTGAGAATCAATTGACCTCATTATTTTTGTGAAACCTTCTAAACTCACCATATAATATTCCATGAAAGGAACAAGGTTTTATGAAAATAACATTTCTCACAAAAATTATTTGAAGTTGAACTTTGAATTGGAAATATACTTGATTTTGACCATATCTCATATAATCAGTCATATCGAAAAATAACACATCATGAACACCTGATTTTTTTTGAGAGCACAATGACTCATCCTTCTAATATCATAAATCATCAAAATTTCAATTCCATACCTAAATCTCTAGTCACTAAGAATTACCTATGCTTGCATGTTAGATCCTCATTGTAGAAGCTAGTGTAAAAAAAATAATGCAATAAATGAATAAGAAACCTATGTAAATAACCCTAACACACTTCATGTGCCATGATAAACCTGAATTCACAATTCCATGATATTATATAGCTTAAAACCACTTTGTCACACCTCCAGCCTACTATATACTGCTCTCCCAATGAGCACTGTGTAACAAAGTGAAACACCTGTACTGTACTATCCCACTTCTATAAGTTCTCAAACACCCTCAAATAAATATAGTAATCATGTCAAAATTTTTCCCTATCATCGAATAAGCTCACACTATCAAGATATATCTCCTAGAACCTCTATGGGCTTCTTAGAGCAAGCACACTTCACCGAATCCCATTGTAGTAGTTAATATACATCTATAACATACTTTTAGCACCATAAACAACATAATATAAGATAAATACAACATTTTCTTTATCATTAATGTGGTTTTACATCAATGGAAACACCTATTAGGACAACTATATGTTGTTTCTCTTTTGGTTGCTTTTTGATCTTTTCTGCTTCTTTTTGGATCATTGTTCATTTGGATCCTTTCTTCACTTGTATTGTCATATTTGGCTGTTGAGCCCTCTTTGGTTGGCCGTTTTTCCTTCTCTGGGTTGTTTCTCTCACCTTTGCTATCTGGCTTTTGAGCCCTTTTGTATACAGGGTATAGTCCCTTCAAAACTATTTTCCCTTAATAAAAAAACACCTATTAGGACAACATGCCAAAAATCTTCCCCTTTGTCATTGATGGAAAACACCCTAAATTTCTCCCCCTTTTTATATTAATGAAAAAGGCATACCTATAGCTCACCTAATTCACCTTCATCTGATTCATACCTTAATTATTTGGTTATAAACATCAACCAAATGTCTCAAATAAGCTCCATCTCTTGATTTTTGCTCAAAATCTTATTCTTTCCTTCATTTTAGGCATGTAAGCAACATGTCCCCCTGGAATAGGGACTACAACATCTGAAATACATCTAGTAAGGAATTAAATAATTAAAATAATACCATTTTAGGAGATACAACATCATATTCCATCTCCTAAGCATGCAAACAAACATATTTTCACCTATAACCTAATTTTGAGCATCTTGAGGTCATTATAGCAGTCTTGGAACATGGGAAATAACACCTTTAACATGCCAACAATGACATGAATGCCCATGCCACATCATTACTCCACTTTTATTGACAATGATCCATAATTTATAAGCCTAAATAATGAAATATAAGGAATATGCATACTTTGCATACTAAGAACAATATTATGAGACCAAAACAGACTTCTTAGAGAAATTTTGACCAATTTCAACATCCACATACTAAGTCAACCATGCTTTGACTCAAGCAACTCTCACTCCCCCTAGACATAATGCCTCAAAAACTATATCTAGAGCAAAAATAGAGCAACTAGCCTTACTACCATGCCTTAAAATTACCTTTACAACTTTTAAAGTTCTAACATAACTTTTTCAGTCTTTTATAGTCATATTTGACTTATATGAGCCAATACATATCATTATAAGCATGGATAAAGGATAAAACCTCATTTTATCACCTTGAATGGCCTTTAGAACACCATTTCAATCCCATAAAGGAAAAATTAAGCACTCCATCTGTCTTGGAGATCTCACACACACCTTGAGAAAAAATTCTTCTTGTAATGATAACACTTCAATATTGTTAAAGGACTGTCAACAACATATCTCTATCAAAAATCCATTAAGAAGGAAATAAAGTGTCTCTATGGTTCTTAAATACTTACAACCTCTTTCATAATTAACTATATCAAGCTCCCCCTTTTATAAGAAGAAAAATTACAACCTTTTACCTGGTCAACACTGTCTCGGTGACACTGTAGCATTGTCTTATCCTTCACTTGGAGGTCAAGTTCAACATATTGACCCAAACTAGATCATTTCAACCCATGAACACACTTATCCATATGCATTCATCATAAAAATATCATACCAAGGATTGAAATACATCATTAGTACCTCAATACCACTATCACCATGTTAAACTTGAGCTCCTATAGGCATGTAGGATGCTAGTATGGAGAAAGAACAAGTTTTCAAGACTTAACAAACAAATAATACCTCCATCTACTACCATCACTTGCAAACCATAGATATATGTAAGTATATATTTGTTTCAAATGAGAATGAGATCTGGAACATATGTCATACCAATGACACAATCATACTCCACCCTTCTAAAATTTTAGATGATTAGTTTCTTCATTGTTACTTTCTCCTAAGCATTCAAGTGTTGATATGTGATTTCTTGTAAAAGGATGTGTACCTCGATTCAGAAATCATGCTTGATATGTACTGAATTTCTTGCAGATTGCAGATCTTGACTGAGTCAAAATATGAATGGACTCTTTTATTTATTTCATTTTGTGTCTGAATATTAATCTGATCACGGAATGAATTATAGAGATATTCTTCTATAATATCTAGACTTGGATCAGTGGAATTGATCCAAGTAATGCTTTAAATCTGTATGTGATAAATTATATCACAGACCTTGAACAGGTTGCAAGGTATGGAAGCATTTATTAAGCCAGTCAGGATTACGACTCAGGCTGATCTTGAGAAAAGAAACGGTTCCCGATATCAAAGTATATCTGGAAGGTCTCGATTGTAGACCAGGTAATAATTCGTTGACATACAATTATGCATAAGAACGGAAGCTAACTCTGTTCTAGAAGGTATGGTACAGGTCTTTCCGAGTTTCAGGACAAGGACCAAACTGAATTATTAAGGGTTAGTAACCTAAAACTAAAACCTAACCTAGGGGTTAGATTATTGTTAGTCTAACCTAGACCTAGGCTATTTGTTAATATCCTAAGTTAGTATCTTTGTGTAAATTTGTTAGTATGGGTATTACCCTAAACTCTAACCTAAGATACTAACCTAACTTTGGAAGAGATTAGGAAGGGGCCGATGAAGGGTGGCGAACCATGGCGGTGTTTTCTATGGCAATAAATGTAAGGGATAAGGATGAGGGACAGGTCATGGCGGAGGTTTAGGCGACGGCTAATTTGTGCAGACTTGGCAATTGCTAAGTTTGGAAATGGACTTAAATTTGTAGTTGGACTGTCACCAATTCTGGCGGTCGGTGGGAATAGAGTTTAAGCGGGAAAATTGGTTATTGGCATTCAATACTCTCGGAAGTCGAGCTCGGAACTCGCGAGAAGGCATGCAAGCGGAAATTTGGGGGTTTGTTTGGCTTGTCGCGATTTTCGGTTTTTGCTCTGCTGGTTTACTGGTTCTTCACACCAGTTCTCTTTGAGTTGCATGGCATGTAGGAACTGCCATAGCTCTTTTTTTTGTCATGGAAGTTATATATGCGATGAAGACAGCGAAATTTTGTTGGTCGCTTCATCGTGGGAAAAGAAAAGGAAGTTTGAGCTCTTCCTGTGGTTTGCTTCGGGAATTTGATCAACATACAGGCATGCTAGGCCCTAACCTTTAAATATCTTGCTGTTTTTCAAGTGCTTTCATTAAAACAACTCTGTTCAAATGTTCTGTGAAGATTGGATGAATTTTCTATGAGATCTAGTTTGATTTTTGCACTGTATCTCGTCTGGTTCGCTTTTTCAATTTCTTCTTGCTGGGTGTTTGTTGAAATCAAACTTCGACCCTATTTGTTTGTGTATCCTTCCTGGCTTATGCATATGAGGTATTTATTGTAAGGTTCGAGTGTTCGGCCTGTTTGGCGTGAGCCCTTAGAATATACCTGTGGGCAGTATAGACCACTGTACGTCTTTGTTTCGTGGTCGCTGTTCCTGTTATTGAAACTGTATGAATGAATTGGGATGAATGCAGTAAGATTGTTTAATAAATATCGCTTCCTTGGAAACTCAGTCGTGAGCTTTGTTGACTGTGTTTAATGATGCCTCTTGGGTTTTCATTGTGTTCAATTTTTGGCTTGGAACAGGTAACTGTAGTGTTACCGTAGTCCTTTCGACCTATCGGAAGTTGTTTTCCTTGTTGTTAGGTTAGCGGGATTACTTGTGGACAGTGTATAATATAGATACACCTGTACTTCGTTGTATCGACTCAGTGGAGTCGATGATTGAATCGTATTGCTATCTTTTGCTGGAAATGTAGATTTATCCATAAGTTTTGTGCTTGGATTTTTGTAAAAGCCTGATAAGATGAAACAGGGCTTTTGGCTACTGTTATTTGTAGTAATTAAAGGATAAAGACTTCCTGTATTTGCATTTTCCCTTTCTATGTGCAAGCTGTTCGAAAGTTCGAAGCGGCTCAGTTGCTTTCCTTGCTAGAAATGGATATTCGATTTGCTTCGCTTGTTTCATTCTGAATGTTAGCCATGAATAGCATATATGGATTTATCAATCAATGTCATTGTACGTTGCTGTAGGGTTCAGTGGTTATGCGTGCAAACCTTTATCAGTCACTGTGTGAATATATAGATTATGCTATTACGACTTGGACGACTCTGAGGAGTCGATTGAATGATTCATTTTATTCATGAGCCGATTAAAGTTAAGTTGTTGGTATTTTAAGTGCCGGCGACTCAATGGAATAACATGTACTTCGATCTTGTTATTGAGATTGGAATTCCTTCGTGTTTTGGGATTCTGAGGTTCAGATTCTTAGGTGGACATGTATGTCTTTGACCTGAGCAAATTAGTGTAAAATAATTGGCGGAGAGTAATTTGCTGTCTGATTATTGATATGCTTTGTTGATGAATGTCAGTATGAATTCTTAAGTTTTTGCTTAATTTGATACCTCCGTTTGAATCCTTGGAATTCTGGAAAGGCAACTTATACTTCTGTCTCTTTCTGAGCTTGACCTTGGACACTGTCTTGTCACCTTTTGAGGTCCTTGTGTATGGATGACCGTTTCGTGTTCTGACCTTGTTTGGGTAAGTCGCGAACATCACTCCAAGACTTGCATGCGGCAAGGTGAGGATCGTTTGGTTGAATTCCTTTCTTTTACTTCAGTCCGATTTTTGACTGAGCAAGAATGTGTATGCTATGTTCTATTCCAAATAAACTGCCCGATTTGACTGTGCGTGATTTGGAAATATCGTGTGGGCAACATAGCATAGTCCATTGGAAACCTTCGATTGCTTGATGCAATAAGGTTGTTGTTTTTAGCGATACGCTTCTAGTTTCTTGTTTTCAACTTGTGTCAAGCCTTATTGTATAAAAGGAATTAGCATTGGGCTTAGGATTGCTTCATGATTTGTGGATGTGTTGGTTGCTGTACAAGAGTTTGCTGTGTTTCTGTTTCTTGATTAAACAGTGATCTTGCTTGCGGCTTGTCTAACTTGTTCACTTATATACTGGTTGAATGTTTTCATATGTGAAGGCAGTACAGTGATGAACTTATGTGAAAGGAAGCATGAATGGTTTGGTTCTTTCTCTTCCTTTATTTAATATTATTGATAATTGACTATCAGTGGGAAATTGTTTGTAACATATTGGTGGAATCCCGAATTGTTATGTTATTTCCTTTTTGGAGAATGAAACAATCTGACCAATGTTGTGATTTTGGATTTAATGATTGTTGTGTGCTTTCGTTCCTTGTTTCTTAATATTTGATGAAATATTAGAAAGTGATTAAGACTATTACTAACAATGATAGAGTTACATATTTGTAACCATTTTGTGTTACAAGAGCATAGTCTGATTATGTTTACTTATGTGAATATCAGATCTCATTTAAACAGGGTGTTTAATGAAAACAATTGATGGATTGCAATTGTTTTAAATGCTAGTGCTTATCATGCTCAGTTCATTGAACTGACTCATGTTGACTATTTTGCAGATGGTTGCCGTAAGAGGTAAAAACAATGCAGATCTGGCAGGCTGATCAGATAGTTTATTTGACTTATAAAGAATTACAGCTTGATTTTATAAATGTACTATATGTGAAAAGATGTTTCTTTTCCGTAGCATTATATCAAGCATGCTGTTGCATAAAATGTAATTGTACGAGTTTCGAAAGGAATGAAAATAAGTGTTTGATACTTATGTGTTGTATTCTATTCTGAAAGATGAACTTCTTCGGTTATGTAACGAAGAGGCATAGTTATCTTTGTATAATATGGATGCTTTTGTGATTGACAATGAAAGCTTGTAAGTAATTAGACTAAATTCTTATGAGTATTTAGTAGTTCTATTTGATCTAGCAAAAGCAACATTGTAATTTAATTATTGTCTCTCTAGAGGATAGGTTAAAAATTGAGCCTAAAAGATAACGCTAAATAAGTTGGATTGAATTACTAATCCCTAGTCCTAAGTATAACAGGACAATAGTAAATTGGATTCTAAATCATTTATATCTTTAAACTAAAAGTATGATATAAATTCAGTTAAGAGAACTGATAGGCAACCAATGGAGTTCAGATGGCAATCTCAAGCATTGGTTATGAGATATTGTCCCATTCTGTTGCTTTGGAATCAGGTGTATTCTAATGACTCCTTGATGAGAGCGTGACCGTAATACCTCTACCAGTAATGAGTCTTTTAGAGGAGGGTCGTCTTAAGACAAAGAATCCAGGGATTTAAGAAGGCTAACCTTAGGGAAAAGTCTTTAAAAGTAATTTAATCTCAAGTGCGTAACGCTTGTTATTGGGTAGATCTTCTCGAGGCGGATTTAAAGGTTGATGACATAAAGTCGACTGCAGGGCTGTACCTCCGAGAAGATTAGGATCTTCTCGAAGTTACAACTATGCAGGTGACTTATGGCGACACCCTTTGCATTGATCGCTAAGATTTACACTTGATTTCGCACGAGTTACCTTGGGACCGATTAAGAACGTGGCCATGTTATAAGACTGCCTCGGAGATTTGGGGTATCATGACACACTGGTTGAATTGCAAGGTTGAACCAGTATGTCCTCATATCCCTAATCCTCGTGGGCATCCATATAACATTATCACCTTGTTAATCTGCCTCCGAGTGATTCAGCTGTGAAAGGAAGGACTGACAGTAGTCAGTATAAGACATTCTATATAACATATGAATGGGGTGAAGGACGTATTCCAGATTGACGAGTATGCCGTTAAGGAATACGAGACATGAACAGTATGTTTCAAATCTTTGGCCAAAGTATCGCAAGCTGCTGATTGCGTTGTCCTAATTCACCTAGTCTAAGGGATGAGATGCCGATGAATAATGGTAACAGTTATTCAGTTAGATTCCTTGGATGTAACATTCAATCCCGATTAGGAAGAGAACCGCCAGAGTGTTGTGTTAAATAAAAACACTAACTCTTTTTACTCATGAATAGATCGGTAGATTACCGAGTCATGGAATGAATAGATCGGAGGTATTCCGAGTCATTACAGCTGCATATGGTTGTCTGTTATATAAATGGTTATTTGAATTGTGAGTTCTAAATTATGTATTTAGAACCAAGATGCAATTATCAAAAAAAAATTGACTTGTTCTATTGTCTATAATGAGGATGTTACATCTTGGTATCGAGCTGAAGGTTGCAGCTCTTGGACCTATCGAGTCCATAATCGATAAAAACCCAATTTTCTTGTAACAGAAAATGGTTAGAACAAGGGGAAACGTTATAGTAATGCTCCACCAAGGAGGAGCGCAACAACCGTAAATCGATGAGATACTCGCTGCCCGTTGACACAAGAGATCGCTTGGCTGTATTTTGAACAAGAGGTGACGGGAAATGAGGGGGATGAAGAAGCCGATAATAATAATCAGCAACCTCCTGAGGGCAATCCCGACACGGGTGTTGATGTTAATACTGTGAATGCACCTGTGCAACCAGAAAATAAAAAGGCCAGATTGGCAGCAGAACTCACTAATGATATCAAAAGGATAAGTCCACCTAAGTATGATGGCACCACATTAGGAGATGGAGCTGAGAACTGGCTCAGAGAAATGGAGAAGTACTTTGCTATAAGGAACTTCTAAGAAACCAAGGCTATATGGGGAGCCTATCGCCTTCACACGAAGCATCTTCGTGATGGGATAGCCGAAAAGTCGAGCTAAAACATTGATGAGACCAATATCACTTGGGATCAATTTAAAGGCTATTTTAGGCAACGTTGGCTGCCACAACTTTTCTATGATCGAAAATGACAGACTTTCAGAACTTGACCCAAGGGAAGTTAACAAGAATCGAATTTCGGGAGCGGTTTACAAAACTCCTCAAGTATGTGCCGCAAAGATCAAACCGATTTAAAAATTCAGGATACGGAAATTCATCATGGATTCAATCGTGATAGGGGAGAGGTCGATGTTCACAAATTCCAACCACTATGGAAGGAGTTGTTGAAAAGGCCATAAGGCAAGAAACAGTAAATTAAAGGCTATTTTCGCTCATAAGGAGGAAGTGCGGAAGAAGACAAAGAAACCCTTCTTCAACCTCTCTGCACCCAAAAAGGACCGTGGAAAAGTTCGAAACAAGATTAAGTTTCAGAGATAACAATAAGAAAGCAAAGCAGTAAATAAGCCTGCTGGAAATATAAGGGATAATTTTGTTAAAAACTATAATAATGGACAGAAGTCCTATGGAGGACAGCGTGACAATTACAAGGCTGGAAGTAATGCTGAGCCTAAGAAGGGACCTGTAGGAGGCTGCTACACTTGTGGTAAAGATCATTACGCAAATCAATGTCCTTTAAAGAAGGATGATCGTAATCAGCAGCATAAGATACATGCTGCAGTAGCAGACAAGCAAGCTGAAAGGCAAGCAACACCTATAGAAGTTCCGGGTAAGTTATTTGGCATACCTGTCACTATTCTTTTTGATACAGGAGCTACTGAATGTTTTATTTCTCATAAACTTGCTTCTAAACTTAAAAGAAAAGCTGGGAAAATGGATAAATCTTGGACTGTAGAGTATGGTAATAATTCTGTTCATACAGTGAGTATGTGTCTCTTTGGAGCAGTCCTTGATTTACCTAATTTCTCCACGGAAGTTGATCTCTATGTTACACCTTTGGGATCGTATGACATTATTATTGGTGTCAATTGGTTATCTGACCATAAAGCAAAGGTAGATTGCTATGAGAAGAACATAAAATGTTTAGATGATCAGCTGGAATCAGCAGAGATTCAAGGTGTGAAACGAGAAATTTCAAGTTAGAAAGTCATTCACCATGCAGCCTTAAAAGGCTAAGAATAAAGGGTGTACCCTTTATGCAGTAAAGATATCTGAATCTTCAGAAGAAGATAGTGATTTCATGAAGCAAATTCCACTGTTACAAAGTTTCAGGGATGTTTTTCCTGAGGAATTACCAGGGTTACCTCCCAAGAGAGAATTTGATTTTACTATTGAAATCAAGCCTGGAACTGAACCTATTTCCAAGGCGCCTTATCGGATGACTACTACTGAGTTAGTCGAGCTTAAGGCACAATTACAAGAGCTTTTGTCAAAAGGATTGATTAGACCAAGTGTTTCACCTTGGGGAGCACCTGTGATATTTGTGAAAAAGAAGGATGGAACTCTGAGGCTGTGTATTGATTATCGGATGTTGAACAAAGCAACGATCAAGAACCGATATCCACTTCCTAGGATCGATGATCTGTTTGATCAGATGCGTGGAGCAGCGGTTTATTCTAAGATAGATCTTCGATCTGGTTATCATCAGCTAAGAATTAAAGAGGAAGATATTCATAAAACAGCTTTCCGAACAAGGTACGGACATTATGAATTCACAGTTCTAGCCTTTGGGTTAACTAATGCACCTGCAGCCTTTATGAATTTAATGAACAATATTTTTCAAGAATACCTGGACAAGTTTGTACTTGTATTCTTGGACGATATTCTCATTTATTCTAAGAGCGTTGAGGAGCACAATGAGCATTTGAAGATAGTTTTGGGAATTTTGAGAAAGAGAAAGTTGTATGGTAAGTTATCCAAATGTTCTTTCTATGATTCTGAAGTTCGCTATTTGGGTCATGTCATAAGTAAGGAAGGAATCGCTGTAGATCCTTCAAAAATAGTGGCAATAACTGAGTGGCCTGCACCAAAGAATGTGCATGAAGTAAGAAGCTTCATGGGTCTTGCAGGTTACTATAGAAAATTTGTAAAGGATTTTTCTAAGGTAGCTGCACCAATAACTTCATTGCAGAAGAAAGATAAGAAATTCATGTGGAATGACAAGTGCGAAGCGGCTTTCAAAAGTCTGAAAGACCAGTTAACTTCTGCACCTATATTGGTCAGTACTGCACTCCCTAATGGGAATTTTACTGTGAATCGATGCTTCGGGGAAGGCCTCGAGGTGTTTTGCTACAAAATGATCAAGTCATAGCTTATGAAAGTAGAAAACTTAAGATTCATGAGCTGAATTATGCCCTCATGATTTGGAACTTGCACGCCATTGTTCATGCACTTCAAGTCCTGAGACACTACTTACTAGGGAAACCTTTGAGTTGAAAACCGATCACTGGGACTGAAATATATTTTTACTCACCCCAACCCGAATGCCGCATAAAGAAGGTGGTTAGAATTTTTATCACAATATGACTTTGATATTAGCTATATCAAAGGGAAGGAGAATAGAGTAGCCTGATGCTCTAAGTCGTAGGAGGCACATTTCGCTCTTATAACGTTGAGAACTCGGTTTAAAGACGAGGTAAAAGTGCCTCGTAATCGATGCATATTTTCAAAGAAGTGAAAGCAGCGCACGCAGTAACCTAAAGATAAAAGGTATGAAGGTTTTCATCTTGATAATGAAGGAATCTTGCGTTATGAAAATAGGGTATATGTACTGTTTGCCAATGATTTGAGAAAGAAGTTGTTAGTTGAATTTCATAATTCACCTTTCTCTCGGGCACCCGTGTATCACAAAAATGCTAGCTGATTTGAAACAAGCAATACTTCGGAAGGGTATGAAAAAGGATGTGATAAAATTTGTGACTCATCACTCGAATGTCGGGCCGGGTGAAGGCAGAGCATATGCACCGCCGGATCGTTATATCCTCATAAAGCATACCGCAAAGACAAATGGCAAGTAATAACCATGGATTTTGTACAAGGACTACTCTATGTCCAGGAATAAACATGATGTTATCCCGGTAGTTGTAGATAAACCGACTAAGGTAGCTCATTTCATCGCTGGAAATCTAAAGGATGATTCCCAAAGGCTGGCCAAGAGGTTCGCATACCTAAATTTTCAGATTGCATGGTGTACCGTAACCGATTATTTTCGACAGGATCCTAGAATGACGTCAAGGTTTTGGCAAACGCTAACGCAGCCCTAGAACAAAACTAAACTTCGCTTTCGCATATCATCCAAACGGATGGGCAAACCGAGAGGGTAAATCAAGTGTTGGAGGACATGTTGCGAATGTATTGCATGGATCAATAAAGATAAATGGGAAGAGTATCTCCCATTAGTTGAGTTCGCATACAACAACACTTATCACTCTTCGCTTAAGATGGCACCTTTTGAAGCACTTTATGGAAGAAAGTGCGTAACCCCCGTAAGTTGGGACAAGTGTAGAGGATAGAGTGGTAATTGGACCAGAGATTCTCACAGAGATGGAACAGCAAGTTGTGGCTGATTCGTGAACGATTAAAGGAAGCAAGTGGATGACGTAAGAGCTATGCTGACCTTGCCGGTTGATAGAAAGTTTGAGCTTGGTGATAAGGTTTTTCTCGTGTTAAACCCGTAAAGAGTTCTATAACTTTTGGCAAGGCTGCCAAGTTGTCACCACGATATGTGGGACCTTTCAAATTATCAAATAATCAATCCTCGTAGCTTATCGCTTAGCATTGCCACCGCTTTATCTCGTATGCATGATGTTTTCCATATTTCTTTGCTTAAGAAATACGTTTCAGATCCGTCACATGTTTTAAATTGAATTCCTTGCAGCAGTCCAAGACCTCAGAATAATCGTGGTTAAACCCA
Source organism: Taxus wallichiana var. yunnanensis (assembly GCA_018340775.1). Lineage (NCBI taxonomy): Eukaryota > Viridiplantae > Streptophyta > Pinopsida > Cupressales > Taxaceae > Taxus > Taxus wallichiana. Next base: position 683,625,948 of record CM031240.1, on the reverse strand, counting down.
CAAGAGTATCGAAACTCGCCAATTGCATTTGAGAAATCGTGATATTCAGCAATGTAAGGTCCAGTGGGACCAGTTTAGCGAAGAAAGTGCAACTTGGGAAAACCTGGAAGAGATGAAAATTGCTTTTCCTTCTCTTTTTGCAACAGAATGAAATCTGTTGATAAAATACTGTTATGAACTTATTGTTTTTAAGTATTTATGAAAGCCAGATGAAGGCAGACTTTATTCAGGTTGAATAAAAGTGTTGTGACGTTGATTTCTGAAACTATTTAATATGGAAGTAGTCACATTGTTTGTGTACTAATAAATTGATTGACCTAAAGGTTAAATTTAATATGTAATTCATCGGGACGATGAATCTTTTTAGGAGGGAAGCATGTAACACCCCGAATCGTTGTTACTTTCTCCTAAGCATTCAAGTGTTGATATGTGATTTCTCAGTAAAAGGATGTGTACCTCGATTCAGTAAATCATGCTTGATATGTACGAATTTCATAGATTGCAGATTCGACCGAGTCAAAATATGAATGGACTCTTTTATTTATTTCATTTTGTGTCGAATATTAATCTGATCATTTTAATGAATTATAGAGATATTCTTCTATAATATCTAGACTTGGATCAGTGGAATTGATCCAAGTAATGCTTTAAATCTGTATGTGATAAATTATATCACAGACCTTGAACAGGTTGCAAGGTATGGAAGCATTTATTAAGCCAGTCAAGATTACGACTCAGGCTGATCTTGAGAAAAGAAACGGTTCCCGATATCAAAGTATATCTGGAAGGTCTCGATTGTAGACCATGTAATAATTCGTTGACATACAATTATGCATAAGAACGGAAGCTAACTCTGTTCTAGAAGGTATGGTACAGGTCTTTCCGATTTTCAGGACAAGGACCAAACTGAATTATTAAGGGTTAGTAACCTAAAACTAAAACCTAACCTAGGGTTAGATTATTGTTAGTCTAACCTAGACCTAGGCTATTTGTTAATATCCTAAGTTAGTATCTTTGTGTAAATTTGTTAGTATGGGTATTACCCTAAACTCTAACCAAGATACTAACCTAACTTTGGAAGAGATTAGGAAGGGGCCGATGAAGGGTGGCGAACCATGGCGGTGTTTTCTATGGCAATAAATGTAAGGGATAAGGATGAGGGACAGTGTGTATGAGGTTTAGCGACGGCTAATTTGTGCAGACTTGGCAATTGCTAAGTTTGGAAATGGACTTAAATTTGTAGTTGGACCGTCACCAATTTCGCGGTCGGTGGGAATAGAGTTTAAGCGGAAAATTGGTTATCGCATTCAATACTCGAAAGTCGAGCTCTAACTCGCGAGAAGGCATGCAAGCGGAAATTGGGGGTTTGTTTCGCTTGTCGCGATTTTCGTTTTTGCTCATTGGTTTACATCGGGTTCTTCACACCAGCTTTTGAGTCGCATGGCATGTGTGGAACCGCCATAGCTCTTTTTTCGTCATGGAAGTATATATGCGATGAAGACAATAAATTTTGTTGGTCGCTTCATCGTGGGAAAAGAAAAGGAAGTTTGAGCTCTTCCCGTGGTTTGCTTCGGGGAATTTGATCAACATACGTGCATGCTAGGCCCTAACCTTTAAATATCTTGCTGTTTTTCAAGTGCTTTCATTAAAACAACTCGTTTCAAATGTTCTGTGAAGATTGGGTGAATTTTCTATGAGATCTAGTTTGATTTTTGCAACCGTATCTCCGTCTGATTTCGCTTTTTCAATTTTTCTTCTTTGGGTGTTTGTTGAAATCAAACTTCGACCCTATTTGTTTGTGTATCCTTCCTGGCTTATGCATATGAGGTATTTATTGTAAGGTTCGAGTGTTCGGCCTGTTTGGCGTGAGCCCTTAGAATATACCTATGGGCAGTATAGACCACTGTACGTCTTTGTTTCGTGGTCGCTGCCTCGTTATCAAACTGAAAGCATTGAATGAATCGGGATGAATGCAGTAAGATTGTTTAATAAATATCGCTTCCTTGGAAACTCACTCGTGAGCTTTGTTGACTGTGTTTAATGATGCCTCTTGGGTTTTCATTGTGTTCAATTTTTGGCTTGGAACAGGTAACTGTAGTGTTACCGTAGTCCTTTCGACCTATCGGAAGTTGTTTTCCTTGTTGTTAGGTTAGCGGGATTACTTGTGGACAAAGGTATAATATAGATACACCCGATTTCGTTGTCAGATCGACTAAAGGAGTCGATGATTGAATCGTATTGCTATCTTTTTGCTGGAAATGTAGATTTATCCATAA